>JAAONU010000120.1:0-184322 GCA_012932295.1 Cyclina sinensis
AACAGCACTTATTCTTTTGGGCAATATCCATGCCACGTGGCATGTTTTATTGTGGTTTAACAATTATTGCCTTTCTTATGTGCATAGTACTAGTTCTTGTAGGATAAATTGTTACATTAAAACTTCTGAAAATGTTACTACACCTATATCTGTTATTTCTTTTTTAAAAATTCCTTAAAAATTACTTTGTCCCCTGGAAGATACTTGTGTTTTGTTTGTTTAATCACATATTTACTAGCAAACAATTTCAGTAAAGATTTTTCATGTCTGAAAACCGATCAAGACCCCTAATTGCTACATAAAACAATTTGTCTTGAAAAAAAACCTTAGAACTATGTAAAAATAAAACGTTATAAATTTGTGATATGCTCATATAGCTTTATATTCTTAACAATTCGTGTTAGTTTAGTGTTTGGATCGTTTCAAAAGTAAAACTATAAAATGCAGCGGAATCTTTACAAAATATGTGTGACGTAAGCTTTGAGATAGAAATTGCGTATTTCATATTCAATACCCATCTGTATTCGAATTTCCAGCCAGCTCGGAATTGGGTAACCTGAAAGAGCCGAATACCCAGAAGAGACAGATTTTCAGTTAAGAGTTTTGAATTTTTGAGTTATGGCAAATAAGGATCAAGTTCTGAAATCGATTTTCAGTCATAATAAATTTCGAGCAACGGCTTATCTGAAGCCACGTCATTGCGTTGCTTGTATGAACAGCCTCTGATTAGAGATTGTAGTTGCTGCACCGAGTGCAAGACACATGATTCATCTATTTCAAGGGATAACATATGTACAATGCCGAAATAAATATGTTTATTTCTGTACTATAATGTTTTGCACGATTTTAACTAAGCGCAATATCTATTTGTAAACTGAAATAATGTTTTAAATTACGTAGTCTGTTTCCGGTAGTGAGTTATAGTCGCTTATTGCACTGTGTATTAAAAAATTACGATTTATCTTTAAAAATACATAGAATCTATTTTCCTTTGAAAGCGCCAATGACAGATATGGCCTAAATTTTAAATATAGTATTCAACATTCATCAAAAACATATGAACCAGATAAAAGTATTAAGACTTCCAACTACAGTTACATTATTATTATAATCTACAATAGTATTTTTATTATTGCAATATATTTTACAGCTACTTCGCTAACATATTCAGCTATAGAAAAATATGTTGACAAACATTCTAATATAGTGAAACGAAAATCTCCTTCTTTAGCATTTATCTTAAATCAACCAGCAAAACATGCATTAAAGTTAAAAAAGGTGAGTATATTTAAATTACAGCATAAATGTACCGGATGTTTTATTTGGAGAAATTAAAATTCCTAGTTAGTCAATGGCAAAAACTGAAATTTGTTTACTTGCATATTTATGACTTAAGCCAGTTAACTGAATTTCTATTATACAGTAGATTACCACCTTACGACCACGCCGAAATTGAGACCACGCCGCCGCTATTACGGGCACTTTTGAAAAGAACCAAACATTTTTATTCTTGTCCTATTACAGATATTTATCAGAATTAAGACCACGCCGCTAATCCGGTAATACGACCACCTTGTCAAGATCATGTTGTATATTTTCTTCTTATTGTAATACGTCAATTACGACCACTCAACTTAGTGCCCTCTGGGTATGTCATCAATATCAATCGAGTACACCGCCATGATTACGACACTGCTTTACGCGACAGCTACATGTGTAAACAAAAGAACTTCTGTGTTGTGAAAAACAAATTTTATTTAGGTGATTACTGAAAGTAAGAATTCCAAAGGATGATTTAAGTATTATTCAAAATTGATTTGTATTACAAACAGATTGCGACGCGAGTAAATAATTGGGAATGGTATGGAGTCCTCGTAGTTATAATTAGTTTTCAGTTTGCAGGGGTTCCAAGCAAAATATAATTTTAGATCGATGCTTACCTGTCTTGATCGAATAAGAAAACGGAACATAACATCTCATTTTAAAATTTATTTTAACTTTAACAAAATTCAGAATATTTACAGTTAAATTTTAATTGTGTCAGACAAAATCTCCAGCTTGAGAAACGAAAATGAAATATTGAAATGTTCATTCATTATTGAAATGTTTATTCATTATTGAAATATTTATTTATTGAATGTAATAGCAACATATATAGTGATGAATAATGTGTTTTGTTCTAATTGTTCTATTTTCCCTTTATGAACTTGCATATTGCCGGGGACTCAATCCGGTATTAAGACCAACTCACAATTAAGACACATTCCTTTTATACCCAATGGTGGTCTTAATAGAGGAATTTTACTGTATATATAAATATTTATACGTTAATAGCATTTATCCAAGTAAAAAGAAATTGCATAGCTATTAGGAAATATTACTGAATATATTTCTAACATAACTGACCAAAGCACCTTGAGCTGAGTAGGTCTAAACCCCCCGCGTATAAAACAAGACACATTTTCTTTTTTTCCTTCAAACAAGCTAAAACATCTTTCCAATTGCTTCACTACCAATTAGCTTATATTTAAGTGAAAAAATATCATGCATCACTGTGCCATACATGTGTACGTCATCAATCCAGAAAAATGGTGTCTGTCTTGCAGCTTCGTACAAATACGGGATAATGTCATTTAGGCATTACCACAAATTTTCCTTGACAATATGGTTCATAAAAAGTTTTCCCTTATACTGGTGCAATTCAATATAGTATTATATAGTCTTGTTACCTACATATTCTTGGTGTTTTTTCTAGTTTGCAGAACACATGGTGTTCGTCTAAACGATGTTTCGAGTATCCGGTTTTGGAGTATTCTATACATATGAACAAGCATATCATCATCTGTTTTAATAACATATTTGACATTCCTAGCATCGTTCAGTTATCCATTTATAACCAAGAATGGATTTATGAGTCAAGTTATGATAAGAATCCATAATGTGACTTGAACTATGTCTCCATGATGATTTCTAAACTCTTCGTCAATTCTAGCTTGTAGATTTTGCTCCAGTGTGCGAGCCTAATAGAAAAAATACCTTGACCGTTCCGTAGGATGAATAAAGACTTGTATTTGCCCAAGTTTGCCATAACGTCTGTCTGTTTATGAAGTGGTTCGGGGACGATAAAACAAGCACTAGAATTAATATGTTTACAGAAGACGGAACAGAAAGTTTTATTTTCTAGATGGAATGGGTAACGTGGTGACAGTGGAAATCTCGGGTCTGACGAATTTATAATATCAAGCAAATGCGGTCTCAGTTCTACTCTAAAAGTGGCATTTCGTGACTGAGTTAAACTCCCAACTAACTGTGAAACTCGTTTTAAGTGCCGATTATTCTGGATGAAGTTTGAAGAAGTACGGTAACGAAACAAAATGTACATATACCAACAAACACTTTTCTAACGGAAAACATTACAGAAAATATTCCTTTCATTTTGTCCTTCAATGCTTATACGTTGGGTACTACTGACAACTGTTTCTTATACAAAGGCCGGTCTTTTCAGATCTTATATTTCCGTATTTTGTTTTTTAATCACCCAGATGAAGATTTTATATTTGGATGATGATCTTATATTTGATATTTTCTATTTCATTATTCAACATAATACCTCCGTAGGTTGAGTTTGCTGAGACCAATTTTTGTTGGCATCACATTACACGTCTTTACTTGCTGCTCAGAAATGTCATTTATTCAAACTTTCTTGGTTTTGGTTGATAAACTCTACAGCGTCTTGAGTTTCTATGACCGTAATTTTTAAGCACACTGAAAATATATCAAATGAATACTTAAAACATGTTTGTTGTTGTATAAAAGCTAATAGTTTGTCAGTTGTATAACATGTTTTTTAATGTGCACGTTTGACAGAATTACACTATTTTAACACTGATCAAATATGTCTAGCTGCTGAAACCATTAACAACTATTTGAAGCTAAACATAAGTCAGCTTTCAAAATAAGTACAAAAAATTAGGATTTATACATGATCGATATATAATTATGTCACTTACCAACTGTATGCTAAAATAAGTTACAAAATCATCTGTTTCTTCACCAAAACTCCACATTCGTACAACGATAGTGACCGGCTACTGTAAATTATGAAGGATATAAATTGTGTTGGCATAAAAAGTGAGACCTAGGACAGAGCTAATAGTGTAATAAAAAGACTGCCACATATGCTAATACCGAATATAAAAAAACCATTACACTAAACTCATAAAACCCATGAATTTATTAATAAAGTATTTCAATTATTTTAAAGTTAGTTGTAATTAAATTGCCTTACAAGCAACAAGAACTGCTTCATAATTAGGGGTAGTAAAGGATGCAACAATATTGGAGTAAAAGAAAATGGAAAAGTAAATCAACAAATTGTCAAAGGGAAGTAAATCAACAAATGGTCAAAGGGAAGAAAATCAACAAATGGTCAAAGGAAAGTAAATCAACAAATGGTCAAAGGGAAGTAAATCAACAAATGGTCAAAGGGAAGTAATCACAAATGGTCAAAGGAAAGTAAATCAAAACAAATGGTCAAGGAAAGTAAATAAACAAATGGCCAAAGAGAAGTAAATCAACAAATGGTCAAAGGGAAGTAAATCAACAAATGGTCAAAGGGAATTATATCAACAAATGGTCAAAGGGAAGTAAATCAACAAATGGTCAAAGGAAGTAAATCAACAAATGGCAAAGGGAAGAAAAATCAACAAATGGCCAAAGAGAAGTAAATCAACAAGTTTTCAAAGAGAAGTAAATCAACAAATGGTCAAAGGGAGTAAATCAACAAATGACAAAGAGAAGTAAATCAACAAATGGTCAAAGAAAGTAAATCACAAATGGCCAAAGAAAAGTAAATCAACAAATGGTCCAAAGGGAAGTAAATCAACAATGGTCAACAGGGAAGGAAATCAACAATGGTCAAGGGAAGAAAATCAACAAAATGGTCAAAGGGAAGTAAATCAACAAATGGTCAAAGGGAAGTAAATCAACAATGGTCAAAGGGAAGTAAATCAACAAATGGTCAAAGGGAAGTAAATCAACAAATGGTCAAAGGGAATTATATCAACAAATTGTCAAAGGGAAGTATATCATTAAAATGGTCAAAAGGAAGTAAATCAACAAATAGTCAAAGGGAAGTATATCAACAAATGGTCAAAGGGAAGTATATCATTAAAATGGTCAAAGAGAAGTAAATCAACAAATGGTCAAAGGGAAGTAAATCAACAAATGGTCCAAGGGATGTAATTTAATAATAATTCAGCACAATTAAAATGAAGAGACAGCGACGAAACTTTTGTCTAGTCATTCTGTCCTTAGTCAAGTCTCAAACACATGCCATATCATAAAACAAATGTACTATATAGACTACAATGATATATACTCGTACGCAACCTTTCGTATTAAATATTATTTGTGTGACATACTGACTGTGTCACACTTAACAAATAATTTCATTATGAGCTGGTACAGTCTGTATTTCAAGCTTTGCCAAATGTATCTGTTTACTGTTGAAACCCATAATAAATACATTTTCCCGCTTCAGTAAATTTATGACTGAATGAATATACCAAGGACAATTACGAAAATATTTCAAGTTTGTTATATCAACTTTAAACAGTATTCTTTACACTAATTCATAGTAGTTTCAAATATTAACTACATTCAAGTTTTATAACAGTACCAATCAATTATCAATCCGTATTTCTTATTATCCCTGTAATTCATAAAAAATGTTTTGAACATGATGTTTAGGATAATAAGATCTAGTGTCTATCCGATTATTTGATTTGACACGAATCATTTTGATTGTCATTCGTTGCTAACAGCTGGAGCAGATATCGGTGAAACTGTCTTATTGTTTTGTATTTTACATTGATCGACTTCCTTTATCATTAACTGCTGTTTGCAACAGTTCCTGACTTATTGCATAGTCGTAGATTTTATTTCAATTGTTGCATTTGTACTGTTTTCTTCTATAGTTCCTACAATTTAGCCTTCTTTTGATTCTGATCAATAACTTATCCCTATATGCTCATATGTTTCCGGTGCTCTCTACTATCTGCTCAGTCACAGTTTCTTCAAATGTCTCCAGTTTACATTTACAAACTTCAGTTGCATCTGCATTTTAATGCTCTAACTCTGCTTCATACATATTTCCATCATTTTTCTCGTTTTTTGTATCCTCATTCATATCTCTTTCCAATTTTGTGGATACTGGATTTAAGGCCCCATCTTTAGCTGTATTAATCATGCCCTCCATCGAAGATGAGGGGGCTTATAGTTTTCAAATAGTCGGTCGGTCTGTAGAGACTTTGGTTTCTTAATAATGTCTAGAGAACCCTTCAACCAACCTTCCTCAGACTCAGTGCGTAGGTTTTGCTAAGACTAGCAGATGACCCTTGTAGTTTTTCAAGTCTCCAGGTCAAAGATCAAAGTCACAGTGACCTTGAACAGCAAAACGATTTCCAATCAATAACTACATAACCCTTGGTCCAAGGTTCTTCAAACTTAGTGTGTACGTTGGTCATGGTAAATGAATTTATAGTCTTTCAGGTCACTAGATCAAAGGCCAAGGTCACAGTGACTTTGAAAAGCAAAATAATTTCCAATTAATAACTACAGAAAGCTTGGGCCCAGGTTCCTCAAACTTGGTATATAGGTTTGCCATATCCAGTAGATGACCTGACCTCAATATTTTTCAGGTCAAAGGTCAAGGTCACAGTGACCTTGTATAGCAAAATAGTGTCCGATCAAATTCAGTGACTTTGAAAAGCAAAATGATTTCCAATTAATAACTATAGAACACTTGGGCTCCGGGTTCCTCAAACTTGGCATATAGGTTGGCCATGATCAGTAGATGACTCCAATAGCTTTTCAGGTCTATATTCAAGGCCACAGTGACCTTGTATAACGAAATAGGGTCTAATCAATTGCTACAGAACGCTTGGGTCCAGCTCGTCAGAACAACATAGGTAGGTTGGCATGACAATAAGGTGAACCCTGTAGTTTTTAGAGTTTTTAGATTCAAAGGTCAATGTCAAAGTATCCTTGAAAAGCATAACAGTTTCTGATAAATATCTAAGGAAGCCTTTGGCCCAGGTTCGTCAGACTTAGTATGTATGTTTGTCAAGATCAGTAGATAACAAATGTCGTTTTTAGATCATTTGGTCAAAGGTCGAGGGTAACAGTGACATTGTAAAGAAAAATGGTTCCTGATGAATAACTGTAGAACGCTTGGGCCTCAAACTTTGTATATAAATTTCATGACTTGTGGATGAATCCTTTATTTTTTGAGATCACCATGTCAAAGGCCATGGTCACAATGTCCTTAAGTTTTACAAACATCTCTTGTTTGATACAGATCTGCATCAAACACTTCAGTATGTGTTGTCATACATCTAACGCTTGTCACCGGTGTGGTGTGAGCTGGACACTTATATCACGGTTATTGACGCAACCTTTTTGTTGCTGCAATGGCGGAGTAGTCTAAGGCGTTCATACTTTGCATTGCTAGACTGTTTGTGCCGTTCGGACCTGGTTCGAATCCCACTGGGAACTTGATTATTCTTCTAAATCTGACTTCTGTAATTTTCACTGTGATGTCAATTACTTGTTATTTGACATTCTGGTACGTCGGTCTCGTTTTGAGTTCCTGTCATTTTGTCGATGTTTTAAACAAAATACTTCACTTCGTCTGGCACTGTACATGATTAGTTCAAGAGTGGAATCTTAATCTTTCCAGATTGATCTGCATTTATTATTACATGGTACAAAGGTATATTTTTGGCTGTTCTAATTATTGATATAAATTATCTTCAAATCGATCATTAGTATTAGATTTTCCATCAAACTTAAGTGTTTTAATTGTTGGTCTACTGTTTGTCTGTTCAAACGTAACATCTATTGATAATATTTGCTTCATCCAAAAAATATTTCATACGATGATTTTTTCTTGATTTTTATGACGTACTATTGTAAGTAATACTAACGGTGAATATGTTGTTTTCCAATCTGGTTTCTGTGATGCCTATAAAGTGCCTAACAATTTCAGCAAAGTCCTATCAAAGCGTTCACAAACGCCATTTCCCAGTGGATGGTACACTAATGTTTTGTTTCGTATCATGTTCATGATAGTGCACTTCTCTTTCATTACCTCTGACTCGAAGTAAGCATCTAGGTCAGAGAAGGCTGTTTATGCAATAATGTGTTATTGAATTAAGTAAGGCTAGTTCTTCTAGCTGTTTGATTTTTTTGCAGGCACTGTCTTAACAAACTTAGTAAAATGGTCAGTTTTGAATGGGTTGTTGGCATTGCCACTTTTTGCTGGATGATGAGTAAGATAATCGAAGTAAACTATACCTAAAGTGTATGTTTGGTTATGTTGAGAAATTGGGCAAACATGTTTGTGTTGTTTCTTAAGGGAGTATCTTCTCGAAAACTAAATCGTCTACACCGCTTGATTTTTTTTTGTCAGAAGAACCTACTAGACCTCGTAGACATTCCTCCATTAGTATTTAATATGTTAATGAGGAATTTCAAAATCAAGATGGCATTGAAAGTGTTTGATGAAGCAAAGGGATCCAATGGTAAACACAGTGCGCTCTTTATTTAACTTCTCGAGCTTGTATTGATGATAACTAGACTTTGCTCAATGGTGCTTAAAAGTACACTTTTAACACAACCAAAATATCCTCCATCCTGTGAAAGGCGTGAGATCTGCCATATCTTTATTGTAAAGCATGCCATATTTGATGCAGATCCACAGATCATTTGTTTTCGAATCAACATAACATTAGAACTCCAGGAAGATCTTCACTTTCTCATGATTCCGACAGCTAGCAACTTTTCTACGAAGTTTCAAATTCCGTTATCATATGGTGGTGTTCTTCTGTAGTCTTGTTTAACTGGAGTTTCGTCTAATAGGCCAATCCTATGTTTGGCCTGGTCTGATTGTCCAATATTTTTGTCTCCTGTTGTAAAGATATATTTGTGGTTTTATGTCCTTGATCTGTTTGTCTGATCCTGTGTACCAAGATTACCCTTGTCTGTATAAAATCCTTCTACAATAGAATCATAGAAAAACATACCGTTATCATCGAGTCAGTGAACTATACTACTCAAACTTTGATAGGGATCACTCATAAGAATGTGTATATTTGCTATATAAGATTGAAAGGTTACATTTTTTTTGTGATTCTGAAAATATGTTCATATGACAACAGTTTGGTACCAAAAATGAGTAAGTGTGTAAACCGTTGATTCGTGAGGCTGAGCCCTGGGAGGGGCACGAATTTGGGATAACAGACAGGAGATGAAATGAAACTTGTTTTGGAAAAATCAAGTCTATGGCCTGAATTTTGCTTTAATATCGCGTGTGGCGTCCGTTTGCTTGGATTACTGCTCTGCACCGCCTTCTCATGCTGCTAATGAATCTCCGGATGATTTGTTGTGGGAGTCGAGCCCACTCGTCCAGAAGGGCCTGCTGTAGCCCAGGAACCGTGGTTGGCTGGACTGGGCGAGCAGATATAGTAGTCTGCAGCATGTCCCAGGCGTGCTCTTTTGGATTGAGGTCTGGAGACCTTGCTGGCCAGATAATTCTCTCTATGGCTGCTGCCTCCAGGTACTCGTCGGTGACCCTTGCCCTGTGAGGCCGGGCGTTTTCGTCCATCAAAACGAACTAAGGGCCTATAGCACCAGCGTACGGACGAACGTACATATCTAAGATCTCATTGACGTATCGTTCAGCCGTCAATGTGCCGTTTTGAACAATGTGCAGGTCCGTTCTTCCCTGCATGCTAATGCCCGCTCACACATGACCGAGCCCCCGCCATGACGGTCATGGGTAGCAACACATACGGGTTCCAAACGTTAATTTGCGGATCTCCATGCACGCACTCGCCTATCAGTAAAGTCCACACAAAATCTAGACTCGTCAGTGAACAGCACTGGGGTCCAGTCATGCACCTGGCGTGATCGCGGGCCCATTGAAGATGTGCGTGGATGTGTTTTCGCGTCAATGGGATTCGGATTGCTGGCCTTCTAGCCCTCATGCCAGCTGTATGAAGACGGTTCCTGATGGTTTGAGTGGAAAGTCTTACACCAGTGGCATTCTGGAAGTCATTTTGGAGGGGAGTAGCGGTAACAAAGCGCTGACGTCGCGCTTGAACGACAATAAACCGGTCCTCACGCAGAGTTGTGGACCTCTGATGCCCTCCGCCAAGCCTATGCGTGACATGCCAGTAAGTTTGAAACCGTCGCCACATCCTGGCAACGGTGCTCTGGGACACCCCAAGGACACCTGCCACGTGCCGTTGGGAACGCCCAGCCTCAAGCATCCCTACCCCTATTCATCTCCTCATCGTTAATACGCCGTCTTTGCCGTAGATTTGCCATGACCAGTGCTAGTTTCGATATAAACGTTATCATGCATCAGCGAAGTCTGAATAAAACGGCTTTGTACATGAAGGTACATGCCCGCGGTGCACCACTTTTCCAGGGGTATCGCTTTTTCTGTGCATCTCGAGCCATGTACAGGTAAACAATCAAAATCTGCCGGACAGGTCGGCTTTGCCATATGAATAAACTACATGTATGAGAAAAAATCAGTTATCTTGAGGTTATCATTAAAAAGATATTTACGAAATAAAAAGTGATCCCTATCAAATTTTGAGTAGTATATTTCATAGTACACTTACACTGGCTATAGTTTAAAGTTAAATTTTGTAACAGTTTTTGAATATATTGTCCCTTCATCTATCGTCAAGTTTAAAATATTGATAGTATTATTTAATTTGTGTGACAGGTAGAACATGTCTAGAAAAGAAAGCAGACTGTTGTCTTTACGCTTGCATTTTTTTCTTGTTTTGGGATGTAATTTGGTTCAGTTTGTCAGTGTAACATGCAGTACACTAGTATATTCATTTAGCTTAACTGTAACCTTGCAATGCAAAGCGCTTCCGAGTATGTCTATCTGTTTTCATTTCTCTTTAACTTAACACATGGAGTTTTAGTACCTTGTGTTATGCAAGTCTTCCGTTTTTAACAGTCATCTCCCATAGTTTGCACGACAATCGCATAGTAATTGCCAAAATGTTAGTTTGCCTTTATTTGTTGCCGCAAGCTTAGTTGTCTGTTTCTGATGTAATAGCAAACAGACAAGTAAAGTTTACATTTTGGAAAACCGTTGTCGACTTCCTTCGTACAGTTAACTTTGTCAAACTTCATTTTCAAAATGTAACATATCCTTCCTTCAGCGGCTACACTTGAAATTTTGAATGATGTTTCTTCGATCAATTATTTGCTGGCTTCCGCTATCAAAAAAGCTGTCGACGATATGTTTTTTAAACCAATTTTAAAACGTTCTGCTGCATGTCATATCAGGTTAAAAAGCAGTACTTACTCTTTTGGGCAATCTACATGCGACGTGGCATGTTTATTGTTAATTGCCACTTCGGCTGTAAGTGTTACCACTCCTATATGTGTTACCTCTTTTAAAAAATTCCTTTAAAATTATTTTGTCCCCTAGAAGATACTTGCGTTTTGTTTGTTCAATCACATCTATACTGGCACACAATTTCACAAAGAGATTTTTCGAATATGAAAACTCTGTTGAATTCCATTTTCGTTGTTGAATACGGCATTCCTTTCTTCGTTTTATTTATCATGTCATCATGAGTTTAATGAACCATGGGTAACAGCTGTTCACTGTAACGCATTTCAGATATAACAATGTGTGTATACTGTTTATATATTTCTCTGAAAACTTCCGTTCTAAATATCGCCACGCCGCACATACAAAGCTTGTTCTGATCACACTTGGTACTGAACTCAGTTTGTTACTCAATCAACTGAATTTTTAGTTTCCAAATTTCACCTGCTAAGTTCAGTGTACTGAATGAAAACGTTAAAAATATGTAGAACGAAATTTATATAGATGACCGATCATATTACAAAAGACATCCAGTTGAGAATTAATTCAACTTAGGTTGTCGATTTTTTCAGTTTTGTATAAATAAAAATCGTAACAGGAAGCGGATCGATGGCCCAGTGGTAACGCACTAATCTAGTTTTTCACAAAGGTCGTCAGTTCTATTCCCCACTCTTCTGCGTTAAACCAAGGTCCCATGTATCAGGGCCACACTGATCATGGAAATAGAACCAGTGGTGTCTCTGGAATGTGATACTTTCTGTATCTTGCACAGCCTCCGACAGCCTAAAATAACCAACCTCTGCAAACGGCGTCGGTCATATTGGCAACCGGTGATTAATAGACTCAAACTGATAGATGCCTGTTACAGAATATCATCAACAATTATATATTGTAACTACTGTTTCTAACAGTTAACCCCCAAAGGATCTGTAGGGATTTTAGAAACTTCACATGTGTAATCATACTTGAAGTTATATTCTTACATATATACATATACATTTTTTACCAACTCATAGGGACTTGACTTACATTTAGAATGGTTACTTTTGAGTGATTCTTCTCTTACACATTTTTCATACTTCTAGTTTATTTTTTTTAATTTTCATTTTCATCAAAGTAACATGAAGTTGTCTGCTAGACACGTCAAATGGCTATATGATAAATCTGTAATGTCCCTGTTTGATTACACATGTGAGGTCTTTAAACACTCTGAAGACCTTTAAGTGTTCAATATAGGGTCCCTTTAACAGTACTACGTGAAAAGCTTTTGAAACAGGGGTATCGGTGCCATAAATTAAGAAAAATATTTTGCAAGTTTTATCGCCGACACCCAGATTTAAGTAAAATAACAAATTGTAGTTTAAAATCACTACTGCAACAAGGTATTTCTCAACCAGTGTTTTATGGAAATTTGATTTATAAATTTAAGAAAATAAAGAACAATATGCATTTCTCCACATTATTTACAAAAGCCATCTGTAAATTAAAAAAAAGGCTCCAAACATGATATTCTGCAGCACTTTGCCTACTTGGTGATTGCCCTTCTACAGTTGATCGCCTTGCTTATCTCTTTGTTTGCACGACGGTGGCAGGGGGTGTTTCTAGGGAATTCTTGAAAAGAACGTAGGAACTCGATCAGTCTCTTTCTTTTATTCAGGTTCTCTTTTTTGTTAATAGTTGATGCTGTCTTTTTTAGTTGATCTAAAAATAGATTTAGGTTATGTTTTCCTCTTTTTTGGACTTTGTAGGGAGTCTGTCTTTTTTTACTTTAGGTTTTCCTGATATGGCTTTTTATTTTTTTTGTTTTGTGTCGTCTTACGAACATGAAAGTTCGTAACAGAAAGATACAATGGCTCTTTAAATACACAACCCATAGCGCGATTCGAACTCCAATCTCTCGCGTGACAAGACAACACTCTAACCACTGAGCCAAAGAATCGATTCCCTAACGCAGTTGGCAGAGGTTGTATTTATACAATTATAGGTAGGTGTGCACTAGATCGTAACAATCGAAAATTTATTGCCACAATTATTGAACTTTAAATCAAATAAAACTAGAAATATTTCTACAGAACAAAGGTGTCCCAACCTTGTGCCTTTGTCAGAAAGACCATACAGACATACATATTCACAGGTGAACAGATAAAAACGAATCTTATTTGCCACATGCTGTATAAGTTGGGGTTTAATCGTATAACTAAAGTCTATGATTTTTATTTAAAATGTCATTTTCTATTATTTTAATGGTCTTTATTCTGGTCATACTAGGACGAGCTGCAAAGAAAACCGCAGGTACACAACAAGTTATCATGGGGAACATTCATGGAAGACTTCGTGATTTCATTTCAATAACTGTTGGAGCTACGCGAAACACAAACTTTAAAATGTGCTTTGTTACTATTTCAAGCGTCGTGACTGAATTCATACTAAGGCGAGCTTCAGGTGCACAACAAATCATCATGGCAAACATTCAGGGAAGGTACTGTTATTCCATTTCAAACACTTCGGAGCTACATGTGACACAAACTTTTCGAAATGACAAAGGTAAATCTTAGGTGACGGGGACACAACTACTAAAATATACCTTTGTCCATCCGAAAAGTTTGTATCACATGTAGCTCCTTAGTGTTTGAAATAGAATAACAAAGCCTTCTATAAATGTATGCCATGATGAGCTGTAGTGCACCTTGCGTTTTGTTTGAAGCTTTCTTAGTTTGACGGCCCTTGAAATGGTAAATATGGGCATTTTAAAGTTTGTGTTGCAGCTTATTTTCTCTGGCTATATACAGTTCAAAGTAAAGCCATCCCCAGTTGCAAAAAAATATTAATCAAAACATGCAGCTCTAGCAGTAGGATTTGAGTTTAAATGCACTGCTTTATATCACCCTTTGGTTATTTCAGTTTTTATTGTAGAGAATACCAAGTAGGCTCAATTACATGTTTACTGATTCCTTGATATTTATAGCTTGTCAGTGAATAGCATGTGTTTCTTTGTATACGTGTGACAATATTAATACTCTGTTTGTAAACAAGCATCTTTAAGCATCTTTGACAACAATATGCTTTATCTCTTTCTGTCATTATCTTATCAACATGAATTTGATGACCATGGGCCTCATCCGGTCAATGTAATGCATTTAGATATAACAATTCATACATTCTGTTTGTGTGAAAACAACCGTTTATTTTTTAGAATGCGTAAGTTGGACCCGTCTTCTCATAAACAAATTGAATAAGCCACCAAAACCGATCAAGATCCAAAATTACTAAATACACTCTTGAATAAAAAAAATAGAAATATGTAAAAAGTAAAACGTCATAAATTTGTGATACGCTGAAATAACTTTACATTTTTAATGATCCGTATAGTGTTGTGTTTTGATCGTTTCAAAAATAAAACTATAAAATGCAGCGGAATTCTCAAAAAATATGTCTGACGTAAGCTCTGAGACAGGAATTGTGTATTTCATATTCAATACCCATCTGTATTCGAATTTCCAGCCAGCTGGTAATTGGGTATTCAACCTCAAAGAGCTAAATACCCAGACGAGATTTTTTTTTTAGTTTAAAGTTTTGAATTTTTTTTGAGTTTTGGCAAATTTGGATCAAGTTCTGAAATAGTTTTCTTTAGTCATAATAACTTTCAAACTGCTTATGTGAAGCCACGTCGGTACGTTGTTTTTATGACCAGGCCTCTGATAAACTAAGAGACTGTAGTTGCTGCACAGTGTAAAGACACATGATTCATCTATATCAAGGGATACTATAATGTACAATGCCGAAATAAAAATGTGATGTTTCTGTAATATAATGTTTTGTACGATTTAAACTAAGCGCAACAACAATTTATAAACTGATAAAATGTTAAAACTTACGTAGTTTGTCAATTTCCGGCAGTGAGTTAAAGTAGCTTATTGAATTGTGTTATACACGGTTACATTTTATCTTTAAAATACATAGAATCCATTTTCCTTTGAAAACACCGATGACAGATATGGCCTATATTTTTAAAACAGTTTTCAACATTCATCAAAGACATATGAACCAAACAACAGTATTAAGACTTCCCACTACAGTTACTTTATAATTATAATCTACAATAGCATTGTTTATTATATATTTTACAGCTAAATCGCTAACACATTCTACCAAAGAAAAATACGTCTACAACATGTTAATATTGTAAATACGAAAATCTCTTACTGAAACATTTAACTTAAATCAACAAGCAAAACATACATTAAAGTTCAAAAAGGTGAACATATTTAAATTACAGCATAAATGTACCGGATGTTTTATATGGTGGAATTGAAATTCCTAGTCAGTCAGTTGCAAAAACAGGAATTGGTTTACTTGTTTTTTAATACTTTTAGTCTGTTAACTGATTTTCTATTATATGTTGTTAATATTAAAACGTTAGTAGCGTTTATCCAGTAAAATGAATTGCATAGCTGTTAAGAAAATAATTAATGATATATTTCTAACATACTTGACCAAAGCTGCTCGAGCTGAGTAAGTTCTAAATTTCCTGCGTATAAAACTGGACACATTTTCTTTTTTTTCTTCAAACAAGCAAAAACGTGCTTCCCAATCGCTTTTCTACCAATTGGCTTATATCTAAGTGAAACAATATTATGCATCACAGTGCCATACATGTGTACGTCATCAATCCAGAAAAATGGCGTCTGTCTTGCAGCTTCGTACAAATACGGTATAATGTCATTTAGCATTACCACAAATTTTCCTTGACAATATGGTTCATAAAAAGTTTCCCCTTTATACTGGTGCAATTCAATATAGTATTTATTAGTCTTGTTCCTGCTTATTCTGGATCTTGTTACTCGTCTGCAAAACACATGGTATTCGTCTAACGATGTTTCGAGTATCCGGTTTTGGAGTATTCTAAACATATGGACAAACATATCATCATCTGTTTTAATAACATATTTGGCATTCCTGCATCGTTCAGTTATCCATTTATAACCAAGAATGGATTTATGAGTCAAATTATGATAAGAATCCATAATGTTGACTTGCACCATGTCTCCATGATGATTTTTAAACTCCTCGTCAATTCTAAGTTGTAGATTTTGCTCCAGTGTGCGACCTAATAGGAAAAATACCTTGACCGTTCCGTAGGATGAATAAAGACTTGTATTTGCCCAAGTTTGCCGTAAAGTCTGTCTGTTTATGAAGTGGTTCGGGGACGATAAAACAAGCACTAGAATTAATATGTTTACAGAAGATGAGCAGAAAGTTTATTTTCTAGGTGGTATGGGTAACCTGGTGACAGTGGAAATCTCGGGTCTGACGAATTTATAATATCAAGCAAATGCGGTCTCAGTTCTACTCTAAAAGTGGCATTTCGTGACTGAGTTAAATTCCCAACAAACTGTGAACTCGTTTTAAGTTGTCCGATTATTCTTGATGAAGTTTGAAGAAGTACGGTAACGAAACAAATTGTACATATACCAACAAACACTTTTCTAACGGAAAATATTACAGAAAATATTCCTTTCATTTTGTCCTTCAATGCTTATACGTTGGGTACTACTGACAACTGTTTTCTTTTTACAAAGGCAGGTCTTTTCAGATCTTATATTTCCGTATTTGTTTTTTAATCAGCCCGATCAAGATTTTATATTTGGATGATGATCTTATATATGGATATTTTCTATTTCATTATTCAACATAATACCTCCGTAGGTTTGAGTTTGCTGAGACAAATTTTGTTGGCATCACATTACACGTCTTTACTTGCTGCTCAGAAATCATTTATTCAAACTTTCTTGGTTTTGTTGATAAACTCTACAGCGTCTTGAGTTTCTATGACCGTAATTTTTAAGCACACTGAAAATATATCAAATGAATACTTAAAACATGTTTGTTGTTGTATAAAAACTAATAGTTTGTCAGTCTATAATATGTTTTTAATGTGCACGTTTGACAGAATTAACACTATTTTAACACTGATCAAATATGTCTAGCTGCTGTAACAATTAACAACTAATTGAAACTAAACATTATTCAGCTTTCAAAATAAGTACAAAAAATAGGATTTATACATGATCGATATATAATTATGTCACTTACCAACTGTATGCTAAAATAAGTTACAAAATCATCTGTTTCTTCACCAATAACTCCACATTCGTACAGCGATACTGACCGGCTACTGAAAATTATGAAGAATACACATTATGTTGCATAAAATTGAGACATAAGACAGAGCTAAAAGTGTAAAAAAGACTGCCCCATATGCAGATATCGAATTAAGAAACCATTACAGTAAACTCATGAAACCCATGAATTTATTAATAAAATACTTCAATTATTTTAGAGTTAGTTGTAACTTATTGCCTGACAGTTCCAAGCAAAAGAACAGCTGCATGATCAAGGATGGTAAAGGATGCAACAATAGTGGAGTAAAAATGGAAAAGTAAGTCAACAAATGGTCAAAGAAAAGTAAATCAACAAATGGTCAAAGGGAAGTAAATCAACAAATGTTCAAAGGGAAGTAAATCAACAAATGGTCAAAGGGAAGTAAATCAACAAATGGTCAAATGGAAGTAAATCAACAAATGGTCAAAGGGAAGTTAATCATCAAATGGTCAAGGTGTGAAACCACCAAATAGATTCCTTCTTTATTCTTTATAAAATTCATAAAGTTCACAGGGCTATAAAACATAGCAAAACCATTTTTAAATAGCTTTAACTTACATATTCTTGTAGATCGATATCTGTACTCATGAAAAATAGCAAGAAAAGTGGGGGTTGTGTTTCAAACAAGAAAGATATTTCTGCTCATGTGAACTTACCCATAAAATTAACAAAAAATCTGAGCTAATTTTCAGATTGGGGTATGTGAAACAATTTTACATTGTGAATTCTATTCTGAATGCATATGAGCATAATATTGCTACCACACTATCAGAAATAGTCAAACAAAATGATTCCAGCTAAAAAAAATACACAGATTGGGGCAAAAATGTTAAAAATAGCCAAGAAAACTATTTCTAGCCGCCATTATGCGGGTACCATTTTTTGAGCTTCAGTAGACTGAATTGGTGGTTTCATACCTCAAAGGGAAGTAAATAAACAAATAGACAAAAGGAAGTGAATCAACAAATGGTCAAAAGGAAGTAAATTAATAGTAATTCAGCACAATAAGAATGACGAGACAGCGACGAAAATTATTCTAGTCATTCTGTCCTTAGTCAAGTCTCGAACACATGCCATATTTTAAAACAAATGTACTACATAGACTACAATGACATATACGCGTAGGCAACCTTTCGTATTAAATATTATTTGTGTGACATACAGACTGTGTCACACTCAACAAATAATTTCATTATGAGCTGGTACAGTCTGTATTTCAAGCTTAGCCAAATGTATCTGTTTACTATTGAAACCCATAATAAATACATTTTCCCGCTCCACTCAATTTATGAATGAATGAATATATCAAAGACAATTATGAAAATACTTTCAAGATTGTAATATCAACTTGAAACAATATTGTTTACACTAATTCATAATACTTTCAAATATTAACTACATCCAAGTTTTATAACAGTATCAATCAATTTATGTTTTACTGTCACATCCGTATTTTCTATTATCCCGTTATTCATAAAAATGTTTTTAGCATGAAGTTTAGGATAATAAGATCTAGTGTCTATGCGATAATTTGGATTGACCCGAATCATTTTGATTGTCTTTCGTTGCTAACAGCTGAAGCAGGTTTCAGTGAAACTGTCTTATTGTTCTGTATTTAACATCTGGTCGACTTCTTTTATCATTAATTGCTGTTTGCAACTGCTCCTGACTAATTCCAACAGTTGTAGATTCTGTTTCTAGTGTTGCATTTGTACTGTTTTCTTCTACAGTTCCTACAATTTAACCTTCTTGTGACTGTGATCACTTACTTATCTCTATATGATCATCTGTTTCCGGTGCCCTCAACTATCTGCTCATTCACACTTTCTTCAAATGTCTCCAGTTTACATTTACAAACTTCAGTTGCATCTGCATTTAAATGTTCTAAATCTACTTCATACAAATTTCCATTTTTTTTTTCGTTAATTGTATCCTCATTCATATCTCATTCCGATTTTATGGATACTGGATGTAAGGGCCCATCTATAGCTGTATTAATCATGTCTTCCATCGAAGATGAGGGGGCATATAGTTTTCAAATGGTCGGTCGGTCGGTAGAAACTTTGGTTTCTTAACAAGTCTCCAGGTCAAAGATCAAAGTCACAGTGACCTTGAACAGCGAAACGGTTTCCAATCACTAAATATAGAATCCTTAGTCCAAGGTTCTTCAAACTTTGTGTGTAGGTTGGTCGTGATAAGCTGATGACCCTTATAGTTTTTAAGGTCTCTTGATCAAAGGCCATAGTCACAGTGACTTGGAAAAGCAAAATAATCTCCAATTGATAACTAAAGAAAGCGTGCGCCCAGCTTCCTCAAACCTGTTATATAGTTTTGTCATGACCAGTAAATGACCACAATATTTTTCAGGTCAAAGGTCAAGGTTACCGTGACCTTGTATAGCAAAATAGTGATCAATTTCAGTTACTTTGAAAAGCAAATTGATTTCCAATTAATAACTATAGAACACTTAGGCCCAGGTTCCTCAAACTTGGTATATAAGTTGACCATGACAAGTAGATGACCCCAATAGCTTTTCAGGTCAAAGGCCAGGGCCACATTGACCTTGTATAGCAAAATAGTGTCCGATCAATTGCTATAGAACCGTTGCGTCCAGCTCGTCAAAACGTCATAGGTAGGTTGGCATGACAATTAGGTGACCCCTGTATAGCTTTTAGTATTATTACATTTTAAAGGTCGTCACAGTAACCTTGAAAAGCATAACAGTTTCTGCTGAATATCTAGGGAATTCTTGGGCCCAGGGTCGTCAGTCTAAGTATGTAGGTTTTTCAAGATCAGTAGATAACAACTGTCGTTTTTCAGGTCATTTGGTCAAAGGTTAAGGGTAACAGTGACCTTGAAAAGCAAAAACATTTCTGATGAATCAGTGTAGAACGCTTGGGCCCATGTTCCTCAAACTGTTTATGTAAGTTGCATATTACTTGTAGATGCGCCCTTTAGTTTTTGAGGTCGCCATGTCAAAGGCCATGGTCATAATTCCTTGAGTAGCCAAATGGTTTCCGATCAATAACTACAGAACGCTTTGTCCAAACTCCTCATAACTTCATGGCTTCCTCTAGGGATAAGGCGCTAAAGGGCATATATGTTTTACAAACATCTTTGTTTGAGACAGATCTGCATCAAACACTTCAGTCTGTGTTGTCATTCATCTAACGCTTGTCACCGGTGTGGTGTGAGGTGGACATTTTTATTACGGTTATTTGCGCAATCTTTTTTGTTGTTGCAATGGCCGAGTGGTCTAAGGCGTTCATACTTTGCATTGCTAGAATGTTTGTGCCGTTCGGAGCAAGTTCGAATCCAAATGGGAACTTTCTTATTCTTCTGATTCTGACTTCTGTTATTTTCACCGTGATGTCATATACTTGTTATTTGACATTCTGGTTCGTCGGTCTCGTTTTGATTTCCTGTCTTTTGTCGATGTTTTGAGCAATAAACTTTACTTCGTCTTACACTGTACATGATTAGTTCAAGTGTAGAATCTTAATCTTTCCAGATTGCTCTGCATTTACTATTATATGTTACAAAGGTATATTTTTGGCTGTTCTACTTATTTATATCAATCTTCTTAAAAGCGGTCAGCAGTCTAAGATTTTCTATCAAACTTAAGTGTTTTAATTGTTGGTCTTCTGTTTGTCTGTTCAAACGTAACATTTATGGATAATGTTTGCTTCATCCAAAAACTATTTCATACGATGACATTTTCTTGATTTTTATGACGTACTATTGTAAGCATATACTAACGGTGAATATGTCGTTTTCCAATCTGATTCCTGTGATGCCTATAAAGTGCCAAACATTTTCAACAAAGTCCTATCAAAGCATTCACAAACGCAATTCCCAGTGGGTGGTACACTGTTTTGTTTCGTATCATGTTGGTGATAGTGCACAGCTCTTTCATTACCTCTGACTGGAAATAAGCATCTAGGCCAGCCAGAGAGGGTTGTTTATGAAATACAATAACGTGTTATCAAATTATGTAAGGCTTCAGCAGTTGTTCTAGCTGTTTGATCTTTTTGCAGGCACTGTCCTAACAAACTTAGTAAAATGGTCAGTTTTGACTGGATTGTTGGCAATGCCATCTTTTGCTGGATGATGTGTTAGATAATCGAAGTACAGTACATCTAAAGTGTATGTTTTGTTTATGTTGAGAAATTGGCAAACACGTTTGTGTTGTTTTCGTAAGGAAGTATCTTCTCGAAAACCAAATCGTCTACACCGCTTGACTTTTTTGTCAGAAGAACCTACTAGACCTCATAGACATTCCTCCATTAGTACTTGATATGTTAATGAGAAATTTAAAATCCAAATAGCATTGAACGTGTTCGATGAAGCAAAGGGATCCAATGGTAAATATAGTGCGCTCGTTATTGGATTTCTCGAGCTTGTATTGATGATACCTAGTCTTTGCTGAATGCTGCAATATCTTTATTGTAAAGCATGCCACAATCGATGCAGATCCACTTGTTTTCGAACCAACATAACATAAGATACCAAGGAAGATCTTCACTTTCTCATGATTCCGACAGCTAGCAACTTTTCTACGAAGTTTCAAATTTCGTTTTCATATGGTGGTGTTCTTCTGACTCTATGTCCTTGATCTGTTTTGTCTGATCCTGTGTACCAAGATTACCCTTGTCTGTATAAGATCCTTCTACAATAGAATCACAGAAAAACATACCGTTATGCTCGAGTCTGTGAACCATTTCATAGTACACTTACACTGGCTATAGTTTAAAGATACATTTTGTAACAGCTTTTGAATATATTGTCCCCTCGTCTATATTCATGTTTGAAATATTAATAGTATTGTTCAATTCGTGTGACAGGTAGAACATGTCGAGAAAAGACAGCAGAGTGTTGTTCTTATGCTTGCATTTTGGCTAGGTTTGGCAAGTAATTAGTTCAGTTTGTCAGTGTAACAAGTAATATACAAGTATATTCATTTAGCTTTATTGCGACATTGTCAGACAAAGCACATCCGAGTATGTCTGTCTGTTTTTATTTCTCTGTAACTAAACATAAAGAGTTTTAATACATTGTGTTATGCAAGTCTCCCGTTTATAAACATTGCTTACCATAGTTTGCACGACAATCGCATAGTAATTTCGATTTCCTTCGTACAGTTAACATTGTCAAGCTTCACTTTCAAAATGTAACAGATCCTTTCTTCATCGGTTACACTTGAAATTTTGAATGATGTTTCTTCGATCAATAATTTGTTGGCTTCGGCTATCAAAAAAAAAAGAAAACAATATATCGACAAAATGTCTTTTTTTAAACTAATTTGGAAACATTCTGTTTTGGTGCATGTCATGTCAGTAAAAACAGCACTTATTCTTTTGGGCAATATCCATGCCACGTGGCATGTTTTATTGTGGTTTAACAATTATTGCCTTTCTTATGTGCATAGTACTAGTTCTTGTAGGATAAATTGTTACATTAAAACTTCTGAAAATGTTACTACACCTATATCTGTTATTTCTTTTTTAAAAATTCCTTAAAAATTACTTTGTCCCCTGGAAGATACTTGTGTTTTGTTTGTTTAATCACATATTTACTAGCAAACAATTTCAGTAAAGATTTTTCATGTCTGAAAACCGATCAAGACCCCTAATTACTACATAAAACAATTTGTCTTGAAAAAAAACCTTAGAACTATGTAAAAATAAAACGTTATAAATTTGTGATATGCTCATATAGCTTTATATTCTTAACAATTCGTGTTAGTTTAGTGTTTGGACCGTTTCAAAAGTAAAACTATAAAATGCAGCGGAATCTTTACAAAATATGTGTGACGTAAGCTTTGAGATAGAAATTGCGTATTTCATATTCAATACCCATCTGTATTCGAATTTCCAGCCAGCTCGGAATTGGGTAACCTGAAAGAGCCGAATACCCAGAAGAGACAGATTTTCAGTTAAGAGTTTTGAATTTTTGAGTTATGGCAAATAAGGATCAAGTTCTGAAATCGATTTTCAGTCATAATAAATTTCGAGCAACGGCTTATCTGAAGCCACGTCATTGCGTTGCTTGTATGAACAGCCTCTGATTAGAGATTGTAGTTGCTGCACCGAGTGCAAGACACATGATTCATCTATTTCAAGGGATAACATATGTACAATGCCGAAATAAATATGTTTATTTCTGTACTATAATGTTTTGCACGATTTTAACTAAGCGCAATATCTATTTGTAAACTGAAATAATGTTTTAAATTACGTAGTTTGTTTCCGGTAGTGAGATATAGTCGTTTATTGCACTGTGTATTAAAAAATTACGATTTATCTTTAAAAATACATAGAATCTATTTTCCTTTGAAAGCGCCAATGACAGATATGGCCTAAATTTTAAATATAGTATTCAACATTCATCAAAAACATATGAACCAGATAAAAGTATTAAGACTTCCAACTACAGTTACATTATTATTATAATTTACAATAGTATTTTTTATTATTGCAATATATTTTACAGCTACTTCGCTAACATATTCAGCTATAGAAAAATATGTTGACAAACATTCTAATATAGTGAAACGAAAATCTCCTTCTTTAGCATTTATCTTAAATCAACCAGCAAAACATGCATTAAAGTTAAAAAAGGTGAGTATATTTAAATTACAGCATAAATGTACCGGATGTTTTATTTGGAGAAATTAAAATTCCTAGTTAGTCAATGGCAAAAACTGAAATTTGTTTACTTGCATATTTATGACTTAAGCCTGTTAACTGAATTTCTATTATATATATAAATATTTATACGTTAATAGCATTTATCCAGTAAAAAGAAATTGCATAGCTATTAAGGAAATAATTACTGATATATTTCTAACATAACTGACCAAAGCACCTTGAGCTGAGTAGGTTCTAAACCCCCCGCGTATAAAACAAGACACATTTTCTTTTTTTCCTTCAAACAAGCTAAAACATTCTTTCCAATTGCTTCACTACCAATTAGCTTATATTTAAGTGAAAAAATATCATGCATCACTGTGCCATACATGTGTACGTCATCAATCCAGAAAAATGGTGTATGTCTTGCAGCTTCGTACAAATACGGGATAATGTCATTTACCATTACTACAAATTGTCCTTGACAATATGGTTCATAAAAAGTTTTCCCTTTATACTGGTGCAATTCAATATAGTATTTATTAGTCTTGTTCCTACATATTCTTGGTGTTTTTTCTAGTTTGCAGAACACATGGTGTTCGTCTAAAGATGCTTTGAGTATCCGGTTTTGGAGTATTCTATACATATGAACAAGCATATCATCATCTGTTTTAATAACATATTTGGCATTCCTGCATCGTTCAGTTATCCATTTATAACCAAGAATGGATTTATGAGTCAAGTTATGATAAGAATCCATAATATTGACTTGCACTATGTCTCCATCATGATTTTTAAACTCCTCGTCAATTCTAAGTTGTAGATTTTGCTCCATTGTGCGACCTAATAGGAAAAATACTTGACCGTTCCGTAGGATGAATAAAGACTTGTATTTGCCCAAGTTTGCCGTAAAGTCTGTCTGTTTATGAAGTGGTTCGGGGACGATAAAACAAGCACTAGAATTAATATGTTTACAGAAGACGAACAGAAAGTTTTATTTTCTAGGTGGTATGGGTAACCTGGTGACAGTGGAAATCTCGGGTCTGTCGAATTTATAATATCAAGTAAATGCGGTCTCAGTTCTACTCTTAAAGTAGCAGTTCGTGACTGAGTTAAATTTCCAACTAACAGTGAACTCGTTTTAAATTGGCCGATACCTCTGAATGAACATTCAAGAACTATTATAACGACACAGATAGTACACATACCATAAAACATTTTTCTAACGAAAAATATTTTAGAAAATATTCTTTTCATTTTTCCTTCAGTGCTTATACGTTGTGTACCAGTGACAAATGATTTCTTATAAAAAAGCAGTCTTATATTTTCGTATTTGTTGCAATCAGCCTGATTTTTTATCCGGATATTGATCTTTTACCTGGATATTTTCTATTTCATTATTCAACAGAATAGCCCGTAGGTTTGAGTTCGCTGAGAATAATTCTGTTAGTTTTAGGTAACACGGATTGTCTTGCTGTCCAGTAATGTCATTTATTTATATTTAATTTGATTTGCTAATAAACTTTACAGCCTCTTGAATCCATATGACCGAAATATTTTAGCACACTGAAAATATATAAAACAAATACTTAGAACATGTTTCTTGTTAAAAATCTAACAGTTTGTCAGTGTATTACTTGTTTTGTAATGTACACGTTTGACAGAATTAACACTATTTTAACACTGATCAAATATGTGTAGCTGCTGTAACAATTAACAACTAATTGAAGCAAAATATAATTCAGCTATCAAAATAAGTACAAAATTTTAATATTTATAAATGATCAATATATGATTATATCACTTACCCTGTATGCTATGATAATGACGCCACATTTGTACAGCGATAGTGACCGGGTACTGTTAAGTATGAAGGATACAAATTATGTTGTATACAAATGTTAGACATAAGACAGAGCTAATGCTGAAATAAAATCCTCCGTTTAAAGCCAAAAGCAAATATCGAGTAAAGAAGCCATTACAATTAACTCAAGAAACCCATCAATTTTTAGTAAAATTCTTTATCATTTTAGATTTAGTTATAACGTATTGCTTTACGTTTCCAAGCAACAAGAACAACTCTATGATTAGAGGTAGTAAATGATGCAAAAATAGTGGAGTATTAAAATATCTGAAGGAGTAAATCAACAAATCGTCAAAGGGACGTAAATCAATAATTATTTAGCAGAATTAGAATGACGAGACAGCCACGAAAATGATGTCTAGCCATTTGGAAGTAGTCAAGTCTCGAACGCATGCCATATTATAAAAAAAATTTACTACAAAAACTACACTAACATATACGCAACCTTTCGCATTAAAATCATTTGTGTGACAGATAGACTTTGACACTCAAAAACATAATTTCATTATGATTTGGTACGGTTTGCCAAATGTAGCTGTTTACATTTGAAACCCATATTAAAATTCATTTTCCTGTTCCACTTAATTTATGAGTGAATGAACATAGGGAGTGCAATTATGAAAATATTTTCAAGTTTCTCTTTTCAACTTTGAACAATACTCTTAAAACTAATTCCTGGTTACTTCAAACATTAACTACATTTGAGTTTTATAACAATACTAATTACTGTATTTCTTAGTATCCTGTAATTCATTAAAATGTATTGAGCATGAAGTTTAGGGTCTTTCTGATTTATTTGATTTGACTCGTACCATTTTCATTGTCTTCCGTTGGTAAAAGATTGAATAGGTTACAGTGGAATTGTCTTTTGTAACTGTCTTTTTGTTTTTTATGTGATATCTGTTCGATTTCCTTTCTAAAGTTTCTTTATCATTATTTGCTGTTTCCAACTACCTTTCCTGATTTTTACGGTCGTGGATTCTATTTCCAGTGTTGAATTTGTACTGTTATTTTCTGCAATTTTGCCTTCTTGTGGCTGTGGACATTTACCCTGTATGATCATTTGTTTTATGATCATGGTTCTGGTAACCTCTGCTATCTGCTCATTCACATTTCCTATAAATGTATCCAATTTTCTTTTACCAACTTCTTTTTTATCTGCAAATTAATATTTTAAGTCTACTTCATACCAATTTCCATTCTTTTTTTTTGTTAGTTGTATCTCATTCGATTCTTTTTTTTTTTTTTTTGATTTTATGGATACTTGACTAAAGGGCTCCTCTATAGCTGTATTGATTTGAAACATTTCTTCTTCTGGTCCGACTTCGGTATTTCTGACTGTGATGCTTCTGATTTTTGATTTAACATATTTTTACATCGGTCTCGTATTGAGCCCCTGTCTTTTTTGTCGTTTTCTTGAACAATATTATTTACTTTGTCTTGCACTGTACATGAATAGTTCCAGTGAAAAATCTTAATCTTTCCAGATTGCTCTGCATTTAATAGTTATAGAACAGAGATATTTTTTTTCTAGCTTTTCTACTTATTGATATAAATTGGGCAAAAATGTTTGTGTTGTTTTCTTAAGTATCTTCTTAAAAACCAAATCGTCTACAAGTCTTCTTATATTTTGTCAGAAGAACCTACTGGAAGACATTATTCCATTAATGCATGATATGTTACAGAGGAATGTGCGATGGAACAAAGGAATCCAGCGGTAAATATAGTGAGCTCTTTATTTGACTTTTCGATCTCGACCTGGTGATACCTGGACTATGCTGAATGGTGCTGAAAAAGTACATTTTTATCACAACAAAAATCCTTTTTCTAGGGAAGGGCGTAAGATCAGTCATTTGCTAAGCACGCCATATTCAACGGCTATCCACAGCTTTGCATTTGTTATTGAAATAAAATTATTACATTGGAACTCAAAGAAGATCTTTACATTCTCATGATTCTGACAGAAGCATATATTTTAAGATGTTTCAACTTCCTTTATCATCATTTGTGGTGTTCTCTTGTAGCTTTGTTTAACCGGCGTTTTGTCTAATATGTTGTTGTTTGACCCCGTCAGATTGTCCAATTTTGTGTACCCTGTTGTGGAGATATATTTGTGTTTGTATTTCCTTGATCTGTTTAGTCTGATCCTCTATACCGAGATTACACTTGTGAATATAAAATACTTCTATAATTGAATAACAGACAAACAAGACGTTATCCTTGATTCTGTGAAACATTTTCTAGTCTCATTTGAGAATATTGTCTCTTTATCTGTACTTACGTGTGAAATATTGACAGTATTGTTTAAGTGGCAGGTAAAGTAATGTTGAGAAAAATAGAAAATTGTTGTTCTTAGGCTACCATTTTGGCTAGTTTTGGCTGGTAATTCAGTTCAGTTTGTCAGTGTAACATCACATATACAAGTATATTCATTTAGGTTAATTGTGACATTGTCAGACAAAGCATGCCCGAGTTTGTCTGTCGGTTTGTATTTCTCTATAACTAAACATAGAGAGTTTTAAGAACTTGTGTTATACAAGTGTACTGTTAATAAACATTTCTTCCCATAGTTTGCAGGAATTGCTTTTATTTATTGTTGTAACTTAAGGTTTTAGTTTTGAATGTACTAGCAAATAGACATAGTTAAGGTTTACATTTTGGAAAACTGTTGTCGATTTCCTCCGTACAGTTAACTTTGTCAAGCTTCACTTTCAAAATGTGACAGATCTTTCCTTCAACTGTTACAATTAGTGCTTATACGTTGTGTACCAGTGACAAATGATGTCTTACAAAATTGCAGTCTTATTTTTCCGTATTTGTTGCAATCAGCCTGATTTTTTTATCCGGATATTGATCTTTTACCTGTTGTCGATTTCCTCCGTACAGTTCACTTAGTCAAGCTTCACTTTCAAAATGTGACATATCTTTCCTTCAACTGTTACAATTAAAATGTTGAATCGTGTTTCTTCGTTCATTATTCGCTGGCTTTCGCTATCAAAAGCGATGAGGACGATTCTCTTTTTCAAACTTATTTTGGAAACGCTCTGTTTGAAAGCCTCATATCACGTTTAAACAGCACTTACTATTTGGGCAATATCCATTTGTGAGTTGATATCCTGTGCAAGTTTTGACGCAGAGTTGTCACAGACTCATTCGCAATCTGTTGTATAGAATTCAATTTCCTCAGTGTGCTTTTCGTTATTTTTTGTTGCTTATCTTTTTTTGTCTTATATGTTCACAACGTTATATACTCTTTTATGACACTGAATTTTCCGACTAGATAAGTCACAAAATTAATCATTGCATATGAACATTTATATCAATGATCTGGAACTAATCACCCCTACCAGTCTTATCTTACAATAATATCCCGCCAACTTGTCTTATATGTACACAACGTTATATACTCTAAAATGACACTGAATCTTCCGACTAGATTAGTCACAAATTAATTTTTAATAAGTTCGGTAATTTTTTAACTATGCAAACTGTTTTTCTGAAAATTGTCTACTTTGATTCTCCTGTACCAACTCTATTCATTCTTTTCAACTACATATAATCAACTCAATCAATGCATATGAACATTTATATCAATGATCAGTTACTTATCTCACCTACTAGTCTTATCATTATATACCACCTACAAGTTTTATCTTATAATAATATCCCACCTACCAGTTTTATCTTATAATAATATCCCACCTTCCAGTTTTATCTTATAATAATATCCCACCTACCAGTCTTATCTGATAATAATACTCCACCTACCAGTCTAGTCTTACCATAATATCCCACCTATCAGTCTTATCTTAAAATAATTTTACACCTAGGCCTACTAGTCTTCCTTTTTAATAATATCCGCGCTACCAGTCTTGACTTAAACATGTGATAGTTCTCGGTGATTTGAGGTCCTTTCATCAAAGGTAATCGAAAATGCCTAGTTTGTCATTTCTTTTTGTCATTATCATATCAACGTGAGTTTAATCAATTATGGGTAACATGTGTTCCCTGCAATTGTTACAGATAAATCAATTTATGTATTCTGCTTTTATATTTCTAGGAAAACTGCTGTTCAAAACTTCACCAGGTCGCTCAAACAAACCTTGTTTTGACTACATTTGGTATTGAGCTCTGTTTGTTAATCAATTGAAATTTTAGTTATCAAAAATCACGTTCTACGCTCAGTTTACTGAAATAAAGACTTAGGAAATGTAGAATGAAGTTTATCAATATGATCTCCATATTACAAAAGACATCCGGTAGAGAATTTATTCAACTTCGATTTTTTTCGATTTTTTTTTTGCGTTTTGTATAAATCAAAATCGTAACAGGGAGCAGATCAGTGGTGTAGTGATAACACGCTGAACTGGTTATACTAGGGTTGTTAGTTCGATTCCCCACTCCTTTCCGTTAAACCTTAAACTTTCAAAAGTGCATTGTTCCCATTTCAAGGGCCGTAACTGAATTCGTACTTAGACGAGCTTCAGGTGCAAAACAATTCAAACATTCAAACAAAGGTAAATCTTAGGTGGCGGGGGAACAGATGCTAAGATTTATCTTTGTCCATCCAAAAAGTTTGTGTCACATGTAGTTCCTAGGTGTTTGAAATGGAATCACAAAAACTTCCATGAATGTTTGTCATAATGAGCTGTTGTGCACCTTACGTTTTGTTTGAAGCTTTCTTAGTATGGCCTGAGTAATGGCCCTTGAAATGGTAAATATGGGCATTTTAAAGTTTGTGTTGCAGCTTATTTTCTCTGGCTATATACAGTTCAAAGTAAAGCCATCCTCAGTTGCAAAAAAATATTAATCAAAACATGCAGCTCTAGCAGTAGGATTTGAGTTTAAATGCACTGCTTCATATCACTCTTTGATTATTTCAGGTTTTTATTGTAGAGAATACCAAGTAGGCTCAATTACATGTTTACTGGTTCCTTGATACTTATAGCTTGTCAGTGAATAGCATGTGTTTCTTTGTATACGTGTGGCAATATTAACACGCTGTTTGTAAACAAGCATCTTTTAGCATCTTTGACAACTATATGTTTAACTTTCAACAGCTGTTCAGTGTTATTTATACAAAGGCTTTAAATTTCAAATAGTGTTGTTTACTTACCTAACCATGTAACTACACTATCGGGTCAGGCATAGCTCAATAAATGACGGCGAACCGTGTGCAGGCTACGGTATTTGAAGGTTTTTTTTTTAAGTTGATAATTTGTATTTGTGGTATATATAATAAGTGAAATCATTTCAATCTTTTTTGATGATCGTAACGAGTTTTAAAGAAAATGGGCTACGAAATCTCTGAAAAAACGTACCCATATTTAGGACGTATCGACTAAGTTTCATATATAGAACTGTATTATCCTTCTATGCGTCCATTCCCGATTTAAACAAAGTGACCTTTGCTTAATATGAATTAGCTTTTATAAATGTGATATTGAACGAATAATAGCTTATTTCATTATGCTGAGAGTTGAACCACACTTGTAGTTCTAGTATTTTTAGTTGTGTAACCTTTTAAGCCGTAGAAGGTGAGCAAACATAAAATAACAGCCCATAAAATCGGTTAAGGGGAAATAATGAGACTAGTGAGAATTAATTTAATTTTCTATAAGCAGAACAACTTAAGAATTGAAAAGTCTGCTTGTTATTCATCATATTCACTTAATACTTGGTGTTAGACAATTATAAGTACTTTTTTCAAGTGTAAATACAGTTCCTTTTTTACTATCTGAAATTGATAGTCTATAGTTGTGTCCCATATGATTGGTAGATATTGAAACTTAATGTTGGTTTATATGTATTCATTCACAAGTTCTCTTTTGCACTTACCAGTTTTGCAGTATTTTTCATGTTTGATTGCATGTGCTTTATACTCCGATCACAGGATAGCTTCAGCTCGGGTGCCAGTTCTTCCTGAATGTCCAATCTCTTGAACATATGCTGAAGCAATGTTACAATAGTGTAACAAAAAATATTACGGCATCAAAACTAATTGTATAAAACATTTTGATTAAACTCATTTGCCTCAACTGTTTCATTATTAAACGTCCATCAAAACTGAGAGAACATATTGTATTATTTTACCGTCCATTTGTCTGTTCAGACTTTTGATTCTCCAGGCGACAGCTAATCCTGTGATCACCATACGTTGCACATAGGTAGCCCTTGTCATGAGGAAGAAGCCCATTGGTTTTGGGATCGCTAGGAAATAGTTCAAGATCACTTAATGCAGAAAGCTTGTCTGGACAATAACTCAATAATGGTTGAACCTAGTCAACATACTTTGTACATATGTAGCTCTTATCACAAGGAGGAAGGTACTGATTTTAGGTCAAGGTGAGAGAAAATTTTGGTGTGAAGCTTGTTCAGAAAATTACGTTACAGCAGGTTTTAAAATGTATTGATAAACATTTATTAAGCCCTTGATACAGCCATCAGAAAATGGCATAGATGTTAAGTAAGACTATAAGTTTCAGTTTATCACAGTTGTTTCGGATACAGGTATGTAAATTGATGAAAAGTCATTTTCTATGTGTTCGACACGTGCAACATATGTGTTCAAGTAAAGTACATTTATGCTAGAGTTGAGTTCTTGCTTTCTGGCGTTGAAGATGGACCGGCACGTACCACACGCTTCACATGTTTTAAGTCTGCACACATGCCAAGTGCTACTGGTGCAATGATTAACCCGATGCTACTTTTCTCTTTTGACCCCTGCAGAGTAGCCATGTTTCTAATTGTTCTGACTAAATGCACTGAAATTCTACATTCATAAACTGATACAATCACATGCTTAATATCATCATCATCAGCAGCAGCAGCAGCAACTGCAGCAGCAGCAGCACTACCACCAGCATGTAAGTAGTGAAAGTAAGTAGAAAAAAACATTTGCCTTCCATTGTCGTCTTCCATAGAATGAACCATAACTACTCTTGCATTTTCTCGATTATTATCGCCTGCCTATAAGCTTTCTCCAAGAACCTCTTTTGCTATCTCAAAGCTATACCCTATTCACAGGATTGATTTACAGTGATAGGAAATTCTTCAGCTGTAAGGCTAAGGTCATGCAGCAAACATTTAAAAACATAGTCATGTGGTGTACTGCCAGAATGTCCTTTTGCAGTTGCACTGGGTCGTTTTAATAAAATCAACTCAATGTTTGATTTAGTTGGTGAAACACAAACAGCCTCACAGTTTTTCATTTGTAGAGTGGTCATGATTTCTTTTTGTCCCGACTCTGTGACAGCTGCAAACAGGGCTAATTCTTGGCGTGGAAAATCTCATCTTAATCTCGAGATCTTCTTGTAATCCGACCTGAAGTTATCACCCCAATCCAGTGTACAATGCGCCTTGTTTTTCAAACGGTCACATCTAAAACATCATTTAGTTTTCTAATATGTACAATATCCTCTTCTACAATTTTTAGATCATACTTTTTGATAGATGCATTGCTGTCTTTCCAAACTTTTGCATTTTTGAGCAATTATAGCATTCAGTTTAGCAATTATTATCATATAACAAATTGCGTTGACAAATGTCAAAAGTTCATTTATGAATGATTTTCCCTACCCAGTGGGTAAAAATCAGATGAAGTCATTCATGCGTGTGAAATTATCTATGAGAAGGAAATTGAGTATTGGATATTAATAACCAATCTGTTTTCCCACCTAGCTAGGAAATGAGGTTTTCGCCCTGAAAACGCCGAATACCCAGCTGAGACCGAATTTATAGCCAACTATGAGTTGGGAATTGAATCAAACGAATACCCAACTCGGTTCAAATTCCAAGCCAGTTGGGTATTCGAACCAAAAGAGCCGAATACTCAGCTGAGATCGTATTCCTAGCCAGGTAGGAGTTGGATATTCAACCATACAAATACCAAGCGGTTCGAATTTCTAGCCAGCTAGGAGTTGGGTATTCGATCTGAAAAGGCCAAACACAAAGCTGAGATTGAATTCAAAGCCAGCTAAGAATTGGATACTCAACGAAACAAATACCTCACTCGGTTTTAATTCCCAGCCAGCGGGGAGTTGTGCATTCGATCCGTGAGAGCCATATACACAACGGAGATCTAATTCCTAGCAAGCTCAGGTTTTGGTATTCAACAAAACGAATTCCCAATTCGGTTTGAATTCGCAGCGAGTTAGGAGTTTGGTACTGGACCTGAAAAGTCGAACACAAGGCTGAGATTGAATTTCTAACCAGCTTAGAGTTGAGCCATCAACCAAAAAATACCTAACTGGGTTCACATTCCGGGTAAGCGGTGAGCAGGGGGTATCGATCTAAAAACACAGCAAAGATTGAAGTCCTAGCCTTGAAGTTGGGTTTTCAACCAAATGAATATTTAGCTTTGTTCGAATTCCAAGCCAGGTTTGAGTGAGGCATTCGATCGGAAGAGCCAAATACTCAAGATTAATTTCCTGGCCATCTAGGAGTTTGGTATTCAGCTTTACTCTTTAGGGTCAAATGCTCACCTCCAGGTGGCTTGAAATTCAAACCTAGTTGAGTATTCGTTTGGTTAAATGCACAAGTCTTATACAGCTAGTAAGGAATTCTATTTCATTTATCCTAAAAGAGCCGAATACCCATCTCTTAGCCAGCTTGGAATTCGAACAGAATTGGGTATTCGGCTCTTTTTGTTGAATGGCGAATGTTCTACACTAATCTGGCTTAGTTGAATACCTAAACCCTTGATGTCAATTGGTATTCAGCTAGCTGGGAACTCGAACAGAGTAGGGTATTTATTTTGTTTAAAACCTAACTCCTAACTGGCTAGGAATTCGATCTCAGCTGGATATTTGGGTCTTTAAGGTTGAATGTCCAACTGAATGGGGTACTAGAGTATAGTACTTCAGTAACAGTACTAGTATTTGTAAGTTTATGCAGTACCAGTAACAGGTTTTGACTCAGTACTGCAGTACAAGTACAAATTTTAGGTAAGTAATGCAGTACCAGTACCAGTATTTGTAAGTTTATGCAGTACCAGTACCAGTACCAGTAGCAGGCTTTGACTCAGTACTGCAGTACAAGTACAAAATTTAGGTAAGTAATGCAGTACCAGTATTTGTAAGTTTATGCAGTACCAGTACCAGTAGCAGGTTTTGACTCAGTACTGCAGTACAAGTACAAATTTTAGGTAAGTTATGCAGTATCAGTACCAATATCTTTATGAGAATTAATGATAGTTAAAACTGAAAGACTTTGTAAATATACCAAATGTAAAACGTTATACATTACTGACACACATTTATTTACTATACTGTGCATATACATTGGCTGAAATATTGTCTAATAATATTTCACATGTATATTTTGCAAATGTCATCTCAACTATAGTCATATAATCTCTATATTAAAAGATTTACAACATTTTCCATCTTTTGAGTTGCATTTTATCATTAGAAGGTTTTTAAAGGTTGCATCACGCATTCTGCAATCAACTATTTTACATTGCTACCAGTTATTTACCTTAAATAGATAAACAATAGAATCACTTCATATACTTTTGTTAAATACAATGCTGATGATAACAATCTTTTATTCATCTTAACACTTTTTTATTCTTTCTGTAACAATTTATCAAAATGCCAGACAGTGACACTTTGATTAAATTGCAAGTATAAACAGCTATTGATTACCAAGTCAAACTTTTATTCAAAAGGTTATTCGGCCTTTTTTGCTCGAGTGCCCAACTCCAAGCTGGCTAGGAATTCAATCGCAGCTAGATTTTCGTCTAGTAAGGGCCGAATGCCCAACTGCCAGCTGGTTTAGAATTTGAACTGAACTGGCTATTCTTTCGGGTTGAATATCCAGCTCATAATTATATGCCTAGGAATTCGATCTCAGCTGGGTACCTGGCTCTTTCGGTCATAATGCACAACTCTAAGCTGGCTGAAAATCAAAAACCGTGTTGAACTTCGTTTGCTTGAAGACTCAATTCTTAGTTTGCTAAGAATTCGATCTCAGCTGGGTATTCGGCTCTTTCAGATCGAATACCTAACTCCCAGCTTGCTTGGAATTTAAAACGAGTTTGGAATCGTTTGGTTGAATACCCAACTCATAGCTAGCTAGGAATTCGATCTCATCTGGGTATTTGGCTCTATCGGATTGAATGCCCAACTCCCTGCTGGCTGAGAATTTGATCTCAGCTTGGTGTTCGGCTCTTTCAGGTCGAATAGCCAACTCCTAGCTGGCTGGAAATTTGAATCGATTTGGGTATGAGTTTGGTATAATACTTAACTCAAAGCTTGCTAGGAATTCGATTTAGTTTGAATAACCAATGCAATCTCAGCTAGGTGTTCGGCTCTTTCAGGTCGAATGCTCAACTCAGAGCTGGCTAGGAATTCGATCTCAGCATGGTATTTGGCTATTCTGAGTCGAAAACTCAACGTCCAGCTTGGTGGTATTTCGAATCAAGATCGGTTATGATTATCCAATACCCAATCCAAATCCCGTCTCATAGCAAACTTCACACTCACTGAAAAATTAGGGAGACATCGAAAAATTGATCGTTGTAACAAAGTATGCATGTACCTGAAAGTGGTATGACTTATTGGCGCAAAATAGGTATTGTCACGAACAAAATTAAGAATAACATTAACCACAACCAGTACTGAAACTTGATATGTAGACAGAGATAAATGTGTCAGGTATGAATATCTGCATCTTTCTTTCTTTGTGTGTGTACCTGATAGATTGTTCTGAAAGATCATTTTAGCTCACCTGGAACGAAATGCCAAAGTGGGCTTTAAATATGTTATTTTGTCCGTCGTTCTTCGTCCGTCCGTCAGACCGTCATCCGTTCATATTTTGCTTGTGAACACTCTAGAGGCTACAATTTCAATCGGATCTCAAAGAAACTTGATTAGAATGTTAGCCTCAATAAAATCTAGGATTGGTTTGAAACTGATTCACATAGGGTCAAAAACTAGGTCACTTGGTCTAATAACTAACTTGAAAAACTATTTCTCACTATAGAAACATTTTTATCAGATATGCACCTGAAACGTCGCCTGAATATTAATCTCACTCAAACCTTGGAGAAATAGAAAACATGAGTCATGCGGGGTCACAAAGTAGGCCACTGGATAAAATCATAGGGAAAACTTGTTAACACTCTAGAGAATACATTTTAACCCGTTTTAAATGAAACTTGGTGAGAATGTTTGCCTTGTTAAATTCTTAAATGATTTTAAAACTGGGTCCATTCGAATCAGAAACTAGGTCAGATCAAAGAAAACCGTTTTTAATACTCAGAAGGTCACATTTTCATCAGATCTGAACGAATAATTAGTCAGAATGTTTTCCTTGATAAATCATTGGGCTAATTTGAAACTTGGTCACTGTTATGATCGCTCACTCACTAATAAAAATTAGATGTTCAATTTTCATTTGTCCACGGACAACAAAAATGCGAAAATGCAGTTCTCTGAACAGCAAATGTACGACTTGAACATTAAATTTTGCCAGCCCTACTGTGGTCTATCTCTTTCAAATCTTATTGCGAAAAAATAGTGGGCACTTAAAAGACTCCAGTACAATCTGGCAAATACATTAATTAGATGCCCTTACTAAGATTGTTCCATTCATTTTGGTATATTTGAAAATCATGTCTACCGAGTAAAATATCTCCCCAACAAACAAAGTTTGAAGGTGGTCTTACAATCGTTTTTTTTTCAGTATGTCAGTCCTTTGCCAAAAGTTGTCAACAGTGTAAAAGAGTCTACAGCAAAACTTCACACTTAATCTGCATACAGTGTAGATCTTCCTGACATATTTTAGCTCCTCTGATAAAAAAAGGTCAGCTGCCGCTAGCCTCTTTTTGTTCTTTTTCAAATGTTTTTCCCTAAGTGCCATACATCTGAATGCCAAATACCATGGTGTATGCAGCTTTGCTTTTTGAAGAAATCTCTCTCCTAAGGTACCCGAGTTCAAACCAAGCTCGGGGCAGGTGAATTTTCACGGGTTACAAGTATGCTCTAGATATTTGGTTTGTAGTATAATCTAGTGGACATATTCCAAAATTGTTCAGGTCGTGGTCCTGGGTAAATATAGGCCATTCCCATGGGGTCTCTTGCATTCATACTGACCTTCACTCTTTGTTTGAAACTACAAGCTTAAAATGCAGACCACATAATACAGTTTTTATACAGTTTTAAATAATCAGCTTTGGTAAACTTGTTCTTTGCCAGTGTGTTCCTTTGGACCTCCTACTATACATTTCAAGTTAGCGACCCAGGGCCACTTTGCCCACTTGTTTATTGATTATGCAGTAACTGGACTGGAATCTGTGATTTTTGAAACCTCGTTGTTTTGGTGGCTGGCAAAATGTACAATATGCACATGAGTTATAACAAAGCTTTTCATCATGGTATTTACGATAGTCTGTGCTATATTATATGTTGTGTGTTATTTGACACTCAGGTAAGAGAGTTATCTCCCTTGAAGTATATAACCCACCTGACTGTTTTGAAATAAGGCAGTTCTCTAAAATGCTAGATGCAAATTATATCTATGTACAAATATTGTATAAATAAACTTGGTTTAAAAACGCTGTTGTTCTTATATTCATCAGGACATATTACAGTCATTTCTTGTGTCATTCAGACATTAGAGGAGCTGTGTAAGAACAATATTGTCGTTTCGATACAAATGCGCGTGCGAGTTTTATTAAAATAAATAGTGAACACTTGCTATTTCGATATGTAATATTCAAACAATGACATGTTGTTATTTCTATGAAAATACAAGGGGTTTAGCGACTTTTCCCTAAATTGCAATTCAGTGTTCACAAAAAAAGGCAAAAAATGTCTAATGGTTCTGTTTTATAAGGTGAAATACTTTCAGTAGTAAGGGAAAAGGCCACCGTCTGCAAGGATAAGAAATCTTAATCTTAATGTTCTCGTACGTGAATAAAGTGCTGCCTGTGACAGATTAACTTTTTGTTTTGAAATATTTATAAAGATCAAAGACCTAGATTATTATAGATCTTTGGAATGATATTCTGTTTTTCAAAGACAACATTGAAAGTCTGAAGGAGTACAAATAGATAAAAGTATAGTAACCTGGCCTATGAGCTTAGTTTCGGACACCCATTCAAGTACTAATCATAAATTACTTTGCTCAACTTAACAAACGTTGCAGACACTCCAACCATGTCGCTAAAGACCAACAGCGGGGCTGTTAAAAGTATCTCATCTATCTGGGGTCCACTACACTCCTCCCCTCTCTAACCTTAAGGACGCGGGAATCTACTGTATAACTTCCTGCAGAAGCCATTTCCCGTGCAACCGGACTTACTCCTTGCACTTTCATTGCAAACAGGCTCTAAATAAGGTAAGTGCCGGCGAAGATTCGTGGAATTACCGCTGCTATAGTAACGTGGCACTGAGCTCAGTATTGGACACCCATCCCAGTATAACCTTAGATTACGTTGCTTAACTTAGCAAACGTTTCAGACATCCTAATCATGACACTAAACAGCTAGCTGAATAGCGAGACTGTTGGAAGTGCCTTATCTACCTAGTGTTCACTACAGAAGTGAGAAACGATGATATAAATCATATTGTATAAATGCATAATCCTTGTGTTTTATCAAAAATGGAAAATATATATAATATATCTGTAGCTCTCCTATGTCTTTGTTTGTTTCAGGCCTTTTGCATTTTATACGTACATAGACGGTGATTGAAACGGGGATAGATGCATCCTTTCCGTCAAAATCTTCACTTTCGCTTTTATTCGCTTTTATTCATTAAATGCGTATTTACTTCCGGTTCCGGTAGAAATGTAAACATTTCTTTTAAAGTTAAAAATTAAATCGATAACTGATTAATGTCAGTGTATTTTAACTTGCTTGAATGTTCATTTCCGACATTTGCCTGTCATATTACAAATGCGTTATGTTTTTATTTTTTTCATTACCTTGTATTTTATGTCATGTGATGCAAATTTGGACACTTTTTCGGTTTTGTAGTGGACACATGTAGAAATTCAAGTTGTAATTGTGAAGGATATATCTAAACTAATTTGCTGTCTAACTTTTTGTTACAGAAACACATGAAAATGTAATCTGTGCACTCTTTTATTGGTAAAAATATTACCCGCATATTAACCTGAGCTCAATTTCAGACACCCATCCAAGCACTAACGTTGCTTAATTAGCAAACTTAGCAAATGTTCCAGACATTTCTGCCATGTCGATAAAGAGCTAGCCCAACAGTGAAGCTGTTGAAAATGCCCTATCTGTCCACTACACTCCTCCCCTCTTTAACCGTGCCTAGTATAGTCAGTATTGACTTTTGGCGGTAGTAGGTTGAAGTTGAATCTTTAGGAGCTGGGCAAAGGGCCAGCAAAAATTTGTGGAATTACTGCTGCATCAATTATAGTAACCTGGCCTACAAGCTCAGTATTGGACCCCCATCCAAGTACTAACTGTAGATACCATTGCTTAACTTTGCAAATGCTTCAGACACTCAAACCATGTCGCTAAAATGCCTGATCTGTCTGGTGTCAACTACACCCTGTTAGTCAGGGGGTAAAACACAGTGTGTGTGTATATATATATATATATCAATCATCAGTTTTTAGAAGGGTAAATAACTTGGCTTAGTGGCTCAGTTGTTTAGGTCGTAGCTCTTTACTGACCGTAAGGGCATTGGTTCGAATCCTAGTGATTTCATTTTATTTCTTCAGTTTTCATGGTGTATAGAAGCATACTATTATGTTTCTTTCCATAGTATATTCACTTCTCTTTAAATTTAAAGGAATAAAAAGCTAATTCTGTGAGTCAGTCGCTTTAATGGTGCAAGATTTTAGATAATCATTTTGAAATCCCTTATGGTATACATACAAGTTGATAATACATCAGATCATTCTTCTTATCGTAAGGTACAGGTACGCTCTCTGGTGTATTGTCATGGCGCAGAATGAATTCCAATTCCAGTACTGTACTGTTTGGAATCCATTTGCTTGGTCCAGCTCATTCTGGGTGGTCACATTGTCTTGATTTGGTAAAGCATAAGGACAACCATGTTTAAATCAAAGAGCCTATATTACACTGCTTTTTTCACTTGTGACATTGACCAATGTCATCCTCCAGTGATCAGATAACAAATAAAATAATGCTGTTTGAAATCTGTTTCCACAAGATGTTGCAAGCAGAGTTTGGTGTACTGAAAAACATTATAGTGAATTGGTCTGATGTGAATGATCTTTTGTCTGAATTTATCAGAGCTGCATCAGACAGTTTTAGGCCTAAGATAAAATATTGTTTGTTTCCCCGACCCGTGCCAGTTTGGATAGGGTAGGTAGGTGAAATACATTTTTTTTTTTTAATCTGAAATATTTTTTATTGATTATATAATTTATATATCTGAATTATATGGATTTCAAAGAAACAGATATTGTGCATGCTTAGCGTGTGTTTAGAAACAAAGTTTCAAAGTTTTATTCAATATATACATCTCAATTTGTATATTTACAATGCAAAAATATGAGTCAGATATAAAGATGTGATTCTCATTGACATACTTTGCTTCCATGTGCAATAAAAAAAAAATCATTTTGCAATAAAAATTTTTGGGTAGCTATGATTTTTTTGGGTAGGTAGCAAGAGGGGAAACAAACAATATTTTATTTTAAGCCTTAACAAATATATCCTTCTGAAAGAAAGAACTATTCTTTTTAGACCAGCAGTTCCATGGTACTCTGGATGGTTAAAACAACTGAAAAGAGTACAGAAAGTCAATAAAGAAAATTTATCTGAATGATAGATTTGATCTTTCAAAGAAGATATCAGTCTGAATTGGTGGAACAAAATTCCTGGTTATCTGAAAAACATTCTCTCTGAAGCTAACTTTAGACCTAAGGTGAAAACACACTCGTTTCAAAAGTTTTGTGAACAATAATTGTGCCCTTTAGAGATAAACTAATTATAATGAAGTAGAATTATATGCTTTTAATATGAAATTAATTTCTTGAATCCCTGTTACCTTGATGTATGTGTTTTGGTAGATGGAAATGTGTACAAAATGTGTATTTTTAAAGGGCTTGTTTAATTGTGAAGTACAACAGAATATTTTTTACAATTCTTGCACTGCATAAAACTGCATATTTGTATCATTTGAATATGATTTAATGTTTAGTAGCAAATTTAGTATGAGTAGGCATTTCACCTATTGTTTGTTGCTTATTAATCATCACGCTAAAAGTCAACTCAATTTCTAGATAAACTTTGCCTAATTTTGACCATAGATTTCCAGAAATAATTAAATTAAAACACAAATCATACATCCAATTTATTCAAGAAAGCTGTGGCCCAACTCAGCAAATAAATCCCTGCAATTGTTTTTATCTTCTTTTAACTACTGCAAATTATAACACCACCATTTCTTCACCTTTTATGGTCATTGGAAGAACTGTCCCTCAGCTTTTACTTTTATTCTCACTGATCATTATCTTGTTTCTCTGGGAGCACTCTGTCTATTGTGTAATATTCATTATGATTTTTCATTCATTTTCTAATTTTAGATAGACGCAGCAAGTTCCTGTGTGAAGTAATGGTGGAAGACAGGATTTTAAAATGTGAAAATGGCTTCAGCAAGTTTTATTCCAGCTTGTTGCCTTGGTAATCAATCAATCATTATAAACAATGACATTCCACAAGAACATGCTCTTCTTGAAGAGAAGGTTGTCAGTATCATTAGTCTGATTGTCTCATCTGCTAGTTTTGTTGGAACTCTAGCACTCCTGGTACCTTGGGGATACAGTCAAGCCCCAGAGTCTGGTAGACAAAGCACTATAGTACAGAGTTCTGGTGTCACCCATGTGACAAAATGTCTCATAACAGCTGGACTTCTAGCTAATGTTGGTGAGTTTGTTTTAATTTTATGTTTGTTTGCTTTTAAGCAGTTTTAATAGTTATAAAAATACTTGCTAGACCCATGTCAAGTCCTTTTTTTTACTCCACTAGATACACCTGTAAACTTACCATCACCCTAGTGAGTGGTAATAGATGGTTTTGGTTTTTGCTGACAATGCAGAGCCAAATCACCCCTGCACGTCTGTGCTTTCTGATTATTGTCTGCACTGTCTGCTGTTTATTTCATAAGACTTGAATTATTCCCCTACAAATGCTAAATGGTATGGTCTAAAGTGACTGATGGGCAAGTCTATTTTAGAAATTTAGGAGGGCATAGGTTAAAACTGACTGCTGTTCTACTTGCAGGATTAATAGTAAGGTCCTGTGTTTGGCTGGACAAATATTACCCTCCACCAGATAAAATTGCCAGCCAGGATGGGAGACATGTGTTCTGCATCTTGTCAACAGTGAGTACTGGCATTTATATGGTTTTGTCATTTAAAATTGTTAAGAGGGGTGACAGGCCAGTTGTTGAATATTTTGTCCGTAGTCGACTGAAGTCCTTACATCTCTGGTAGCATATTTTTATTATTCTTACAAACAGTTTACTACATTTTTGTTAAGTGATTACTCTTGATGAAGGGATTGTTAACACCCTAACCCAAGCCTAGGCTATTCAGGCTTATGTTTCAAGAAAACTTGAAGGCAAGGGTAACTGTCATTCTATAGACAGGAAACAGGTGTTTTGGAAACTAGAAAAAGCAGTTGTGTGCTAAAAGTGTAAAAACTTGAAAATATTTATATGACTGATACAACAAAATAATTCTTAGAAACTGAGTTTATTTGTTGGGCCTTAAAGTGTAGCATTGTTTTTAGACTCAGACAGTAAATTTAAAGTTATGGACCTCAGGCTAGTGCCTTATTTCTCAGACTGCTAGGCCTAAACCCATTACCTCTGTGTTAGATGGCTGATTATACTTCATGCTTGCACCAAGGCACTTTACTGTTAACAGATCATAGAAGATGGAATGGCAAAAATGCAGCTATTTTTTATGTAAACCATATAATGCTGATTTTAGTGTATACTAAATCAATTTCACTTTTTTACGAAAACAGGAAAAAAGAAGTCATAAGGCACTGAGGTACAATAATAACTTGTTCTAATGTGGTAAATGCAGGGGCCATTTTCTTACTATAAATTTCATTCTGATTAACTGAATTAAGAAATCCCTTTTTCTCTGCCATTGATATATTTTTTACAGTTTGTTCAAGGCATTCATTGCACACACATTTTCTGGTTTCAGATGTGGGTGCAGTATTTTTTTCTCAGCGTGATATTTTGGCATCTTGTCTATGGTTTGGAGACTTTCATGGCTAGTAACAATACAAGGAGGTAGGTCTACAACAGTTGAGAGCTTAACTTTTGTACAACTAAACTGTAGGAGTTCTTAGCATTGCATCCTCGTTCCTGTTGCCATTGTGGTTAGCACATCTGACTATGATTCAGGAGTTTGTGGTTTAATCCCCAGTCAGGCATATTCCTGTATTTACATTGGTTGTTTTTGTACTACAGTCTGAAATAGTTGGTTTAAAGATAATCTTGGTTTTAGTGAAATTAAACTGTGTTGGTATCTTGTTCTGTAAAATCAAAGCTCAACATTATTTTGTTAAAGTAGGAAATGTATGTAATCAAAAGAAAAGATTTAGTGTTTGAAAAATATTGAATAATCCCTCTGTATGCTTTGGACAATAATTGTATGAAATCTTTTAAACGTATATAAAAATTTGATAAACATACACACATAAATAAGAAATTATAAAAATGGTAAAAAAAGTAAAACAATTGAAAATATTTGATCATCTGAATTATAACCTATCCTTAAAATAGTATATTCCTACACAACACTATATATATTACAAGAAATTTTCCGAAATTTTTGAAATTCTTGTCCTGTTTGTTTTTCAACAGTCATTGATCTAATGTAAGTTTTCAGAAGTTGTCAGAATGGTTTTGGTATTTCAGTTCAAAGTTTCTACAGTACTGCCTAGGATGGATAGTTCCAGCTGCCCTTTGTGCACTAACTGCATGGCTGGCTTACAGTCCGTCATTAGACAAGTAAGTTTACAATGATTGTGTGGCATTCTATTGGCCTTAGTTGTATTATAAGTGGAATTATTCTAGATTTTTTATTAGCTCACCTGTCACATAGTGACAGGGTGAGCTTTTGTGATCGCCTTTCGTCCGTCGTCCGTTCGTCGTCCGTTCACAATTGTTGTCCGTGCTCTAGCGGTCTTAATTTTGGTGCGATCTTCTTTAAACTTGGTCAGAATGTGTATCTCAATGATATCTAGGTCAGGGTCGAAACTGGGTTATGTGACCTTGAAAACTTGGTCACTAGGTCAAATTATAGAAAAAGCTTGTCCGCACTGTAGTAGTCTTAATTTTGCTCCGATCTTCTTCAAGCTTTGTCAGAATGTTTATCTCGATGATATCTAGGTCAAGTTTGAAACTGGGTCATGTGACTTTGAAATTTAGGTCACTAGGTCAAGTTATGATAAAAGCTTTTCTGCACTCTAGTGGTCTTAATTTTGGTCTGATCTTCACTTTCATTACCATAAGATCTTGGTTCCTTTCTTCAAATTGCCATATTGCATTATTGGTTCCAGAGTTATGGCCCCTGAAAGTACCAAAATTAACTATTTAGACCTTGTCTGCACAATAGCAGCTTCATTTTTGATTTGAATTTAATCAGACTTGTACAATACTTGAGTTAATATAAGATCTTGCAGGGTTGCCAGGGGACTTGAAAAGTCAGGGAAATTTGATTTTTTTTCAAGGTCAGGGAATTGTCAGGGAATTTTGAAAATTGGTCAGTGAAAAATAAAAATCCGGAAAAGTCAGGGAAAAATAATTTTGAAGGGCTAATATTGTTCTATTTTATGAAAGATTGCATTTACACATTTTTTCCATAATGAATCTTTTTCTTTATAATTGTGTACATTGTATTTTAATAAAAGTTCTAGTATTATAAATAACATTACTTAAAGACTGAAAGTCTCTGCAACCCTTACAACCAAAAATTAAAATAAGTATGTGTTACACTCGAAACCCATGTTCCTCCCTCCAAGATCCATGTCACAGCAACCCTCTGAACTTAGTAAGTTCTGCTATATAGGCCTTACTGCTGATAGTTTGTGTCTTGCCCATATATTTTTTGCATCTATGGTTGGATTTTAAAATAATTAGCAGAGTTGGCAATAGAGTGAACATGTGTCATGTACATAATCCCTGTTTGGAATGGTGTTCCAACATTCAGTTCACAGCAACCTAGTTTTTTGTATAACGGCAGGATTTTTAAAAAAATATTGCGGCACAAACTTCTACATTTTTCAAGATACTGCTTTGAAACTTTAAACATGTTAGGGATCATGTGTATACGTGCCTGATATATTTTTTATGAGGCTCAGTCCATTATAGTCCACCTTGTGCTTTAACAATCCTGATGACGCACGACATCTAGTGAAACTCTACCAAAGATGACCCCATGGTCATAATTGCCTGCACCCTGTTTGAGTCAATTGGCAATTGTATTTGCATCCACTGACTCTTGCAACCATTGAGCAGTTGTTGGCAGGTGAGCGACCCAGGGCCCCATGGACCCTATTGTTTAAGAATAGATGTGTTTCCTAGATACAATAAAAGGATAATAAAAAAGACAATTATTACAACCAAATGTACCTCTATTTGGGTGTATTTTTTTGTTGGTACCAGTTGCTCATTTGTTCCATATGTGATGAAGAATTTGAATATGTTTGGCTTTGGAGATATTTCAATACTAAGAGAGCATCTCAGTTTAGAGACACTTCTGGTTCTATATATATATATAGCATCACAAGAATGAGCTACAATGGACACTAATTTTGTTTAAAGTCTCATGAAAGACAGTGATGACGTAACTGAAGTAGTAAGAGATTGAACTCAAGAATTTCAAGTCTTGAGCATTAAAACTAGACCATTGATCTGTTCCTCTCAAGTTAATATCTAACATCATTCTGTGCATTTTGTGATGATGTAACTTGGTTCACTGTTGCGTTTACCTAAGGTAGTGTTGCCAAAGAGTCATTTACACTAGAAAGTCTCTTTTTTTTGTGAAAAACAAGGCATTTTAGGCGTGCAAGGCTATGAGTGTCAAGTAAAGAGAAATATGTGTTGCCTGTAATGACAAATCTTGAATAGAAATACATTGGGTGAAATTCAATCTTCAGCCAACTCTGCTTTGTGGACAAATGTTTGATGTACTCACTTTAGATATAAAGTGGGTTCAGAGTAAAATATATAAACTTAGTTTTTGTGTTAATTTCAGGTGTGGGGCAAAGAAAGACATGAACAGAGCTATGATTTATGTGATATTGCTTCTACCAATTATTGTAGTCTGTCTTCTAATAGTCTTACTCTTTTACAAGTCATTGCATAATGGTAAGTCAGCAATCTTACAAGTCAATGTATAATGGTAAGTCAGCAATCCACAATGCTTTTACAAGTCATTGTATAATGGTAGTCAGCAATCCGCTATGCTTTAACAAGTCATTGTATAATGGTAAGTCAGCAATCTGCTATGCTTTTACAAGTCATTGTATAATGGTAAGTCAGCAATCTGCTATGCTTTTACAAGTCATTGTATAATGGTAGGTCAGCAATCCGCTATGCTTTTACAAGTCATTGTATAATGGTAAGTCAGCAATCCGCTATGCTTTTACAAGTCATTGTATAATGGTAAGTCAGCAATCCGCTATGCTTTTACAAGTCATTGTATAATGGTAAGTCAGCAATCCGCTATGCTTTTACAAGTCATTGTATAATGGTAAGTCAGCAATCTGCTATGCTTTTACAAGTCATTGTATAATGGTAAGTCAGCAATCTGCTATGCTTTTACAAGTCATTGTATAATGGTAGGTCAGCAATCCGCTATGCTTTTACAAGTCATTGTATAATGGTAGGTCAGCAATCCGCTATGCTTTTACAAGTCATTGTATAATGGTAAGTCAGCAATCCGCTATGCTTTTACAAGTCATTGTATAATGGTAGGTCAGCAATCCGCTATGCTTTTACAAGTCATTGTATAATGGTAGGTCAGCAATCCGCTATGCTTTTACAAGTCATTGTATAATGGTAAGTCAGCAATCCGCTATGCTTTTACAAGTCATTGTATAATGGTAAGTCAGCAATCCGCTATGCTTTTACAAGTCATTGTATAATGGTAAGTCAGCAATCCGCTATGCTTTTACAAGTCATTGTATAATGGTAAGTCAGCAATCTGCTATGCTTTTACAAGTCATTGCATAATGGTTAGTAGGCAATCTGCTATGCTTTTACAAGTCATTGTATAATGGTAAGTCAGCAATCCACTATGCTTTTACAAGTCATTGCATAATGGTAGGTCAGCATTCCGCTATGCTTTTACAAGTCATTGTATAATGGTACTAGTAAGTCAGCCATCCGCTATGCTTTTGTCATGTATTTTAACAATAATAGGTCTGGCCAAGGATGAAACCATCTGATTACCTAGTGGTTTTGATATGTATCTCACTTCCTTGGTCATGATACAATATGTACTGTGATATAATTCTTTTTCTGATGAAAACATCTGGAGATATTCTTAAAGAGTTAGTTTGCAGAATAACATTCAGGTATAAATACCAACGTACCGAAAAGCTCTAAATTTGAACTTGGAGTTTCTTTATTATTTGAATACTTGAAATAATTTATTGTATAAATCAACATATTTCTTTTGTTATTTATTGTGATGTAGAATCTACTGCCAGTTAGTAATGTTTCATTATATTTTTCCCTTGATCTTTTTGTTTTGTGAGTGTTCAGTTTTGTGTCGCCTGACTATAGTATATTTCAGTTGGATCCCTGTCTATAGTCACGGGACACATAGTAGTTACTTGCGGTGTCATTGTTGACGTCCCATTTTGCTTGTCCGGGGCATAACTCAAAAGGTATTGAAGATATCAACTTGAAAGTTCATAGATGGATAGATCTCATTGTGGGGAGGGGAAGTGCCCAAGAACCATAACTCTCTTTTGCATAATTTTTGACTTATTGCCCTTTGTAATTTTTCATACTTCTTGTATGGGGCCTATAAATTCCCCATTCCATAGAAAAAAGTTAAATAACTGGTATGCTATTGTCAGGTGACACGTCCGACTCATGGAGTTCTAGTTTGTAATTTGATCTTAATAACTACGTTAATGGAATAATTATTTGTTTACAGTTAAAAGGTCTTTAATAAGACACTTTGGGAGATTTTCTACGTTGGAACGGCAGACACTGGACAATGTGTGGATTAAATTTGTAATCATTACTGCGGCTTTTACAGTTTGGTAGGTTTATGATTTTTATGTACTAATTTTATGTTTGTTGGCCTATTTAAGCTTAAGAAATAAAAATGTGAGAAAACATTAACAATGTCAACTTTTTTCAATACAACAAGCACACTATTTGGAAGGGAGATAACCCAATAAACTAAGAAAAAAAAATCAAATAATGAATTAATAACTTTAAAATCAGAAGAACTAAGCACAGACTTTTCCTAGTAAAGACATTAAGTTGTTTATTTGTATTAAATTTTGTACATTTAGGTTCAGAGGAGGCCTACAAATTTGACAGCATACATTTTTGTCTTGTGAAAAATAAAACCTATTGGGCTTTGTTGAGCATATGTTTTCACAGTGTCACTCATAAAATGGACAGACAGAACTACATCCTTACCCCTTCATTCCTTCCATATTAACCTAGGAAAGGGCAGGAGAGAAATGAAAATAAATGGTCTGTAGTCACCTAGTGGGTATCCAATCATGAACATTGTAACAGCTCTTGGTTGTAAAGAATGTTCTCAGTATGTTCTTGAATATTTCAGCTGGATCCCTAACATAATCAATGGTATATTTGTGAATGTACTGGATGACAAGTCAAGTGAGCTGGTACTTGTCTTAATTGTTCTAGAGGTAAGTCGATACTTTCTTTCCATATTTCGACAAGTATTAAAACTCTTTGCCAGGGACTGCTGCATATTGATGAGAATTTGTTGTTACAATGACTTTGTCTAATAGTGTGATGGAAGAAGTGCATGTGATTATAAAGACTGCCAGCTCTACTGGTGTTACAGTTTTACATCAGTTCCATCATTACATAAACACTGTGTGCCTTCAGTGCTTTAATTTGTCTATAGAGCACTGATTTGAATTTGTGATCTTATCATAAAAACACTAAATGCTTGACAACCTCTTTTCTGTATAAATAAGGTTAGCTGCTACTTTTTTTTTAAAAATCTGCATAATCTCTCATAGAATAAAGGTCTTGTTCCTGGCCTAGAATGAATATCACCCTGACCCTGCCTGGGGGTAAGTTGGCAGGGTCAGGATAAGGGGTCAAGTTCTGGTGTCTTGAAAGAATGACCAGTAAATCTCACCACCCATATGACTGATACTGTTTGTGTTAGAAAAAAATGATAGTGTGGAACTGATCAAAGATTTGTTGTAAGATTTTTTTCTTCTAAATTTTATAGTTATTGTACACATTTGTTGTTTCTGTTGTTTTTGCAGTCTGTTTTAAACCCTTTCCAAGTACTTATTGACAGTATGGTGATGTTTGGATGGCCACCATCAGGATGTTGTTGTATTGTGTTCAGATCCCATCTCCATGACAACAGTAACTATGCCAACATCAATAACCTTCACTCAAGAAGGTCAAGGTCGTCACAGCCAAGTGAGAGTGATCCATTACTGAGTTTCAGTAGAAACAAGCCTGAAATGTGATTTTTTTATGTGCTAGTTACCAGTCTCTTTAATTCACCGGCTATTCTGCCATTACAGTAATAACAGATCTTTTAAGATTTAATGAATGACCTTTTTGTTGATTTCAGGGGATGTTTGTATTACAATGCTTTTGAATTTTGTCATAATTCTCATCATGTGATATTGTGTTATAAATTATGGTTAATAATATTTGTAGTTTTTATCAATTTTAAGCAGTTACATGTCAAATTTGTGAACAAAGACTGTTGACCTAACAAAAGTAGTGTTTTCTGTGTTAACAAATGTTCACATATTGTTGTTTTTCAGAATGTTTTCCTATGTACTTGTATATTTCACTGTCTTTGCTTCAAGAAGATCTGAATTCTTTTTTAGCTCACCTGAGAACGAAGTGCTCAGGGGTGAGCTTTTGGGATCATTGATTGTCCTTTTGCATAGAGCATCAGCTAGAGGTCAAAATTGGCCCCAACTTGGGGGTCCTATTTGTGCAAAATATTTAATCTTTAAATATCTTCTTGTGAGAACGTAAATTTTAGACTTAAGAATTTTTTCATGGAGCATCATCTGGAGGTCCTCTTTTAAGATTGTTCAAATAATGCCTCTTGGGTCATTAATAACCTTGCCCTGGGGGTCACTTGATTTTACATAGGCTTAAATAGGGAAGATTTTAAAAAAGTTTCTTGTCTGAAACCACAAGACCTAGAGCTTAAATATTTTGTGTTGAGCACAAGCTAGAGGTCCTCTACCAGGTTTTTTCAAAATATGCCACTAGGTTAAAACTGAGCCTACCCAGGGGGTCATTTTATTTTACATAAGCTTATATAGAGAAAACCTAATAAAATCGTCTGGTCTAAACAACAAGATCTAGAACTTAAATATTTTGCATGGAACATCAGTGAGAGGTCCTCTACCAAGATTCAAATAAAGCCCATACGGTCATTATTGGCCCAGCCCTGGGGTTACTTGATTTTACACAGGCTTATAAGTAGAAGACTTTAAAAATCTTCTTGTCTGAAACCACAAGGCCTAGAACTTAGATATTTTGAATAGAGCATCAGCTAGAGGTCCGCTACCAAGTTTATTCAAATAATGCCCCTTGGGTGAAAATTGGCTTTACCCTGGTGGTCACTTAAATTCATATAGATTATAGGGAGAACCTTAAAAAAGCTTCTGATGTTTCTCAACAGCAGACACAAAGGCAAAGTATTCAGGTGAGCGATCTAGGGCCATCATGGCCCTATTGTACTAATTGTTGTGTTGTTTTTAATTGTGATATTTGATTGTTATTTCTTGTCTGGACAATTTCTCCAAGACCTTTGAAGATTCAGACTTGAAACATCATGCATTAATAGATTCCACAAAGCAGAAATGCAGTGCACAAGAACCATAACTTTTCTGAAACAGTTTTTTAGAGCTACATGTATTGCCAATTTTGACTTTTCATAGTTTTTTTTTGTCCAGTCAGTTTCACAAAGACCCTTGAAGATACAAAGTTGGAACTTCACTTGTTGATTTAACTTATAAAAGAGGGATGCACTTCATAGGGATCAGAACTCTTCATTAAGTGTTTCTAGAATTAATGCCCTTGTTATTTTACCTATAATAAGTTATGTGTACCTGGAATGTTGCTTTAGAACCAGACATGGTGCACAGTTGTTAGCATCAATGGTTTCAGAAGATAACCCTGTTTTCTCTTGTAGTAAACTGCTTTACAGTTTCACAGAGATGTTCATGACATTTTTTGAAAGATCTGTTTTTCTTTCTAAGTGCTGTCTTTCATCTAGAAAGTTCTCTTGTCCTTGTATTTCTTACAGTTCCTGTGTTTTTATTACACATTATATGTTTTGTCATCTATGCCATTGCATTATAGTGTTTATAACATTACATGAGTTATACTTTATGTCTTAAATGTAAAAAAGCTGCTTATTATGTCTTTCATTGTTAAAGCAAATGGAAGCAGTATTCTTTATATAGAGCATGACAGTTCACACCGTAGTAATTGTTCCATTGGGGATTGTTTGTACCTGATTATATCACTTTATACTGTAGTATCATCACACTCAGAACAAAAACAAGTGTGCAGCTAGTGAGCTACTGTTTATAATTTGGACTTTCCAAGTCGCATTGTCAGTAGAATTAGAATTATGGTTTAAAGAAACAATAAAGATAAATATACTAGGGATAATTATGCACATGTCAGGGTTATAAATTACATGTATTTTGTCCCTGTGCTCATGCTGTTTATAAATATAACCCAAGTGCTATATGATAGTTATGAATATCATCCCCTTTGTGCTATGTAATATTTATGAATGTCACCCCCATACTGTGTGATATTTATTAAATTTACCCTCAGTGCTTTTTAGCTCACTTGAGCTTTTTGTGTTCAAGATGAGCTTTTGTGATCGCCCTGTGTCCATTGTGCACCATCAACCTTTTACTTTAAACAACATCTCCTCCTAAACTACTAGGTGAAAGATGATAAAGCTTTGCAGGAATGTCCCTTACATGAAGCTTTACCAAAGTTGTTCAATGAATTCTATTCCATGAAGAACTCTGGCTGCTATGGCAACAAGAATGAAAAACTTTGAAAATCTTCTTGTCTAAATCTGCTAGGCCCAGAGGTCTGAAATTTGGTGTGTAGCATTTTCTAGTGGACCTCTACCAAGTTTGTTCAAATAATGTCCCTGGGATCACTATTGGCCCCACTCGAGGGGTCACAAGTTTTAAATAGCAATATAGAAGAAAATCTTTAAAAATCTTCTCTGAAACCACAAGAACTTTAAAATTTGGCATGAGGTATTGTCTAGTTAACCTTCACCAAGCTTTTTCAAATTATTAGATAAGGGTAAAGGTCACCAAGGTTAGAATAGATTTATCTACTTTGCCTCATAGAGCCTTCATTTATAGACCAATATCTTTGGTATCTGGTGTGTAGGTTCCTTGCATGGACCTCTACCCATAGGTGGGGTTTGAGATCACTGAGTCAGGGTCATTGTCACCATAGCTAATAATATATATTTCTACTTCCTGTCATAGAGCCTTTATTTATTGACTGATATTTTAGATATTTGGTTTGTAGACACCTACAAGTTTTCAATTATGAAATGAAATACTGCTACTTATGTTTGCTTAACAGCAAACCCATAGCGAAAGTACTCAGGTGAGCAATCCAGGGCTATCGTGGTCCTCTTGTTGATATTTATGAAAGTAATGAAATAAGTTGGTGAGGTTTACCAAAAGTTATAGCAAGATTCAGTCTTTATGTACAGATGTATTTATATATAGGCCCTGCCTTGAGATTATCAACAGTGGTCAAATTTCAAACTTTTAGGTTTTTTCACTTTCAGATATCAAGGACTGTTTTGAAATTACTTTTGTATATTTTTCCTCTCACTATGACTACCAGAAGGTACACTAATAGTGGGATAAACAATGCCAATTATCATTTTCACATCACGGACATCATACCACACATCAAGCAATATAACATTTCATGCGGTACACTTGTTTGATTGTTGTTTGATCCATATCTATGTGTTTGTAACTTTCAAAGACTTATCCATGTTTTTTTCAAAGACATCAGTGTATGATTATTCAGAGAATGGCAAAAACATAATGTGATTTTAGAAATCTTTAATTAGGTTTTGTTGAAGTCAGACTTTCACATCGTTTTCTTAATGATACCAGATTGACTAGATTGTTGAGATTTTCATGTCACGTCACAATGTATGAATATATTTGTTTCAAAAGTTCTGTTTTGTGTGTGTTCAAAAAAAAAAATACGGGAAATTGAGGCATATAGGTATTGTGGTACAATTTAAGGATCATGGTCAACTTATGTTCAATATGTTTTCAATATCTGGCCAGTTTAAAAATTGTTATTTTAGGGGATGATATAAATGATCTTGCATTTACCTTATTTTTTAAAAGATAACTGTAAATACTTACAATTGCAGAGTTTTAAGATACTATACATTGTATACATGTACCCGGTATACTTATTACAATTTTACAGTTTTAAGATAATTTCATTCTGATGTTTTCAAAGTTTTTATATGAGCACACATTTTAAAATAACTGTTTCTCTACCTTCAGTTACAGCATAGCGGTTTTTAGAAGATTTAATCTGCTAATCTTCGTAGGTTATGTTACCTTAATGATGTGGTTGTTTTAACTTTTCCATTCTGCTAAATTTCTTAGAATTTCCTTTTTTTACCAAGTGTTGAATTTAAGCATGAAATCAGTTAAAGTACATGTACTTTCCAGATAATTATAAGATCATTTGGTAATTTTTAGTCTTGCTTTAAGATATGTTGACGTTATTTATTTATATTTATTATTTGTTTATGTTCATGAATTGCATTGCATGAGTTTTTGTAAGACAGTTTTACATTAGAGTAAAACGGTTGTATGTGCCATTCAGTAAAATAGCAGGTAGAAACTTATTGCTTGATGTATCAATGATGTCGTCTGTTCAGAACAAGATTTTCCTACAAACTATGTTTATTGTTTACTAGTAGTGTCCTTTTTTTTTGTAAAACGAAGGATCAAATGCAAAAGTAGATTTTTTTTTTGTTGCATTGTTTTGATCATAATGCTTTTTTACAAGTATACATCATGTACATGAAATCATGTCTTTTGAAAAAAAAAATGAAAAAATTGTCATATGAACGAAGCATGGCATAAAACTTAACACACAGTTTATATACAAAAGTTATATACAATATATATAAGTTTATATACAAAAAGTTTATATACATGTAAAACTTGCAACAATTGTGTAATTGTAAAGGTTCTGTGTCATTTTGAGTTAGTATCTATTTACTGGAGACGATTAAGTACTGGTTAAAAGGCTTTGGTTTAAGAGGGATAATTTGGTTTTATTTAAAGTGTTGTATTAACCACTGTTGTGGAATTTGTCATTAAAAAAACATATTTGACAGGGTAGATAACAGAGATTTTTTTAGGTAAATACGGCTGTAAGTGGTGTAGAGTGGGCCGATTTTAATATATCTTGCCTATTCTTCAATTAAAATTATAGTTAAAGAATGTAAAATTCTCTATGTATGCTGTGCACGGTTACTTTATATAATGTGTTAAGTACTTATTTATTTTATTTTTAATTTATTTTGTTATAACACTTTTTTGTATAAACTGTACTTTTTAATGTATATAATCTGTTATGTATCAAAAAGTGGTTTGTATTTTTAAGGCCTTTTTATATGTATTTGGTGTAAAAAATGGAATAAAGAAATAACTTAATTAGTTTTTGTTCTTTCCACACAATACCCTAGGCTGTAGATGTGCTGAGAAGTTCACATGACTACATACCCTTGGATGTTTGAAGGAATGTTTTTGTGCTTGCCTGTTAAGGGTGTGGTTTAGGTGTGTCCTGTGGATTTTTATTGAGGCTGACTCTGAATTTTACCATTCAATGTTTTCGTGGTAGATAAATAGAAAAACTAGCATCTTAACTGTCTGTACTTTCAAAACAGTTAAGCAAAATGTCATGATAGGTAGATCACTCGTACGTTTTTTAGGTGAAAGCATTACAAGTCAAGGTCACAGTGATCGATTTTCTGATGAAAATAACTGAATCATCGATTTGAAATCAATAAAGGAGATTAGTAATGATCATGACTCCACATGACTGATTTTGGTTCAAGGTGTCAAATGTGAAGGTCACAGTGACCATTACTTTTCACACGATTTCCAGTCAGTTACTCAGAGACAATAGGGTCCAGGATTTTCAAACTGCAGGAGGGTCGACCATGATGAGTGAATGATCTCTATTGTCTTGCGGGTTACCATGTGAAAGGTCATGGTCGCAGTGAGAATATTGTTCTCTTGTTTAGGTTTGAAACAGAAAAGTGACACTTTGAATATTTCTTTAGTTTTCAACTTAACTTTTGGCCCACTGCATTGCAGGCAGACCAAGGAGAATCATTTTTGACAACTAAATACGCATTCTAAAGATGAAGAAGTATTACGGTCCACAGTAGTATCGAACATCGAAGTCTGTACAAGGGCCAAAATTTGGTTTAGTTTAGTTTAGACTCATTTATTTTACATCGAATGCGATACAAGTTCTTACTACTTAGATTCAACATGCTCGATGTCTGCTTCCTGGGTTCCATACCAGTATTCGCACAGCGTAGAGGAATATGAAGTTCGTGAGAGAATCTCGCCTCTGACAGGATTCGAACCCGCGACCTCCGGATCCGGAGCCCTGCGCTCTACCCCTGGACCATGGTGCCTCTTCGAACACATCTGAGTCTATACAAGGGCCAAAATTTGGTGTAACTTTTGAAGTTCCTTACCTTCCGCCGAAAGCCAGGGAAAATTAGGTCGAACAGCTACTTTGCAAGTAGAAGAACGCAGTTCCTCTGCTAAAATGTACATGTATTTACAGTTTAATGAGTTTTAGAACCGCTTCTACATAAATAGGCATTAGACAGGCAACTTTACACTCGTGTTTGAAAGAACAAAAGCAATGTACTTTTCATACAATACATTTAATATATTCGGATAATAAGGGTAAAACCCGGGAGGGAATTAAATAATAACAACCTTGTTATTTATAGATTATATTTGTCAACAATATATTTTCATTAAAAAGATGTTTTTACTTATTAAAATTGCGTACATATTTCGAATTTTAGAAATCAGCTGTTTTGGCAAATACCTCAAGTTGAATTCTTTTGCAACAATGGTCAATGTTGAATTTGGCAATATTTTGAAATCATGTCAGTATAAACAAACATGTCAGTGTGTCAAAATTTGACAGTGACGTGGTCAGTTTAAGTTCATGGACTATTTATTTTTTCAGACTAGATGACACGTGGCTTTCTTTAAATTACGCCAAAGATACTATCAGAGGTGAAGTGAGAATTAAGATACAAAAACAACTGCATTATAAAGGGAGAAGTTTCCTTTCTACATAACATGAACATTGCTTGTACTACAAGTACTTGTACTTAAAGTATACCATGAAGTGTGTTAAAGTCTTGTTTTCAGACCCAGATGTATACCACTAAGTGTGTTAAAGTCTTGTTTTCAGACCCAGAAGGGATCATTGCTCTTCGTTTATTGTTTTCCTCATATGTATGAATTTTTTGACGCTATAATCGTTGTAAAATCATTTATGCAAATATAATATACTGTATATTCTATTGTTCTGGTTTTATTGTGTTATTGTGCATAAGGGTTGTTTTTCGGCTAGTCCAGAAATGTGTCGAATGAGTAAAATATTCACAATTGTTTATCAGGCGTTATGGTCACAGATACATATTGATTGCATTTACAGTACTCAAAACATTAAGTGACTGTGCTGCTTTTACAGTACTCAAAACATTAAGTGACTGTGCTGCTTTTACAGTACTCAAAACATTAAGTGACTGTGCTACTTTTACAGTACTCAAAACATTAAGTGACCGTGCTGCTTTTACAGTACTCAAAACATTAAGTGACTGTGCTGCTTTTACAGTACTCAAAACATTAAGTGACCGTGCTGCTTTTACAGTACTCAAAACATTAAGTGACCGTGCTGCTTTTACAGTACTCAAAACATTAAGTGACCGTGCTGCTTTTACAGTACTCAAAACATTAAGTGACCGTGCTGCTTTTACAGTACTCAAAACATTAAGTGACTGTGCTGCTTTTACAGTACTCAAAACATTAAGTGACCGTGCTGCTTTTACAGTACTCAAAACATTAAGTGACCGTGCTGCTTTTACAGTACTCAAAACATTAAGTGACCGTGCTGCTTTTACAGTACTCAAAACATTAAGTGACTGTGCTGTTTTTACAGTACTCAAAACATTAAGTGACCGTGCTGCTTTTACAGTACTCAAAACATTAAGTGACTGTGCTGCTTTTACAGTACTCAAAACATTAAGTGACTGTGCTGCTTTTCGATTTTTGGTATATACTGGCATTACAGCTTGTGAGTCATCGGAATTTTAATGGGAAAAAGAAAAACAACAAACAAACAAATAAAACACGAAGTACGTAAGGTGAAGTTTGAACCCGAGACCTCCCCTCTCAAGAACCAACATTTTAACCACTGCGCTTTTCAAAGAGTTTTACCGTCGTATCATATATATTATATAAATCATCTCCAGTATCCTGTTAGTTGGCGAGAAACTGAAGAGAGCTGGAACTTGAGAAACAAATAAATTTATGCAATATTTATTCTTCCACTTCCCTTTACATTTTATACAGACAAGCCTTGGACACATTCATGTATCAACTTGCATTCACTTCTTGTCATAAATGTTACATAACCTATCAACCTGCATTTTATCTGGTTGTTAACAATCCTTTTTTTCTTCATAGTTAAAGCCCATAGAGACACCTACGTTTATCATATCAATTCCATCCACACCTCCCTATGTACTTATATATCATGTAACCTTATGTCAATGTTACTTGAGGTTATATAGCGGTCAGCTTGTCGGATAAGGTACAGATGAATACTTTTCACCGCTTAAACAATTTATATAAAAGTAAATTGCGAAGGTTAGAAAGTAGGTAATTATGTTGGTGTCCCACGATCTATTGCGCAGGTTAGAAAGTATTTAAGTGATTGTGTTGGTGTCTCACGATCTATTAGACTGTTTTCTGTTACGTCAAGTAGAACAAGAAATAATACACTGAATAAAGTAAATCTCTTTAAATTTGATATTTGACTCTTTAGCTCAGTTAACTTTTTTAATTTCTTCAGTAATGTCTGACAATTTCTGTTAAGTCTTCGAAAGCATGTTTATACAATCATTTTCAGTCTGCATCTTTATTTATAAAGAAACAAATCGGACTTGTATACCTCTGTCAGTCTTTTTAATCTACATTAATTTTGATAATCTAAAATATATATATTATATATCAAGGCTTCTTTTTTCTAAGATCTACGTATTTGCGATTAATAGAAAGTTTAGGTAGTTCAGTCCTATGTAATATTTTGACCGTTTTTTCCGGACAGTCCATCAAACCAAGAAGTAGGCTATTATTTATTTATGAGAATTAAAACAAGAGGGCCATGATGGCCCTAAATCGCTCACCTGAGTCTCATTGCTCATGTTACAAATATCCTTATTGGTTTAAAGTTTTTTTATTGGTGCAAGTTTGAAAAGCTTTGCAATAAGTTTGAAGACTCTGGGTGTAATGGTACTCAATTTTTTTAGCAGAAATAGTTTTACTCTACAGGTCCCTGTGACTTTGACCTTTGACCTACAGACCCCAAAAACAATAAGGTTCTTCTAATATAATAACCCTATAAAGTTTGAAAGTTCTGGGTGTAATGATACTCCAGTTTCTGAGAAGAAATAGTTTTCACTCTACAGGTCCCTGTGACCTTAACTTTTGACCTACTGACCCCAAAAAATGATTGGGTCCTTTTACTGAGTAAAGACAATCATTCTATGAAGTTTGAAGGCTCTGGGTAAAATGGTACTCCAGTTACTGAGCAGAAACAGTTTTCACTCTACAGGTCCCTGTGAACTTAACCGTTGACCTATGGACCCTCAAAACAATAGGGTTCTTCTAATACAATTATCCTATAAAGTTTGAAGGCTCTGGGTGTAATGGTACCACAGTTACTCTGCAGGAATAGTTTTCACTCTACATGTCCCTGTGACCCTGACCTTTGACATACTAGCCCCAAAAACAAAATTGTTTTTCTATTTAGTAAAAGGAATCATCCTATGAAGTTTGGAGGCTCTGGGCGAAATGGTAATCCTGTTATTGAGTGGAAATGGTTTTCACTCTAGAGGTCCCTTTGACCTTGACCTTTCACCTACTGACCCAAAACACAAACGTTTTTTTTTTTACCTCAATAAGGGCAATAACCCTGTGAAGTTTAAAGGCTTTGGGTCAATTGGTACTCACGTTATTGAAAGGAAACGAAGTGTGACAGACAGAGAGACAAACAAACACCCATGGACAAGGCAAAAACAATATGTTTCCAACAGAAGGGGGTCGGGGGGAGACATAACAACAAACAATTGAAGGTATAGCCCTTGGTGTTTCAGAGCAGCAGATTTTTTAGATTTTCACTATATAAATCCTTGTGTAAAATCAAATGACCCCCCAGGTGTGGCCAGTTTTGACCCCAGGGTCATGATTTGAACAAACTTGGTAGAGGTCCACTAGACAATGCTGCACACATAATATCTAAACTCTAGGCCTTGTGGTTTCTGACAAGAAGCTTTTTAAAACTTTTCATATATAACTCTAGGTAAAACATGTGACCCCTGGGGCGGGGCTTTTTTGACCCAGGGGCTATGATTTGAACAAACTTGGTAGAGGTCCTCTTGACAATGCTACATACAAAATATTTAAGCTCTATGCCCTTTGGTTTCTGATGTGAAGACTTTTTAAACTTTTTCCTATATAACTCTATGTAAACAAGTGATCCCAGGGGCAGGGCTTATTTTGACCCAGTGGCTATGATTTGAACAAACTTAGTAGAGGTCCACTGGACAATGCTGCACACCAAATATCTAAACTCTAGGCCTTGTGGTTTCTGACAAGAAGATTTTTAAGTTTTCCCTATATAAATCTATGTAAAATCAACTGACCACTGGGGTGGTGTCAGTTTTGACCCCACGGTCATAATTTGAACAAACTTGGTAGAGGTCTACTAGATGATGTTTCATACCAAATATCTAAGCTCCAGGCCTTGGGGTTTCGGAGAAGAAGATTTTTAAAGATCCAACTTTTAAAATTTAATTTTAGCTCCAGCGAACAAGAAATGCAATGGACCAGAACCATTTGAACAATCTTGGTAGAGCTTCATGCAAGGATCATATCAGGCAAGTTTCATTTAATTTGGCCCTTTGGTTTCAGAGGAGATGTCATTTGAATGAAAAGTTGACGACGGACGGACGGACGACGGACGATGGACAAAGACTGAGCAGAAAAGCTCACCCTGAGCACTTTGTACTCAGGTGAGCTAAAAAAGCAGAGAGCATACAACATACACTTCTTTCCCACTTCCAGTTATTGCATAAAAATAATCACTTTTGTTAATGCATTTTCTGCATAGAATTACGTTCGTTCATGCATTTAACTGAAACTTCTTGCATAAAAATATTCATTTTATGCACATAATTATAAAAGACACTATATTGCATAAAAATATACATTTCTTGTTCACGCATACCACTGACACATAAGGCATTAAGATACTGACGTACGAATGGAAGCGAACACGTAACTCAAACAGAAAGCTCTGTGTCTGTGCTTTAACAAGGTCATTTCTGTTTAAAAAAAAACATAATGAGAAATCTTTTTTATGTAATATCAATTTATCAGTGAGAGTGTAAACTATAAATATACATGCTAATCTAGAACTAAGCTCAGGTCAATAAAACTGTGTTGCGACTTAAATACTGACCGGTTTTATCATTAACTTGTCCATCCAATATAACACCATTGGCCATTGCTCTTGTTTTGAACTGATCATCCATGTACATTTTTGATAAAGCAGACAAATAACGATAGACTTATCATCTAATATTTTCAATTTATCGTAAATCTAGAAATGAACAATGTATGTTTTAAATCGCCATAAGATACAATTTGGTTTGGCCAAATCATCATACATGACATCTCACCTGACTTCCATGAAACGGAAGTCCTTTCTATGACAATATTTCTATTCTCTATTCTTTAATCTATGTTACTGAAATTTTCGCAAGTGTAACTAGTCATTGTGTAATCCTCATGACTGCGAGGGGAAAACCTTGTTACTTATCGAATAGATGGTGAATTTGTGCTGCTGTCAAACACATAATTAAATGGTTAGGGTAAAATCTGTCAGAAACCATCAAACTATTTACAATACTAAAACTTTTCTAACCATGACCTTTTAAACGAAAACATCACGAGACCTAGGCGTGAAAATCCTTTAAGTAGTAACAAAACATTGTAGACAAAATCTGTCATTTACAATGCATCTTTGATCGACCGAAATAATGATAAACATGAAACTGGGTCACCAGACGCTTGGGCCGGGCGTTGACATGGTAATATGACCTTTTCGTGACCTTCAATTCATTATTGGTCAAGCAAGAGACTGTTAAACAGGTAAATTATCTTTTTTGGTGACAGCCATCGTCTGTGACTGCGTATAAACATATTTAGGGACTTCTGTGCCAAATACACCTTTTGTTATAAATCTAGCACATTATTTGTTTTCACACGTCTATTCCCAAGGTCATTCCGGCGTCTAGACCGACTTAGCCTTGTTTTGTAAATAGAGTAAAATTTAGATTTGAAGACAATCTCCATTATTTCAAATGAAGCATTATACAAGAACCAAATATATGATATAGAAAAAATAAGGTGATTCGTTATTGGGACTAGTTTCTGTTGTTTTAGCGATTTTTAAAAAAATATTTTCAAGCATGTGTATAGAAGATCAGATTAGTGGTCCAGTGCTAACGCGCTGGACTGGTAATCCATGTGACGCAAAATCAATTCTCCACTCCTGCACTGACATTACTAATTGTCTTTTGGATAATACATTAAACAGAGGTCCCATGTATCAGTGCTATACACTGAGCATGCAAAATAACCAGGGGTGTCTCTGGCATTGGATGCTTTTTTTGTATCTTGCACCATCCCCCGCAACATAAAATAACTAATCTCTGGAGGGAGCTTCGGTCATATGGGCAACCGGAACCGACGATATATAAACTCAGATAGATAGATAGATCGACATGGAAGTAAGTGGTTTTACACTAGTTACACTTCGCAGCCCCCGATACATGTACTGACGGAAAAATATAACTGTGCACACTAAAATACTTAATATCTTTTATTAGGTATAAAATTATTTTAGCAGATTTCTTTTGTGTAATTCACAAGGTAATCTTGTTTCAATAATACTGCTTTTCGCGAGTTGCACGTGCAAAATGTATAGCCCGTAACGGTCGCGCTTTTTACGTGTTTCTTTATGTTAACATCCTCGTACATGCTGTTTCGAGTTATTTTAACCGTCAAATTATAGTGAGCTACCCAGCAGTTCAGAAAAACACCTTCATTTGGATTTTAAGTCTTTGAAGACAATGCCACGCATCTCAGAAAATGATCGCCTACGTGCCGTCGGTATGCTCCAAGCAGGCATTGCTCAAAATGCGGTTGCGCAGCGTTTTAGTGTTCACCGAAACACCATATCAGCACTTTGGCGACGATTTCAGCAACGTGGCAACGTCCGTGATCTACCACGTCCAGGGCGTCCACGTGTGACGTCAATCCGTCAAGACAATTATATCCGGCTTACACACCTACGGAATCGATTTCAACCGGCCACATTAACAGCACGAACAATTCCTGGCTTGAGACCTATCAGTGGACGAACTGTTAGAAACCGATTAAGAGAGCACAGCATTACTCCACGACGTCCTGCGATACGTCCTACTCTTCTCTTACGTCATCGACAACGTCGACGTCAGTGGTGCAGACAGTATCTAAGGCTTCCAAGAGCATATTGGAATAATGTTCTGTTTACTGACGAGTCGCGGTTTCACTTAGAAAGTTCGGACGGACGAGTTCGTGTATACAGGCGTCGCGGAGAACGTTACTTGGATCCCTGTGTTTTTCAACGTCAACGTTTTGGTGGTGGTGGGTCGATAATGGTTTGGGGAGGTATCTCATCTCAAGGCAGGACCCAGCTTGTAATTGTCCGTGGCAATTTAACGGGTGTTCGTTACAGAGATGAGATTGTCATACCCCACGTGCTGCCATTTCTTCAACGTCAAGGGCGTAACATGACGTTTCAACAAGACAACGCTCGGCCACATGTAGCACGTGTAGTTACCGGGTTTCTGGCTCAGCAAAACGTGAGTGTCTTACCCTGGCCCGCTGTTTCACCAGATCTTTCACCAATTGAGCACGTTTGGGATGAGATGAAGAGACGCCTCCGTCAAAGACGTAACCAACCTCTCACGCTGGACCAACTAGCGCAGACATTGGTCAACATCTGGAACACCATTCCACAGGCAGTTATCGCCAACTTAGTTGCCTCTATGCCTCGTCGCTGCCGTGCTTGCTTGAACGCCAATGGAGGCCACACACGATACTGACCTTGTGAAATCAGATTTCATACCTGTCAACTTCTGCGCCTTGTTACTGTAAAAATTGTTTTACATCATGAAGTGTTTGTATTGATTGTTAGAAATAAAACGTTGATTGGCTAATTTGCAAAGTTTTATGTTACTATTCCTAATATTAAAAAATAATTCTATACCTTGAAGTATGCACAGTTATATTTTTCCGTTAGTATATATATACAAGAAAAACATTGATGCGACACATTAAAGACGTAGCCAAATGGTGGCTAGGGAAATGATTACAAAGAGAGATGTAAAACATAAACTAACATTTTTATTGAAAAATAAAGTAAAACAACATGTTGATCTTATGCTAAACTAATAAATATACCTTATGTGAAAAGCATGCATATTGTAATATACACTGAGTAATCTGCGTGTTGTAAGAAGCAAAGGACCAATGTAACTGTCATGACTGAAACCAGTGCCTTAATTGAGAATTTACCTGCTGAAAACACTTGACAAATGTATAGTTTTATAACATGGAAAGTCTACCACCTAGCCCTATTTTTAAATACAAGAGATCCTAGACTGATATTATATTTTTCCTTTCGTGCTCAACCCAGTTACAGAATGAAATCGCTCCTACCATCAATTCCTGCCAAAATCAATCACATAAAGACGCACTGATTGGCTGAAAAGTAACTGTGGATTTCCCTGTCTAAAAATAAAAATATCGTTCAGAAAATTGAATTTTAGCAGAGGTAAGAAAGTGAAACATTCGACCAATGCGCAGGAGAGTATCCTTCTGGGGGCTAGGGAATCCACAATACTCCACTTCCATATTATGATCATTCGATGTTTGAATAAAGTATATGTCAGTGTGAAAGGATGAATTAGTTGTCTGGTGATAATGCACAGGACTTGTAATCAAGGGGTCAAGAGTTTGATCTCTCGCTCTTCCACCTATATTACTTGAAAGAGACGTTAAGACCGAGGTTCCATGTCTCGGTGTTTTTCACTGAGCACGAAAAAGGACCAGAAGTATTTTTAAAATGGGATGCTTTCTGTTTCTTTCACCTCATCCCACATCCCACTCGAACTAAAATAACTTATTTCCTCGTGGGACAAGCCGTACTTGCGATAAATACAACTGTGTTGTCCCACTTGAATGCGTTCTTCGAAAAGTGGGGAACTAGACAAAACATGTATTAAAAAGATGTTATTTTTGCTGGTCACAGTCACAAATAGCGGACAATTATAGCGGCCTTCAGCTTTGCGGGTTTGTTTATATAATACATCTGCAATCAATCGGGATATATGATATACTGAATATTTGTGAATGAAAAAAAGAAAAAAAATATATATATAAAATAATAATGATAACGCAAGCCTTGTTATTTTCAGTTTTATATACTTTATTTATCAACAAAAACAATATTCTCGGTGTCATTGCGAAGTTTGGTAAATGTTTAGTTATAAAAATACACAGAAGTGCAAGTATTTAATTTATTATACATATTCGTTATTCCGTGCAATATGAAATATCTATATGGTAATAGTTTTTTCATATTCTAAGGATACAAAACTACACAGTCACAAAGTTTGTGAAACTTTAGTGTCGTTAGGTATGTCTGAAATTAATTTTATCATAGTGGGCAAATAAGATTATTCAAAATTATCAATTCGTCTGAGATCTTCATGTTTGAATTTAGAATAAAATGTTTACTGTTTACGTGACACCCAGCTTTGTTGGAAACCATTTTTATTTTATACATGTATACAAAAAATTATTTCAGTATGAAGTTTTGCTTTATAGAAAACTCCGAAAAATGTTGTCAATTTTACAGATATTAAGAATTTAACTAAACTCTTTCTTTAAAAATTGTACATGTACATGTATGTCGTTTTGAAAAATGCAATGGTCATTTTCGGCCATATCTTTGCGTGCCCAGCTTCAGATAAACTCTGGCATCCAATCTGTAAAAAAGGTCAGTTCAAAATTTATATGCCACGTAGTTTTAAACCGGCTAGCCATCTTTTGTCTTTTTTACACTATGAGGTTTGATTAAAAGGAAGGGAAATACAATGAACTAATAAAAATTACTTATACCTTTTCAACTTCAGTGTGTTTGATTGCAAATAAGAGGTAAGTTTTACACACCAAGCCGGTTACGTTACAATTAATAATAAAAAAATGTTTTGCAATATGATAACCACTTTGTGTATCTTTTGCCTCTGTTTAAATAACAGAAATTTAACAGAAGTCATAAATAACTCTTTAAACCAAAAGTTTTAGGAATCTTACATCCTGAGTATAAATATGACAAAGTCGAACTGATTCCCAAATGTTTCCGACGTTAATCGAAAAAATCCGAAGTTATCCGATCGTTCAGTTATGTCTGACAAACCAAACTCACAGATTCTTAATGCAAATTTTTAATCATATATGCAAAACAGTGTGAAGACAAGCACGTGTAGAATATAAAATGACTTCTGTTTACATATGGTATATTAACAAAATTTATTCATGAAACATAAATGTATGTAACAATATTTCACCATCTGTAATCAAAATGAGACAATAATAAAATGACAATAAATGAAAAAAGTTACAATTATGCGTATTAATAATGCACCAATATGCCAAAATGTAAAACAGTATAACAATGTCAGTTGAACTGAATGAAATGCCTAGATAAGCTATCGATTTATAGACAAAAGTCTGTTTTTGTTTTTAATCAAATATAACGGAGTATTATGTTCTGTTAATGTCTATGTCATATTTTCAAAATTCGTAAATACCATTTTGCAAAGATGATACTGTGAGCTATTCTGGCAATAAAATGAACGGACATTTTTTTTGTACAATACCGGTAGATATCGTACGCAATGTACTCAGTACATATGCCCTCTTACCATTATCTGTGCATAATAGACTTAAAAAAAACAAAAACAACATTGATGCCCATGAGAAATGTGTCTTGATGATAACTCCAGCCTTTCCACTGGGCAAAATGATTATCTTTTTCAAGTCACTGTCTTTATTTACTTCTTAATTTGTAACATTTGTTTCTGACTGTTCGGTTGTGAATGTAAGCAAGTCAGAATAGTTTTTTCACATATTAATAAATAGTTTTTTTCACAACATAACCATACAGAAAAACAAAAAGAACACGAATGCAAAGATGAAATAAGATTTCAGATACTTTGGTATTGATATCACAAATTTGTCCGTAGACGCTTGCATACAAAAGTTCTTTGGAAGCAGCCTCGTTTTCATTGGAGCTAATGACCTTGACATTGTACGTTTAATGGCGTCTTTCGCACCTTCCCATTTTCCTGGTCCTTTAAGGCGATATTGCGAAGGAACGCATGGTCCGAAAAGGCAACGAATGGCTAACATAGGGTCCTCGAAGAAAAGTTGTTTAAGGTTAGGTTTTACACCTATTTCCGCGGCAATATCGTCCATATACTGAATCCAAAAACACTGAAGTAAAAGAACAGAATATTGATAAAAATAAAGTAGAATAAAACAGTTAACAGTCTGAGAAAAAGTTACAACAAGGAAAATTGCCGAAAAGTTGCTTAAAACTGTATTTTGTTACAGCCAAAGAATTGTGCAAGGAGCTCCTGATTCACGCCTAAAGGGAAGGGTGTAAAACGACCAAAACTTGAAATGAATTAAAAGAACGACACTTTGTCGGATGCTGAGATGCAAGTCTTCTCAAAACTAGAACTGTGTCCATAGGACACGGATGCCCCCACTATGCATAAGTGCTCATAAACAAGAGCATGTATATCCTGTATGTAAGATTTTTTCTGTACATATACCTAAAATGATCTTCAGGTAACCTTATGTACATGTTAAATTAAATTACAAATGTAAAATTTATATGTTCAATTATTTATATGGTATATAGTGAAAAAAATCAACAAAGGGCCATAATTCTGTTAAATATGGTCACAGCAAAAATTCCTTCCATTACTACCATCTACACATTAAAGCTGTTCATTCCTTGAAGTTTAAGCAAAATCTGCCATCCGGTTTAAGAGGAGTTGCGTTCACAAAATTTCTATATGGTATATAGTGAAAAAATTAACAAAGGGCCAAAATTCTGTTAAATTTGGTCGCAGCAAAAATTCCTTCCTTTACTACCATCTACACATTAAGGTTGTTCATCCCTGGAAGTTTAAGCAAAATCTGCCATGCGGTTTAAGAGGAGTTGCGTTCACAAAATTTCTATATGGTATATAGTGAAAAAATCAACAAAGGCCCATAATTCTGTGAAATTTGGTCGCAGCAAAAATTCCTTCCTTTACTACCATCTTCACATTAAGGTTGTTCATCCCTGGAAGTTTAAGCAAAATCTGCCATTCGGTTTATGAGGAGTTGCGTTCACAAAATTTCTAGTGAAAAAATCAACAAAGGGCCATAATTCTGTTAAATTTGGTCGCAGCGAAAATTCCTTCCTTTTCTACCATCTACACATTAAGGTTGTTCATCCCTGGAAGTTTAAGCAAAATCTGCCATCCGGTTTAAGAGGAGTTGCGTTCACAAGATTTCGGGACGTACGGACGGACGGACAGACGGACGGACGGACGGACAAGTGCAACGCTATATGCACCCCACTTTGTGGGGGCATAACAAAGGCCTCTTTGATGTTAAGAACACGTTTTGATTAGATACGCATAGAGAAATTATCTCATTCAAGGCGAAAACGAATACGATTAACTACCTGCAAGGTATGTCTCCTGGACGACACATACGTGCTTGCCATGTCTTCACGTTTCTCCTCAATATCAGCTCGCATCTGAGTCTCTGAAGGTAACTCGTTCTCACCTGTATGGAATTATAAATGAAAATTGAGAAAATAAATAACACATATAATTGACTTGTCAAGTTTTGTTCAGATTTAGTGCACATTTTACAATTAAAGACAGCTTATAATGAATGCAAGAAATTGCTAAAACAAACTTTTGGCATGGCAAAACGTTGAAAAAACTTAGTCTATAAAAGTTTATGTTCCAGATATAAGGAGAGTAACTTGAATTCAGATATTCCATGATTTGTACTAGTTAATTTTCAAACTTTGATGTAATTTTATTAAAAAGAATAACAAAAATATTTCATTATTGTTATCAGCCATTTCTTTGATTGTTCTACCCTTGACATAAGATTTCTTCTGTTTATTATTCTGGTTACATATTTAGAAATAAGCTTACCTTTTATAATCCTTGTAAACCATCTACACTGCATTTCTGAGATTGGCATTACAGCCCCTATAGCCTGGACCAGCCCCACAACTGCCAGGGTTGGATGGGGCAGGTGTGGTGGAAACATATACTTGTACAGAGTTGTTTTGTTTCCGTCTAGCCGGGTCACGGAGTCGTCGACAATTCCTATTTTATATTCGTATCCAGTTGCAAATATAACAGCGTCTACATCCTGTAAAACAAAACAAAAAATCGTTAAATACCAGCAGCAACACCAACAGCAGCAGCAAAAACAACAACCACAACAAAAACAACAACATCATCAACATCAGCAGCAGCAGCAACAATAACATAATAATAATAATAATAATAATAATAATAATAATAATAATAAAAAATAATGAAAAGAATGTAATACATGTAATAATAAAAAGAATGAAACAAGTAATAATAATTTAACAAAAAGAAGAAGATTTGATGATAAAAATGATGATTATGATTGGCTGATTTTAATTTAAATCTTGATCTAATTATGTACTTTTTTCAGGATCCCAATGATTTTCATCATCTCCATCTTCTGTCATTATAATTAATTATAATATTTTCATTATTAAAAAACAAAGTCAGAAAAATTAAACTGACCTCAACTGTACCATCGTCAAACTGGACAGAATGTTCGTTGAAATGATGAATATTTGGTTTTACTTTAAGAGCACCTGTCATGATACGGTATGGCAGTTCGTCGTTTATTGTCGGATGAGCTTGAAGAGCCCTGAAATCACAATACATATAAATAAAATAGTTTCCTTAAAACACTTATTCGATATTTGATTATCAATTAACGTTATTTTAAGGCATTGGTGGCCTCAATAGTTCAGTGTTTAGAACGTTCAGCCTGCTTGGAATAAGTACCAATAATAAACGTTATAACTGGATTTTCTCTCAGGTGACAGAGCGTTGTCTCGAGAGTTATATAAAACAAGGTTTCGTCGTATTTAAGCTAAAAATTAGTACGAGGCAGTTTTGAAAACGTTTGGAAAGGTTTACAGTTATTATAAGCTTGGATCTTTATTTCATTATGGTAAATGTAAAATGGCTTCGCCGAATTGCCAAATAAAACTGGAAGTGTGATCTTTAGAGATGTTTGAAATAACCATTGTCTGAGACAGTCCGATTTAAATAAATCATAGTGCTTCGATGCCAGGAGTTAAAACTGTTCTTTTTGTTTCTGGAATCATCTTACTGTTTAAAGTGTAAGCGTTTCCTGAATATTTCATGAACAGTAAGATCTTTTTTTAAATATAAAAGCAATACCTGTGTATCGGCTTAACTCCGTAGCTTTCATGGTCAAATCTAAAGTTCGCCATTTTTTCAACGCTCCATTCAAGCGCAGAATGCGGAAGTGAGAACAGGAAGCGGTTATTAGCCATGGCATCCGCCGGAAGTCCCCAGAATCCCATGCGGCTGATTACCCATGCACCCCTGCGCGTAGACAGATACACTTCAGATGCAACGTGACTGAGGTCAACGGCTATGTCAACGGCAGAATTTCCGATACCTTTAAAACAAAAGCAAGCAATTTCAAGCACATGCTTAACACAAATTACCGGCTCAACAATGTGTAAAACAAGAAATATATTATAATTATCGCATTAGGAGCGGATCAGTGGTAACGCGCTGGACTGGTAACCCAGGGGTCCCCTGCTCCACCACTAACATTACTAATTTTCTTTTGGATGAGACGGCAACAGAGGTCACATGCAAAAGAACTAGGGGTGTCTCTAGAATGGGATGCTTTCCCCCGCATAATAAGATAACTGATCTCTGCAGGGGGTGTCGGTCATATGGGCAACCGGTACCGTCGATAAATAAACTCAAATAGAGAGAGAATATCGCAGTTGTCGTCCTGGAACTTAAAGCATCAAAGTCATATGAATTTAATTCATCATTTGCACCAATAGCCTAAAAATGATAATAATTTGTTTTTTTTTAATTACTTGTTTGTTCTCTTCATTTTTTTTCAAAGCCTTCATTATTGATCTATCTTTAATATGTTGTATTTTCATTCTCGCCATTTACGACAAAATTTAGATATAAAATCCCCTCGAAATAAAATGTGATTTTGACACATGCATCCATTCATTTTAAACAGAATAAAAATGGATTTCTTTAAATCTTTTGACAGGAAAAACATGCCAGCATTTAATGTATCACTTCAAATAAAGAAGCTTAAGGCCTTTATTTTCAAAACATCATGGACACGATATATTGGCCTTCGACCATTCACTTCGCAAACTGACTAGGACAAAAGTTCACCCGATACTACTGACCTGACAAATATGGATACTTTAATGAATTTGTTTGGTTAGCTAAATCTTTTCGTATTCACTTTGTTTTACGCGCTTGTTTAGATCTAGCTAGATATGTGTCAAGTGTAGTTGTTTTCTTCAAATTGATGGTTCACATTTCACCATTTTTAACAAGGTATTTTTCCAAATCGTTTGTCCGTCCATCCGTTTATTTATTTGTTATCATTTATTTTGTAATTACTTACTTCTTTTTTACCATTTTTATTGATTTATTTATTTGTATGTACATTTAACGATTAATTTATCAATTTATTATTATTATTTTTATTCATCTATTTTTACTTCATCCATTTATTTGTTCGTTCGTTCATTCATTCAATCATTCATTAATTTATCCTTAAGCGTTTCCTACAACTTGATTTTGATTTTTTGTTGTGACTTTAGTTAATCATGTTAAAGCGTTTTCAAATTTTTATTTATCTTATTTGTTCTTAAATCTATAATAATTCTTAAACCGTTAAACAATTCATCCAATTTAGCATTAGTGATTTCAGATGAAATTAGATAGATTGTAGCATACGCATTTTATATTGCTTCTTTGATTTATACTAAAATAAAAACAGTTTATCTTTATTTCTATAGTAGGACATAACATTTTTGTCTGTATTTTAAACCTTATTTCATTTTCGTTAATTTTCGTTAATTCTGTTCTTGTCTGCACGAGTAAATGTGTCTAAAACACCGCTTCAATTACAGCTGTACAGCGGTGGTAAAATACGGGTTTTGGTCAAGTGCATTTGAGTCATTGACCATACTAACTAGACACTGGACTTTACAAGGACACGTGTATAGAAACTTAAACCTATGTTTAGAGGTTTTGAAAACAACAAAATTGAAGTTGAAGTTTGATAATGCGTTTGACTGCATTGTTATAAAATTGGCTTGTTCATATTCGGGTATAAAATCGAAGCATAAAAGAATATTTAATCTAAGTATTACAATGTAAATGCCACGAACGAAAGAAAGAAAAAAAGAAAGAAAGAAAGAACGTTTAGCAGATGAGTGGTTAAGTGGTAACGCATAGGACCTGCAACCAAGAGGTCACGAGTTCGATCCCCAGATCCTCCACTAACACTACTAGCTGTTTTTTGGACGATACGTTAAATCGACGCCCTATGTAACGGTGCTACAAACTGAGCACGTGAAAAAAACAGAAATATCAGTGTGACTGGATGCTTTCTGTATCTTGCACAATCCCCCACAAGCTAAAATAACTAATCTCTGCTGGGGGCGTCGGTCAAATTTGCAACGGACACACTAACCAAACAAATTAAATAAAAAAACTCCAATAGATAGAATGTTTACTCATTACTTGATTCAACAATATTATACAAAACAAAAACTAATGGCCGTTCTGCTTTCTGCATTGCGGATTTTTATAAAAGGAGTATGTGACTTTTATTGTCCAATCGTCTTATCAAAGTGACCACAACCTTCTTCGAATCATGTCTCTACACAACAAAAAAATAGTCGCTTGGATAATCGACAGGGAAATTAAATATTCTAAGCAATGTGAAATAATAAATTTTGATAAATTGAAATTGTCTTTTATGAGCAAAGGCATGAGTAAGTACATCCCCGATTTAAAATAGAAAAAAGAAAATGATGTTTATTCGTCTGCTTCGTTTTTCTCGCGCCAGATAATTCTGTCACGTGATTTGATAATATGTGGTTAGACAAATATGTTGTTTACTCACAATCATGTTTAATTGTTGGTAATAAAATATTACATGATTATTGCACCGTCGGTCATTAAACCTTATTGTTTCTGAGTATTTCGACCGAAAAATATCAAAACTATTTTTCAACAGATTCGCTTTGTTTAAGTTAATGATATTTTCTTTACATATCTAGGAAGCATTTTGATCCAGAAACATTCCTGGTTCCGTGCATAGCGTCTATATACACCCCTCCCCGCCAGATCTTTGAATTTCAAGTCCAGTGACAACACACTGATCCGCTCCAAATTGGTAATGTTACAGACCTACATGTATGTCTTGCGTGTTCTGTCGCTCTTATAACAGAAAAGACACTATTCATCATTAAAGCATTGCAGCCACTACAAATTGACCGCTAGCTGAAAAGCACATTTTTGTTTGTATATTATTAATTTTACGTTTAAATATAAACACGTATTAGCTTAATCTACCCCGTCTTGTTAATCGTTCTAGTATCTATGAATTACTCTTACAAACCTCCCCAAGTTCGCATGAACGCGAAATCTCTTTCCATAAAAACGAGTTTACTGTCGGCAGCTGGGTTTTGAGTCAGACAGCATTATTATGTTTATAAACTAAAATTTAGCACGCTGAATTCTGATATAACAATTTAGAGTCAGATTTAACGTTTTTAAACATAAAATCTACAAATCCATATGTAATTCCATTCTTTTTTATTTCAATCATTTATACGTTTCAACTAAAAATAAAAAAAGGAATTGTAACAGGGGTTTGCTTTCCTAAGGATGTCTTGGGCTTTAACTGAATTACAAATAATAAAACGAAGTAAAACTTACCGACAACGACAACCTTTTTGCCGACGAATCTTGAATTTTCTTTATAACTGTGGGAATGCAGTGTCTCGCCTGAAAATATGCTCAGACCCGAGAAGTCCGGCTGATAAGGAAATGTATGATGTCCCGTACAGACAAGAACGCCAGCAAAAGTCTCTGTGTGCGCCTGCTCACCTTCCCGACGGAATGTTATGTCCCAGCTACCGTCGATTTCATATCTGTCTGACTGCACAACACGAAGTACTGATGTGTTAAATTGAATGTATTTCTGTAGTCCAAACTTGTCGGCGTACATTCTGAAATATTTTAGCACGTATCGATGTGGCATAAACATAGGAAAATGCTCCGGTGGTGGAAAGTCACTGAACGCCATCATTTCTTTACTTGTGTTGATTACACATGTCTTATAAATGCTCCCTTTTCCGACCTTAGAAGTTTCAGAGTAGTTCCAGAGACCACCAATGTCCTCCTCCCTTTCAAAGCAAACAGGTTGTAACCCTTCGTCCAAACAACATTTAATCGCCGCAAGACCGCTACACCCTGCTCCTACAATCGCTATTTTCTTCATTTTTCTTTATGAATTATATATTTTTTGAAAATATTTTTGAATAAAACTTAATCTAAAAAATATCGTTGAAATCACAGTGTGCGAATTCTCTAATCTTCACCGGTCCAACAACGCCACTACACAATGACCAACATGCCTTATTTATAGGCATGTTTTACATGTGACCACTTTGATAAAACAGCTGACCATCTTATGAATATTTATGAGGACAATGAAACATTTTGAATACATTTTGAACTACCTTTTGGTGTTACTTAAATGATTTCTCTTGGTTTTGATTTGTTCAAAAAGTCGTTTGGGCCCGCCTTTTTGCGTTGATTCTACTTGCAATGATGTCACAGCATATTTCGTAATGATAAAAAAAGTTAAAAAAAATTTTTTTTTTTTTTTTTGGTAAATATCATCTTCAGTATAGATTTCAAACGAGAAACGAAACTTTGAAAGTTTGGATTAATCATTTTTTGATAACTTGCGTTATACGAAATTTGATATTTCGAAAGCCATACGTGTAACCGGAGTAGCTTGTTCCAGAAACACACTAACACACTGGCATAGTGACATTGAGAAGACTAATCTGACATGAATTTCTTAATCGCATGTCTCCCGGATCTATTTTTTGAATTACGAAATGATAAAGATACTTATACTATTCGACTTATTTAGGGGTTTAGTAGTGTAAATTCTCTACATTGGCACAGAAGTAAAACTTTATGAAAAAAAGTAACACGTGCCTTATCTCTGTACGTGTTTGAGTCAACATTTATGAATATCAAAAGTTAACTTAGCACAAGAATCCAGGGTTTGGTGGGAAAATCAAACTTTAATTTCGGAAGACCCCGTTAACCCTGACATATGCTTCTTGTCCCCAATTTCTTCGCCAACTTAGCCCTTACAACGCTTCTGAACCTGGTGTGTATAATTGCCTTAGAACTGAGCCACTTTCAATACCGAAGGCCCTGCCAGGTAGTGATTAAATCCGGCCTTCAAAACAATGTTATCATTCAATTCAAATCAATGGATACATCATCATTATCATCATTTTGAAATATCAGAAAGGTACTACAATAACCAATGACAATTAAACTTTAAAATGCTCAATTATTGTTTTCTTTTTTGTTTTTACTGACCAAAATTAGCCGGTAACAGAATTTCATATTTTCAAGGGAGGTAATTCTGCTGATTTCATTATTTATTGTAGGAGTCGAGTAATTCAATTCACTTAACAGAAAGAGAGACAAAAGATTGTTAAAAACGTCGTGTGTTACAACATCCACCATTCTGTGCCCTAGATCACATGATCTGGTTTCAGAGAATTCGGTCGACATGCAAGAATAACATATAAATGACACATTCCATTCCGCGCTATCTATTTATCACTGACCAAAGGTCACTTTTGCTGACGTATAATTAACAACTGAAGTCTGACCAAGTTATGTCAATTTAAATATTTTGCATCAGAAAAAAACTGGACAGTGTGGCGAGACACTGACCTTCAGTTTGCTCGTACCTTATACGACGAACCAGTGTTTCATTATGAAATGCAGCTGGTCATTTTCCAACTTACTTTGTATTGTTTCATACTCAAGCTAATAATTAGTTCACATTGTACCTGAGAGCAGAGCATAGGATGATCAAACTCTAAATTCAGAATTGTAACACTTATTGAAATCTCAAAGAAGAAAATGTGGTATTTATAGTTAGTCAGTGTTATATATATATATATATAATCACACTGGAAGCCGTCTCTTGTTACAGGCAGACGGACAGTTTTAAAGAAGCTCCCTTTAGAGTCTCATCAATACTAATGACATAGCGACATCAACTACACCACAACATTTTCACAGTTGAATAATCCAATAATATATCGTTTACCATGTGCTGCTGTCCCTCATTTTTCAATGGTCGAGAACTATAAAACTGTTAAACTTCATGGCATAAGATGATTTTATTTCTTAACCTATATTTTGTAAAATGTCACCGTTTTGGGTGCAAAGGGTCAACATGTTTTCAGACATTTTGGCTGCCCATAAGACAGTTTTATATATAAGTACAGATGTATCTACATGTACAATCTCCACGTATATGTTTCATAAGTATCACAAACACGTCTGTCCTTGGTTTGTTGTTATACAATTTATGTAAATCTCATGTTATATATAGAAGAAAATGGCCATTTATTATTTGTAGAAAGGTGGACATTTATTAATTAAGGGTGTGATTGTCTGGATACTTTATCAACTCACATGACAAAGCTATCTCTCACAGACCCAAGGTCGTACGTCTTTACAATGCCGTTATTTTGTTCTTGTCTTCGATATACAAGAAAATGTCATTCAGTTTTTACTGAAAAGTTCAATGAATGTTTAAAATGAAAAAGGCTGTATTATACTCAAAAATAAACCGTAAAATGTCGGTATAGCAAATGGTATTCTGTAAGTGTAAGTAAAAGTAAGCAAATTGTATTATGTGAATGTAAGTAAACACAGGCAAATGGTATTCTATGGGTGCAAGTTAACGTAAGCAATGTGCATTCTATGATTAAAGCAAGCAAATGGAATGTGTTAGTATAAGGTATAGCAACCAATACTATTCTGTGAGTATAAGTTAACGCAAGCAAATGGTTTTCTGTGAGTTGCGTTACCGCAAGTAGATGGTATTTGTGAGTGTGCAGAAGCGCAAGCAGATGGTATTTGTGAGTTTAAGTTAACGCAAACAGAAGATAGTTGCCATCATGTTAACTTAACGGTATAAACACCGTCCAAGAAAATAAAAGCACAAGGGTGCATTAGCGTTCTAGAGGTAACGCAACGAAGACACGTATCTAAGGGATCAAGAATGCAATCCCCAGCTCCTCAACAAACACTACACATTTCTCTTTCTTAACATTAAACATGTAAAAGAAGCCAACGGGATGCTTTCAATATCTATCTCTATCCTTTGCATTCTAAAATAACTGACATCTCTAGCATCGACTATATTAGCAACCAGCACTAGCAACTATAGAATAAACTACTGAGCCTGCCATCGGACATAGTAATTTGTTTTATTTAATAGATTTCTCCAAATCAGCTGTATGCAGATAAAATATGTAAATGTCATTGATATCTTAACAGCCAAACACTTGAAATGGCTCCTGTAATTTAAAAGGGTCAGTGGCCCCTTAGGTGCCTTTCAGTCTGACAAAGGACGCGGTAAACTGATCCATATACGGTCAGGGTTTTGTCAAGGTCACATTTTAATGTTCTTTGTTTAATGGGCAAGTCTCTCAGGTCCACGTCAATTGGATATTTTATTTGTTTATTTTACACTGACTGGTTATTGTTTGGTGTATGGTTCCCTATTTCGCAGCGTTTGCGTACAAAGATGTGTGGAAACAGCTCATACATCAGGATTAAAATCTTATTCAAAATACTGATGTACATGCACGTAAAAACTATGCATAAATAAAGTGAATTATAATAATACTTATGAATCAATGCATACTTTTAGTTGTCAAAGTCTAGTTATCTGGTAATGAATAAAAAAGAACAGAACACGACTCAAATATAAGATTAATGAATTTTTATAATCATTGATAATAATGATTTTTGCAAAAAAAATTTTTTTATTGATTTTAAACATATTATGTTCATTGCAATAATACGAATAATTGCAATAATACAAAAGATTATTGTCTTTTTAATTCTAAATATTTTGCCTTTAAATAGCTAAAAACTGCAATCAACATCTTGTCCCAATCCTAACTGTCAAACTGACATGTACATATCCAGGTATAATAGGAACTTGTTTACGACACACATTAACCCAATATTTGTTCATTTCTACAGATGAAATGTGAAAAAAATCTTTTATACGACTGAATCGTGAGAACAAGCATGACACACTGCCATAGTGCCCCACTAACCTACTGACGAACTATCAATATTGTCGTAAAGTGGCTATCAAATGTTCGGTGTGATGGGCTCTGCATTAGCCTTCGGTCGGTCGGTATAAACATTATTAAATGCAAATTAAACACGCACGACTTATAGTTTTAACCTGGCTCCTTCACTTTGTTTTATTTTTCCTGCACAGCCGAGCGACCAGTTATTGAGCATTTATTGGTTGAAAATTATATCTTGTATTTTCGGAATAAAATCTATCAATTGATTAAGCTCAATGAATGATGCTGAAACAAAATTAACTCAACAAATCTGACTATACTGTAATTCGATAAGATAAAATGATGTTTCTACCACCAATTTTTCTATTTTTGTATTGTAGTGTAAAACAAGAACGTCCCCGAACGAAGCCTCGACTTCGAAGCTAATAACACGCAGATATAAAAAGGAAGAAAACTTTAACATGGCAAATGGGTACCTATCTCTGTTTAAAGTTTAATATCTTTCAGTTGACAGTTTTTACGAATATTCATAATTTACTTAAATAAAGGGAGATAATTAACTAGATGGGTATTTCACTTGTGTCGCCCTTGGGTACTCTGTTAGAATAACTAAAAAGGTAGACCTAAACAAGAGCCTGCTGGAAAAGACAGCATGCTAGTCAAAGTACAACAAGACCTGTCCCCAGACAGCATGCTCCACATTTCTCAGTGCTGAATAATTAATTATAAGCCAAGTTAAACAAGAGGCCCGAGTGAAAAAAATTTTAGTGGGGGAGGGCAAGTACCTAGTCATACAAGGTGTTTTTTTGGGTGGGTTGGGGGGGGGAGGAAGAGTCAAGGACTTATGTATTTAAAAAAAAATCGGACCGGGGGTGGGGGTGGGAAGGTGGTTGAGGGTGGATGGGGAGTCAAGTACCTATGTATTAAAAATATCGGGGCCGGGGTGTAAAACAATTCGGGGGGGGGGGGGGTTACGTAGGCAGGGTGGGGGGTCCCCATGCACAGGGGGGTGGGGAGAAAGGGGGAATATTTACCCATCTCATATCAGTTAATATTTTATTTCTAGGCTTAAGTTTTTTTTTCTATATATAAGTATAAGCAAAAGCAAGTGACCCCTGAGGGTGGGGTTAACTGTGACCCCAGGGACATGGGAACCAACAATCTTTGCAGGGGTCTTGCTGGTGATCAAGTATTCAAAGTTTGAATGGAATATCTTTGACACTTTTTGAGAAATGGACATTAACAAAAAGGTTAACCAAGAAATTTTAAGCTGAAAAAGGGGCATAACATTGCAAAAATAAATTTGACGGTTAACTGCCCTTGAGAAATGGTGTTGCCTTATGTGATACAATTGTCAGCATTGCAAATAGGAAAGTTTTATGAAGAAATATTAAGAAATGGCAAAGTTAGAGCCAATGTTAAGTTTTCATGACAAATCCAAGTAAAAAAGGGGCATAACTCTGCCAATTATGACCTTGACCTACAGATTTTGGCATCATCACGACCCTGTTGTCGTAAGCAATATAATTTGAAAGTTTAATGACAAAATGTTAAGAAATGGCAAAGTTATTGCCAACGTTAAGTTTTCATGATAAAATCCAAGTACAAAAAGGGGCATAACTCTGTCAAATATAACCTTTACCTAAAGATTTTGGTATCATCCCGACCCTGTTGTCATAAGCAATACAATTTGTAAGTTTGATAAGGAAATGTTAAGTAATGGCAAAGTTATAACCAACGGTAAGTTTTCGTGACGAACGAACTGACGGACCGACGGCACAAAGCGATCCCTATGTATCGCCGTTTCTTCGAAAGGGCGACACAAAAATGGGACCAAACAGAAATTATAGATTTCAAGTCAATCCATGTATATAGATTTCAAGTTATGCTTGGGACAAAGATTCATTTTATAAGTGTGATCTTGCCATTTGAAGTCCAGGCGTGGGAGTTGAACGCGGCACGTCGTCTCAGTAATGTACTGTGACCTTGCCATTTGAAGTGGGGACGTGGGAGTTGCACATGGCACGTCGTCTCAGTGATGTAGTTTGACCTTGCCATTTAAAGTAGGGACGTGGGAGTTGCACATGGCACGTCGTCTCAGTGATGTAGTGTGACCTTGCCATTTGAAGTGGGGACGTGAAGTTGCACGCGGCAGGTCGTCTCAGTAATGTACTGTGACCTTGCCATTTAAATTAGGGATGTGGGAGTTGCACATAGCACATCGTCTCAGTGATGTAGTGTGACCTTGCTATTTGAAGTGGGGACGTGGGAGTTGCACGCGGCACGTCGTCTCAGTGATGTATTGTGACCTTGCCATTTGAAGTCCGGGCGTGGGAGTTCCACGCGGCACGCTGTCTCAGTGATGTAGTTTGACCTTGCCATTTGAAGTGGGGACGTGGGTGTTGCACGCGGCACGTCGTCTCAGTGATGTGGTGTGACCTTGCCATTTGAAGTGGGGACGTGGGAGTTGCACGGGGCACGTCGAATTAGTGATGTACTGTGACCTTGCCATTTGAAGTAGGGACGTGGGAGTTGCACGGGGCACGTAGTCTTAGTGATGTGGGATGACCTTGCCATTTGAAGTGGGGACGTGGGAGTTGCACGCGGCACGTCGTATTAGTGATGTAGTGTGACCTTGCCATTTGAAGTAGGGACGTGGGAGTTGCACGCGGCACGTCGTCTCAGTAATGTACTGTGACGTTGCCATTTGAAGTAGGAATGTAGGAGTTGCACGCGGCACGTCGTCTCAGTGATGTAGTGTGACCTTGCCATTTAAAGTAGGGACGTGGGAGTTGCACCTGGCACGTCGTCTCAGTGATGAAGTGTGACCTTGCCATTTGAAGTGGGGCCGTGGGAGTTGCACATGGCACGTCTTCTCAATGATGTAGTGTGACCTTGCCATTTGAAGTAGGGACGTGGGAGTTGCACCTGGCACGTCGTCTCAGTGATGTAGTATGACCTTGGGATTTGAAGTAGGGATGTGGGAGTTGCACCTGGCACGTCGTCTCAGTGATGTAGTGTGACCTTGCCATTTAAAGTAGGGACGTGGGAGTTGCACGCGGCACGTCGTCTCAGTGATGAAGTGTGACCTTGCCATTTGAAGTAGGGACGTGGGAGTTGCATGCGGCACGTCGTATTAGTGATGTAGTGTGACCTTGCCATTTGAATTAGGGATGTGGGAGTTGCACGCGGCACGTCGTCTCAATAATGTACTTTGACCTTGCCATTTGAAGTGGGGACCTGGGAGTTGCACCTGGCACGTCGTCTCAGTGATGTAGTGTGACCTTGCCATTTAAAGTAGGGACGTGGGAGTTGCACGCGGCACGTCGTCTCAGTGATGAAGTGTGACCTTGTCATTTGAAGTAGGGACGTGGGAGTTGCACGCGGCACGTCGTATTAGTGATGTAGTGTGACCTTGCCATTTGAAGTAGGGACGTGGAAGTTGCACGCGGCACGTCGTATTAGTGATGTAGTGTGACCTTGCCATATGAAGTAGGGACGTGGGAGATGCACGCGGCACGTCGTATTAGTGATGCAGTGTGACCATGCCATTTGAAGTAGGGACGTGGGAGTTGCACGCGACACGTCGTATTAGTGATGTAGTGTGACCTTGCCATTTGAAGTAGGGACGTGGGAGTTGCACGCGGCACGTCGTATTAGTGATGTAGTGTGACCTTGCCATTTGAAGTAGGGACGTGGGAGTTGCACCTGGCACGTCGTCTCAGTGATGTAGTATGACCTTGGGATTTGAAGTAGGGATGTGGGAGTTGCACCTGGCACGTCGTCTCAGTGATGTAGTGTGACCTTGCCATTTAAAGTAGGGACGTGGGAGTTGCACGCGGCACGTCGTCTCAGTGATGAAGTGTGACCTTGCCATTTGAAGTAGGGACGTGGGAGTTGCACGCGGCACGTCGTATTAGTGATGTAGTGTGACCTTGCCATTTGAATTAGGGATGTGGGAGTTGCACGCGGCACGTCGTCTCAGTAATGTACTTTGACCTTGCCATTTGAAGTGGGGACCTGGGAGTTGCACCTGGCACGTCGTCTCAGTGATGTAGTGTGACCTTGCCATTTAAAGTAGGGACGTGGGAGTTGCACGCGGCACGTTGTCTCAGTGATGAAGTGTGACCTTGTCATTTGAAGTAGGGACGTGGGAGTTGCACGCGGCACGTCGTATTAGTGATGTAGTGTGACCTTGCCATATGAAGTAGGGACCTGGAAGTTGCACGCGGCACGTCGTATTAGTGATGTAGTGTGACCTTGCCATATGAAGTAGGGACGTGGGAGATGCACGCGGCACGTCGTATTAGTGATGCAGTGTGACCATGCCATTTGAAGTAGGGACGTGGGAGTTGCACGCGACACGTCGTATTAGTGATGTAGTGTGACCTTGCCATTTGAAGTAGGGACGTGGGAGTTGCACGCGGCACGTCGTATTAGTGATGTAGTGTGACCTTGCCATTTGAATTAGGGATGTGGGAGTTGCACGCGGCACGTCGTCTCAGTAATGTACTTTGACCTTGCCATTTGAAGTGGGGACCTGGGAGTTGCACCTGGCACGTCGTCTCAGTGATGTAGTGTGACCTTGCCATTTAAAGTAGGAACGTGGGAGTTGCACGCGGCACGTCGTCTCAGTGATGAAGTGTGACCTTGTCATTTGAAGTAGGGACGTGGGAGTTGCACGCGGCACGTCGTATTAGTGATGTAGTGTGACCTTGCCATATGAAGTAGGGACGTGGGAGTTGCACGCGGCACGTCGTATGAGTGATGTAGTGTGACCTTGCCATATGAAGTAGGGACGTGGGAGTTGCACGCGGCACGTCGTATTAGTGATGTAGTGTGACCTTGCCATATGAAGTAGGGACGTGGGAGTTGCACGCGGCACGTCGTCTCAGTGATGTAGTGTGACCTTGCCATTTGAATTAGGGATGTGGGAGTTGCACGCGGCACGTCGTCTCAGTAATGTACTTTGACCTTGCAATTTGAAGTGGGGACCTGGAAGTTGCACCTGGCACGTCGTCTCAGTGATGTAGTGTGACCTTGCCATTTAAAGTAGGGACGTGGGAGTTGCACGCGGCACGTCGTATTAGTGATGCAGTGTGACCATGCCATTTGAAGTAGGGACGTGGGAGTTGCACGCGGCACGTCGTATTAGTGATGTAGTGTGACCTTGCCATTTGAAGTAGGGACGTGGGAGTTGCACGCGGCACGTCGTATTAGTGATGCAGTGTGACCTTGCCATTTGAAGTAGGGACGTGGGAGTTGCACGCGGCACGTCGTATTAGTGATGTAGTGTGACCTTGCCATTTGAAGTAGGGACGTGGGAGTTGCACGCGGCACGTCGTATTAGTGATGTAGTGTGACCTTGCCATATGAAGTAGGGACGTGGGAGTTGCACGCGGCACGTCGTATTAGTGATGTAGTGTGACCTTGCCATTTGAATTAGGGATGTGGGAGTTGCACGCGGCACGTCGTCTCAGTAATGTACTTTGACCTTGCCATTTGAAGTGGGGACCTGGGAGTTGCACCTGGCACGTCGTCTCAGTGATGTAGTGTGACCTTGCCATCCAAAGTAGGGACGTGGGAGTTGCACGCGGCACGTCGTCACAGTAATGAAGTGTGACCTTGCCATTTGAAGTAGGGACGTGGGAGTTGCACGCAGCACGTCGTATTAGTGATGTAGTGTGACCTTGCCATTTGAAGTAGGGACGTAGGAGTTGCACGCGGCACGTCGTATAAGTGATGCAGTGTGACCTTGCCATTTGAAGTAGGGACGTGGGAGTTGCACGCGGCACGTCGTATTAGTGATGTAGTGTGACCTTGCCATTTGAAGTAGGGACGTGGGAGTTGCACCTGGCACGTCGTCTCAGTGATGTAGTGTGACCTTGCCACATGAAGTAGGGACGTGGGAGTTGCACGCGGCACGTCGTATTAGTGATGTAGTGTGACCTTGCCATATGAAGTAGGGACGTGGGAGTTGCACGCGGCACGTCGTATTAGTGATGTAGTGTGACCTTGCCATATGAAGTAGGGACGTGGGAGTTGCACGCGGCACGTCGTATTAGTGATGTAGTGTGACCTTGCCATTTGAATTAGGGATGTGGGAGTTGCACGCGGCACGTCGTCTCAGTAATGTACTTTGACCTTGCCATTTGAAGTGGGGACCTGGGAGTTGCACGCGGCACGTCGTCTCAGTTATTTACTGTGACCTTGCCATTTGAAGTGGGAAGGTGGGAGTTGCGCGCGGCACGTCGTCTCAGTAATGTACTGTGATCTTGCCATTTGAAGTACGGGCGTGGGAGTTGCACGCGGCACGTCGTCTCAGTAATGAACTGTGACTTTGCCATTTGAAGTGGGGACGTGGGATCTGCACACGGCACGTCGTCTCAGTAATGTACTGTGATCTTGCCATTTGAAGTAGGGACGTGGGAGTTGCACATGGCACGTCGTCTGTGATGTATTGTGACTTTGCCATTTAAAGTAGGGACGTGGGTGTTGCGCGCGGCACGTCGTATTAATGATGTGCTGAACACTTGTGCCAAGTTATTTTAAAATCTTTCATTGGCTAAGAGGATTACAGTCCAGCCACGAATGTGTGCATATATACACAGATAAACTGTTAGTTTATTGTCCTGTAATTTGATACGGGGTATTGTAACTGTCCATGCTGGAAGGCCAAAATTCACTGAAATCTCCAGTTTTTCGTACGACTGTACAGGATTTGGTTACCGTGACCTGAATATTTTAGGTAGGAACGTGTGTGTTGCACGCGACACGTCGTCTTGATGTGTTGAACATTTGTGCAATTATATATGAGAATCGTTTCATTCATGACAAAGTAATAGCTCGGGCATGAAAGAATAGAAGGACGAACACAGTGACACGGACGGAAAGACAAACAGACGCCACCTTCGGGGGCATTAAAATATTCCAATATGCATTAAAGTATTCCAACAAACAAGAAGGGGATCCTTCCAATTCAATTTCAGTGATTCAAAGGCTATCATTCTGTTACGGATGGACATTTAGTTAGGAAAAGGAAAAGCCTAGTTTTATTAGGATATAATTAGATGGCAACAATGTATGAATAATCTGTAGCCGTTCTTTTTTACACAAAGTAAATCATTTTAAATGATCATGACTAAGATGACACGAATACGCTTGCTTTGTCATTTGTTTCACGATTTCTGGCTTGATCCGGAATAACGCTAACAAACTAGGTCAAACCATGGCCATGATTAAAAATTAATTAGATTTTGCTTCCATATCAATTACAAATTTACGTCATTGAAAAGCGATATAGAAAGACAATATTTGCTCCACCGGGTATGGCACTATGGTAGCGCGTTTTCGTCATACCGTGTCAGTTTGGTTACGTAACCCGTAAAGTAGACACGAGAAGGTAATTAAGACATGACGTCACAAAGATGACATTTATCATACGAAACAGAAACAATGCGCGTTTGTCGGCTACATGTATAATTCCTAAGAAGCAAGAACCACGTCATTGGTTATTATGGCATATGTAGAACAATTACAATTCGCATTATCAAGCAGATGTCAAAACTACGACACCATAGAATTACAAGGTACTCCTTAACCTACAAACTGAAATTGAAGAAGTTTGCTCTACTGACACGGTGGCATACACACAAGTTTACCTAATTTGTTTTATTTATCTATTTTTTCAATAAACATTTAATACCATCACTTTTAAGTTAATGTGAAACAAGAGATTATCATTCCATTAACATACTGACCGAGTAAATTTGATACTTTTTATTTATTTCAAAGCAGATTTAATTAAAAAAAAAACATTTTTTTCTCACACTATTTTTTTTATATCCTTGTTATTAGGAAGACAAACAGCAAAATTACATTCTTGATTTATGATCTCACAATGATCGAGGCTCAGAACTGAGTACTGCTTCAATATTAGAAAATAATAAATTATAATATCTAGGGGTTACGGTTTGTAATCTTAACCTAGGAACAGGTTTTCGCCTAATTCATCATAATTATTGCTAAATGTACTTGAAACTGAACTAATGGAATATAACGGAAACATGTGCAACCATTTGGCCCTACAGCTACAATTTTGAAAGATGACGGATATTTTTTGTTTCATTTTAAATGGTACAGTATTATTCACAAACTCCCCACAGCGGTTACTTCCCCTGATCAGGACAGCCACCATGAGTAAATTCGGTGTTGTAAAGCCGAGTATAGTTTTTCAGTTTTAATTTTCAATATTTCTTCAGTTTTCTGTCATTAATTTTAATTGTTATGTTTAATGTACAAAAAAGGTAAAAAATAAATGTGAAAAAGAATATTTCGTAAAAATAACGAAGTAGATTGTTTTGCTCACATGATACTCACGTGGGTTATAGTGGTGGCAGTGGTTAAGTAACAAAGCGTGACGTAACAGGTGCGAGGAGTTTGTACCTTACCTTTGTCCTTTAATTCAAAAAAGGGACTGAATTTCTTCTGTCAAACAGAAACAGAAAAGCATACTTATGCTGACACCTATATTTTTAGCGGAGTTCTACTGGGACAGCAAACGTTATAGCTTCCATTTCTTATTTTGATTACTTCTGTTATAAAAATAAAATGCTATATTAAAATTTAACACTTAGTAGAGGGTTTAAAACTTAGTTCTTAACGAAATTATTTTTATGAAACATCAAGCATGTGAAGTTTTTGCCTTTTGTTTAATTTTACTTAATATTTCCTGTGTGCACAACTCCTCCCACAATTCTTACATGATGTTCACCAAACTTTCATCAGGCTTTGGCGATTTAATTATTTTTGGCATGGTTATTGCCCTTGGTTAAATTTTACTTACTGTTGCTTCTGTGCACAACTCCTCCTCCATTTCTCATGCAATTTTCACCAGTTTTTCATAAAATGATCATTATCAAGTGCTGCAGTGAATATACCCAGGTTTTTGTGATTCGATCATTTTTGGTGCAGTTATGCTCAAGGTGACATCAAGTTGTAAGCTTCCATGACTGTGACCATTGCCATGTATATCAAAGGCAAACAACCACTAAGAGCTTGAGATGGCATATGGCTTTTCTTTGAGTGATGCTTACTTTGCCTATAAAATAGTTTTCCATTAAAAATCCTGACTCTAAAAATATGCACCAAAACTAAATGTAGTCTGAGGCGGTTCTCTCTGGTTCCCTGCAATTCAAGTAAGTAGGAGGCTGATGGTAATACATATTTCTAAGGCACTTCTTTCATTGGTCACCTAATTTAATCGTGGGAGTAAACATTCCCCAGAGAACAGCCTTTATTTCTTTAGATAGGGAATTCAAGTGAGCTAAGAAGGGAAAGTGTGTATTTAAAATGTTGAAAGCAGAATACTTTTCCTCCAAATGTTTATTTTCAAAGATATTACATTTCATTTTTATATGAGAACATATATATGTGATGACATGTATATTAGGAAACTAAGTAGAATAAGGCATAATAGTTAATTTTTACGTCAAACTGATATATTCTATAAAAATAAACTTTTCATAAACCACAGTTCTTTTTCTAACACAAAATGCAAATTTCTTTGCAATAAGACTTCAGTCATTGGGTGTCAACATATGTACTTGTCTATAAATATCTGATTTTCAAACTCCATACCAAATCTTGAGTAATTAAAATGCTGCGTCAACATAATGGAATGTAATAAGTCAATGACAAGCATCTGTCACATTTCAAAGACAAATACTGTAACAGCTGATTCCAAAGGCATCAAATTCTTAATTAACAGGCGATCTTCCCTTTCTCTTGTATGTGGGATGATCTGAGAAAGTGTTAGGTTTATTCATGACGCTAGCTGTCCATTAATGAAAACAAATAAGTAGAGACAGTTTATAAAATACATTATACAAATCATTACACAAAAATCGGAGACTGAATGACTTAAAAAAAATCTTAAAACCTTCTGAGAAAGGCAAATAACTGATAACTACAACAGTTTACATTGCAATTCTGTTATAATTGTGGTGACACTTATTCCAGTCAAGTAAGATTTATCCTATTGACTTTCTAAAATGTACATGACAATAATTCCACTTGACTCGACTAACATATTGTTTAAGAAAAACTGCTGACACTCAGAACAGTGAGAAGTACACAACATGAGCGGACTGCACAAACAGGCCCAGTATAATAATAGTCACAGGTTGGAAATAACTGTTGCCAGCAAAGCATGCAATTAGTAACTTCATACTAACACTCCCTTCTCAAATCTGCATGGAAATAAACCTATATAAAACACCATTTCACATCATTCTATGTTCAATCGAGGGTTTAATAAATGATTTACACTGTTTTGTTCAAAACGAAACCTGTACCCATACATTATTCAAACATAAATATTAATTTCACTAAGCATGGTCAAATAATCTTCAACCTGTTCTCACTATATGTATATTAATAACAATAACAACATTTATGATATACATTTATACTATACTAAGTGTTTTAGTTTTGTTTCCATGTACAACCTTGTCCAGTGCAACAGTTAGAATAAAATAGCAGGTGCAGTCCCTGCCCTATATCTTTTGCACCTCTTTTTATGGCACCTTGCACAGTCCCTTTAGAAAGAACCTTTGTAATTTACATCTGAATTAACACATTTCTCAATTCAAATCACTGATAACATCATTCAATTACTCGCTTTGTAACTTCAACAGAAGTCAAAATATGCCTTCAAGCCACCCAATCAGTGAGAAAGTCCAAATACCTGTTAATGCATTGTAGTTCTTTGCTTTGATATATTAATAACCTTTAAGTACCACAGCTTACCCTTTTATCAGTTTTGAACATTCTCGAATTTCTTTTTTCAATGGCTCCCTACACTTTTTAAATTCTAAGCTAAAGCACTTTTATTTGCTTTGATAGTTTCAAATGGAAAGTTACTATGAAATTATTTACACAACAACAACAAAAAAAAGAAGTAAACACAATATAATAATGTTTGGAACAACCTTGCTATTGTTTCCGTATTATCAAGGAGGAAAATCATACATGTCATATAAGTATTGATAATTATCGGCACAAAAGCTTAAAGTTTCTCCAAAAACATGAGCCATACAACAGTATTTATCTTTATTGTATCATATAATTTGCTAGCATAAAATATCACTTAATCAGTAAATTACTCAACTATTTAAAACAAGAGGGCCATGATGGCCCTGGATCGCTCACCTGATTACTTTGGCTGTAGCTTTGCTGTTAAGCAGTATTTCATTTTTTAATTGAAAATATATATGTGCCTACAAACCAAATATGTAAAATATCAGTCAATAAATAAAGGCTCTATGACGGAAACTAAAAATATCTATTATAAGCTATGGTGACCTTGACCTTGACCCAGTGACCACAAACCCTACCCATGGGTAGAGGTCCATGCAAGGAACCTATATATTGAATATCAAAGATATTGGTCTATAAATGAAGGCTCTATGAGGTACAGTAATTAAATCTATTTTTAGCCTCCATGACCTTTAACCTACATGTAATCTAATTATTTGCTTCATGCCAAATTTTAAAATTCTAGGCCTTGTGGTTTCAGACAAGAAGATTTTTAAAGATTTCCTTTGTGAAATATAAAGGGCCCCCAGGGCGGGGCAAATTTTGACCCAAGGGCCAACATTTAAACAATATTTGTAAAGGTTCATAACACAATACTCAACACCAAATATCTAAGGTCTAGACCTATTTGTTTTTGAGAAAAATTAATTTTCATGTTTCTCCTATATAAATCTATGTAAACCAAGGGAACACTGGGGCGTGGCCAATTTTGACCTAGGGAACATAATTTGAACAAACTTGGTACACATCCACTAGACAATGCTACATACCAAATATCTAAGCTGTAGGCATTGAGGTTTCCAGTAAGAAGATTTTTAAAGATTGCCTTTTTTACATAATATGGGCCCCCGGGGCGGGGCAAATTTTGACCCTGGGGCCAACATATAAACAATACTGGTTAGAAGTCTCTACACAATACTCAACACCAAATATCTAAGGTCTAGTCCTATGAGTTTCGGAGAAAAATGACTTTTCATGTTTTTCCTAAATGTAAACCAAGAGAACCCTGGGGCGTGGCCAATTTTGACCCAGGGGACATAATTTGAACAAACTTGGTAGACATCCACTAGACAATGCTACATATCAAATATCTAAGCTGTAGGCATTGAGGTTTTCAGTAAGAAGATTTTTAAAGATTGCCTTTTTTACATATTAAGGGCCCCCGGGGAGGGACCAATTTTTACCCCAGGGCCAACATATAAACAATACTGGTAAAGGTTCATAACACAATACTCCACACCAAATATCCAAAGTCTAGTCCTATTAGTTTCGGAGGAAAATGATTTTTCATGTTTTTTTCTATACAACTATATATATAAACAAAGAGAACCCTGGGGCGTGGCCAATTTTGACCCAGGGGACATAATTTGAACAAACTTGGTAGACATCCACTAGACAATGCTACATATCAAATATCTAAGCTGTAGGCATTGTGGTTTCTGAGAAGAGGATTTTTAAAGATTTCCTATATAATTCTATGTAAAATGAAGTGACCCCTGTGGCAGGGCCAATTTTGACCCCAGGGAAATTATTTGAAAATTTTTTGTAGAGTTCCATTAGAGGGTGCTAAATGCTAAATATCTAAGCTCTAGGCCTTGTGGTTTCAGACAAGAAGATTTTTAAAGTTTTTCCTTTAGGTTGCTATGGCAACCAGAGTTCTGCATGGAATTGATTTCTTTGAAAAACTTTGAAAGAGCTTCATGCAAGGAACATCCATGGCAAGTTTCATCAACTTTGGCCCAGTGGTTTCAGAGGAGATGTCGTTTGAATGAAAAGTTTACGGACGGACGGACGCCAGACGGATTGTGATCACAAAAGCTCACCTTGTCACTCTGTGACAGGTGAGCTAAAAACAAAACAAGTAAGATTTTATGCCAATACATCAAAACCATAACAATTTGAAGCTTTTAGTGACCCTGTATTGCTTTCAATGATCAATGTCGCAAAAATTGTTTGGGTTTTGCTTGAATCTTACCTTTACAGGTTATAGTGTCGGATTTATAATATATAGCTGAATGTTTACCTAGATTATAGTGACCGATATATTAACAAGATGAATGAACAGGTTATAGTGACTGACAGATTTATGTTATCAAGATGAACGTATGGGTTGAAGTGACGTATATATAATATCAAGATGACGGATTCAAACTAACGAGAGATGAATGTTAATTGAAGATAGCTGGAGCTCATAAAAAAAATGTCTCATTTCAGCTACACATTTTGGAATGTCTTTGTATTCAAAATAATCAATATGCATGACAGTCAATATATATACCCCAGTAGATAAACACTGAAAACACACAGTAAGTTCAGATATCCTGTGAATTAGAAGTAACAATGACACCTCCAAGACATTTGGAAATGAAAATTTGCCTTAAAGTACTGTGGTAAATATTGCTGAGCCAGTCAAAAAAAGAATTTTACTAAATGTAATTCAATGTCAGTAAAAAAAAATCAATTGAAATACTCAAGTCTAACGACTGGAAAATTTTTTACAGAAAGTGCACAACAGCACACACTGAACTTTACAAAATCAGGATTACTTTGACCATTTATAGGTCTTTAAAGTGAATGTTTCTGATGTAAAATATGAAGTGAAATGGAATGTAAACAGTATATAACAATTACCACTGAACTATCACAGATACTGACTACATTATGCTTTCCATATTCACTTGTAAGCAACAAAGAGGTGAGGTTCTTTAATTCCAAGAATTTATCATACCTATAGACTATATTAAATGGATCCTATAATATTGAATTGATGTATATTTAACATATATGTATTACTGAACAAGAACTGTCACTGTAAGATAAAACGCCCCCGAAGTGGTGCTTTGACCTTTGAGCTGAGGACCAGTCATTCAGGGGTCAAGGTCAAATAAATATAGGTCAGTGGAAAGGTCTTGTCCAAAGGGCTGTTGTGTCCAAGTATGAAGTAAATCCACTAAATGATAAGGCAGTTATGGCTAATGTTAAAGTTTTCAGACAGAATGACGGACGGACATAGTTCAAAAACTATATGCCTCCTTTCGGGGGCATAAAAGCAACAATATTGTAAGTTATGCTGCATGTTTCTGAAATATATTATGTGTAAACAAAAAGAGACATGAATGTATGTTTCTGAAGTAAGACTTGGGTAAACTAACAGAGATATATGTTTTTCTGAAGGAAGGCATTTATAAATTAACAGAAATGTCAAGTTTAAAGTTAATGTATTTTATACCTTGACAGACACACATACAATTTCCAAGAGAGCACAATATTATATTTAAATACACTTTTAAATAAGCAGAAACTAAATAAACATACTAAGACACAAACAAAAAATACCATTTTAATCTGAAATCCGACACAAAACTGTATAGTTTTCTCTTATTGTTTTCAGTAAACATTTTCTAATACCATCCATAAAAATGATTTCATATACCGGTAGATAAAATATATTTTGAGAAACTGATGCATTTCTGAAATTCCCTATAAATATGTTAGCTTCTCTCAAAAAAGGACTTAGAAATCACAAGACACTGTTTTCTTAAAAAAACTTGTTTGATCTTTTAATAACATATTTCTCTTTTCTTTTATTTCCTGGAATTTTGAAAGCTCAGTAAATGAGAAACAAACCATAAAAATATTTTTTAGATTTAAAAAAAAAGTTAATTAAGAAATATTTTTAAAGTAATTATTTGCATTTATTCTGTGTAAGTTTGACAAAAGTTTAGATGAGTTATGTAAAAAAGAGTATAGGACCCTTATTTATAAGGTAGAAAATACATAAAACAAAAACAACTGAAAATGGCATCACTATATAAAATCATATTGCACATTCTTTACATAGTAATACAATTTAATGTCATGTCTGTGTATATATACATTACATAATTATGAAATCTGTAAGATAGAACGGAAATACAGTATGATATAGTATTCAATAGTTCTGTGATCCGTGTATGGTCCGCGTCTGTAAAGTTCACTCAACAAAGAATGCCTTTGATACATTCCATACCTCTGATCCGCCTCTGGGTCCATGTCCATTAGCTTGGTGAACTATTTTTCATGGACATGGACTGTTCCCAACACATTCTTTGTTGAACAAAGCTTCATGGACGCAGACCACTGACATGGATTACAGATCAGGGAACTACAGAAAACTGGCCGAAGTCAATCTAATAGGATACTGCCTGCAAAATAACAGTCTCAATTTGGTATGAGTAGATAATAAAATGTTTAATAACTTCAGCAGTTTTTATACTTTTTAACAAAAAATTGACTTGTGGCTAGTTTATTTCATAAAGCATTTTCTGACAGATTTCTACTAACTTTTTACTTTCTCTGATTTTCCTTTGTAAGCCAATACCAAAAATATGTCTAGGCACACCTAAATAGCATTTTAAACAGAACAAATATATGTTGCAAACGTCCATCAGACACATAGGACATGTCAAATCCAGATAAGAAATCTCAAAGTAAAGTCAAATAAATATTTCATAAACAAATCAGTGATATAAACAGAAGCAAACCAATTGCTACAGAATATGTTATAGTGTCAACATGATCTATTTATTTTATAAACAAGCTCAAGCTAATATTATTGTGATATGTAGAAACAAAACTAACAAAGCAAAACATTTTTTTTACATTTATTGTGATATGTAGAACAGTGCTTCTGACTTAAATCAATAGGCTGACTTACTGTTACAATCCAAAGCCATTTCCATGAACTGACACCAGAGGAATACTGGTTTGGTTTAAATCAAAATGTAATCAACAAGAAAATGGATTGGTACAATCTACATTCATGTCCATGGGTTTATCTCAAATTCTATGGTACAATCAACATTTGTTTCCATGAGTTTATCTTATCATTCCACGAATTTATTATCTCTAAACTAGTTAAATGATTCAAACAGTTTTGGTCACATTCCTCTCTTCGAAAATACAGATTCAACAATGTTCATATAAACATGAGACAGATGTATGAAATATGAATACAGTAGGGACACAAACATTACACTTGAATGAATGGAAGGCAAAATACATTAACTGTAACAACTGTTCAAAACAATAATGGTATCACAAGAACTAAATATTGTCATTTCAAAACCAAAGATTACAAGTCTTGTTACTGTTCTTGATTCTCATTGTCCAGGCCCTGAAAATGAGCAAAAATAAAAACAAGTATAGTTACACGTTCTGAAGAAGCTTCGTAGTTAGATTTATATGAAGCAAATGCTTTCTGTAACTTTCTGTCAAGAAGAATTTAACCCTGAACATGCTGAAATTTTGAAATGGATTTGCCCAGCTTTGAATTTGGAACAGTCCATTCAAAGTTTAAGGGATTTCAATATCAAAATACAAAAATGGAGCTACCAACAGTATAGAGTCTGGTCAGACTGCACGGATGTGCAGGCTGGCCTGGCTCTATAATGGTGGCAAAGGCTAATCACTTTTGGTTCCAGCAGGTTAAGGGCTAATCTGTGATATATAAAAGCTTTGGAAATAGTTACATGCGTTTGAGACGCTATTGATTTTATTAATCTCTGTGAAGCACCAGGTTTTTGTAGCTTTCTGTAAAAAAGAATTTGTGAAACAAAAATGTTACATCCGAAGAAGCAATTTACATAGCAGTCATTTTCTGAGGCACAATTTAAGCACCTTTTTGTAACTTTCTTTCCAAAAGAGACATAAAATATTAGTAAAATCTAAATTTTGAGTTGAAATGATACATATTAAACTTTAAAAGAAAACATGGAATAAGCACAGGTTTCCAGGTTAAAGTAGACAGTTTTGAAGGCTTAGGGTGTATGAGGGTGGATGCCTCAACAGATGACATAGCATTTGTTTTTTTATTCAGGGTATGTCAAATTCATTCAAGACACAATTCCAAAAGAATAGGTGATGTTTATCCTGATGGGCAACCACCAAAATCTTGAGACTGTTCTTTAGTTCACTTACTTTGAAGACATTTCTTTGAATTACAAGCAAGTTATTTCTTTAGCAAAACTGCCAGTCTCAATATTTTGTTTTCTTGTATTACTTTTTTGCTCATACCTTTACTTAAATCCACTACCTACTATAATCACCTCTGTGTTTCTTTTCTCAACCAATGCAAACATAGTATGAGATGGTGAGTTAAACATTTATAAGCATGTCCTTAAAAAAAAAGGGTTTCAATATATATATTTAAATATATATTATCTAGTGCATGTCTTTTATAGCATGGACTTTGCATATGTGGTTGGACTGCCCATCATCATGCCTTTGCAAGAATTAAACATATTGAAAAGGAGGGATAGGGGATTTCTGCTTACAATTTCCTAGTGTTCGGCTAGTCCCTGGAACAGAAATGTGAAGTATCTTATATTTTTTTTGAAATATTTCTGACACTTAAGCAGAGACATAGATAACAGAGATAAGCAGCTCCTATTTACTCCACTGAAATAGCGCACATGCCTCTCAAAAAGTGAAAAAATTAGGCATTTTGTAGCAATTAAAACTCAATGGCTATTTGTTCGATCCTTTTAAGGTATACATCATTTGAAAGCTTAAACAGTCGTCTCTAGCTGCAAGTTAAAATATTGGCAACTTTCTGGCTCTTTAATTTAATATATTTGGCAGAATATACCCACTATCCCAGTTTTTCACCATCTTTATAGTTTTGTGAAAAATTATTAAGTTGCAGTTCTCTTTAACACACGGTGCATCATTTATTTTTACCAGGACTAAAATTATTTTACCTGCAGCAATAGACAAATGACTAGGCTTTCAGAAAATGTATAATTTGATTCAATTTGGCAACTAGTTAACAAGTTATACTTGCTACAAGACACTGTCTTAGCAGGCACGCGTGAGACCTTAACTAGCTAGGAAGTTGCCTATCTCTGTTATCTATGTCTCTGACTTAAGGTAGAACTCGTCCCCTGGATGAAACTGTTACTCATACTCTATAATAGGCAACATATAATAATGTATTGCATCATCTATATAATACTGTGTTAAAAATATCAATATTTTATCCAAGTAGTAAGTACAGGAGAAGTCCAACTTCAGACAATGTACATTTCAGACAGTGTTTATATACTTCAGAGTTCAGACAATGCACATATGTTTCAGACAATGTACAGATACTTCAGAGTTAAGACAATGCACATACATTTCAGACAGTGTATATTAATTACTTAGAGTTCAGACAATGCACATACATTTCAGACAGTGTAAACTTCAGAGTTCAGACAATGCACATACATTTCAGACAGTTTATATATATTTCCAAGTTCGGACAATGCACATACATTTCAGAAAGTGCATATATACTTCAGAATTCAGACAATGCACATACATTTCAGACAGTTTATATATTCTTCAGAGTTCAGACAATGCACACACATTTCAGACAGTGTACATATATTTCAGACAATGTACATATACTTCAGACAATGTACATATACATGTACTTGAGATAATGTACATATACTTGAGATAATGTACATATACTTCAGACAATGTACATTTACTTCAGACAATGTACATATACTTCAGACAATGCACATATACTTCAGACAATGTACATATTCTTCAGACAATGTACAGATACTTCAGAAAATGTACATATACTTCAGACAATGTACAGATACTTCAAAAAATGTACATATACTTCAGAAAATGTACATATACTTCAGACAATGTACATATACTTCAGACAATGTACATATACTTCAGACAATGTACATTTACTTCAGACAATGTACATATACTTCAGACAATGTACATTTACTTCAGACAATGTACATATACTTCAGACAATGTACAGATACTTCAGACAATGTACATTTACTTCAGACAATGTACATATACTTCAGACAATGTACATTTACTTCAGACAATGTACATTTACTTCAGACAATGTACATATACTTCAGACAATGTACATTTACTTCAGACAATGTACATTTACTTCAGACAATGTACATTTACTTCAGACAATGTACATATACTTCAGACAATGTACATATACTTCAGACAGTGTTGCAACTTTTCCTTTCTTGTTTGCAAAAATGTGTTTATATTTATTTTAAAGTTTAACTCATTTTCAAATAAACAAAAAGTCACTTGATATAAATAATGTATGAAGTATGAACTGTCTGCAACACTAAATGTTTTCATTTTTATCTTATGAAATTGCTTCATTTGTATTGTAAAATAGATGAATTAGGGTGATTTATTTTGATTATTTTTTAAAAAATGTCTTTGTGCGTATTTAATATTTTTTTCCATTTCTATTCCGTAACATCAACTTGTATTATGAGGGAAAATGACAAAATACATATTTAAAATCTATATGTGCTGGTTCCTTGATTCAATTCAAATATGATACATAAAACACTGTAGATAAGCAATATAAACTATGCACAAAAAAACAGAAAATCCATTTCATCATCTCAGGTATAGCTAACAGTCAGGAGACAGAATGTTAGAGATATCTTGCAAACACACTGCGATGTTACAGCCGCAACCACTTTATGTTTTGTGGGATTATTTGGCTTTAGTGGAAAAGGAGGAGATTTTATTCAGAGTATCTTCAGTAAGAATTATTACTATAACCATATGTGCAAAGATGTTTATTTCTTGACACTTAGCAAGTACTGAAAATATTCTTTCATAAGCACAATAATGTTTGTGTGATTGTTCACTTGAATTTACACAACAAACTATAATTATTGTATTTTACATCTTTTAAACTTTACACCGATATACATATGTATGAAGAACAATGTACAGAACTGCTCATTCATCAGTCAACATCCCTCACCTGGAACAACATTTTGTTTCAGTATTAACTGGAACAGATAAAATGATATACAAATGGAACTTTAAGCCTGGAAGCAAGAGATTGTTTTGAAAAACACATGTCTCCCCTCACAGGCATTGTAACGCCATTAAAAATCATCACACAGGAACAAACTGATAATATTCATAACGACACTTGGTCTTGATCACAGCTGTGAAGTTTCCAAAATACCAAACTAACATTTATCGAGATATGCCCAACTTAGCTTAAAATCATTTGACTGGAACAGACTAAAATATGCATAACTACTCTCACTTATAATCATTCCTGTGAAGTTTCCTCAAAATCTTATCAGTTGTTATGAAGATATGCCAAAATATACTGAAATTTGGACAAATCAAGAGCGACAACTCTGCTTAAAAAATTCAGGTAACATATCAATAATATGCATAACTACATTAATTTGCTAGCAATCATTCCTGTGAAGTTTGGTCAAAATCTGACAGTGGTAATGGAGACATCCCCATATGTGTTCAAATTTGGACAAATCAAGGCCCATAACATTTCTGAAAATCACTGAACTGGAACATGCCAATGATATGCTCAACTAGGCTTCATACAAATAAATCATAGCAAGTTCCATTTGAATTCAACCAGTGATTTTAGAGAAGAAGTGCAGACAAACTTAAAGAGGGGAGACATAATTACCCATATTAGATATTGAAAGTGAATTTGGCTTTTGACTTCTAAAAGTATAGACCGTTCCATAATTGATAAGCTGACCACCACCATTATGAAGGTAAGGTGACAGTCTGCCATTAAAGGACAGCTAAACCTCACTATGATGCTTAAGTTCCATACAACTTTGTATAACTTTAGCAAATTTCAAGGTGATATCCTGCCTTAACTTGCGTGAATTTTGTTGCAGAATAAACATCCTTTTATTGTATCATTATTACTATTTTGTATGTTTTATTCCTGACTTAAACATATTATTAACCTAAATTAATTCACACATGAAACACTTTGAAAAAAAGACCATTGACTGTTCAAAATAGAAGCCTGAGTTGTCTAAAACACATATAATATATGTAAAACACATATAATTTTGAAAGCAGTGTTCTCCTTTTAGAAAGTTGAAACTATGACTTCAATTATTTGAATAACTCTGAAAGCTTACAAAATGGACAAAATTAAACATCTCGCTCATCAAATGCATGGTCACTCTATTTTAACTGAAACTTTTTCTTTAATACAATTTCAAAGAATATTTGACAATAAATGTGCATTATTTAGCGCTTCTTTAATTATCAAACTGTCTTTTGTGGTGTCCTTTTGTGAAGGAATGTGGTTACGTAATATGTGTGTGACATACTGTCTCTGTTTTGATAAGTCACCATTAATTGTCATTGTTGGTCTTGCTTGATCAGTCACAGTAAAACACTTTAATAATGAAATTTGCTCTTGAGAAAATGCTTGAAGGCTATAAAACATGGTCTTTATTTGTTCCTGATTGTTATATGAAATTTAAGAATATATATTCTTCTTTACAAGACCTTATGAAATGTAGCATCTATTACTGTTTGAACTTTTTTTGTATTCTTTATTTATGCATTTTGGAAATCTGTTTTTTAAAGGTATTGATATGAACCACATTTTAGTTTGTGTAAGCAGAAAGAAAATAAAAGCTACAAAGCACGTTTGTAAGATATTGATCTTACAATAATATCTATGCTTTCCTTGTTATTTTTAACATTGTTGTTGATATTTCTTGTAATACGGAAAACGAAATTATTATTACACCTATATAACTGCACCTTTTTAGTCACATTTTTTTAAAGATAGATACATGTCCTTTTTTAAAAGCAGTTTTTCATGAAATTTTGATAAAATCAAAAGAATTAATATACCCGAGAATATCACAAGACCTTTACTTAACAGTTCAACAGACTGAGTTGTCAGCGAAAAAAAAATGTTTACAAATATACTTTTTTCAGAAGTTAGAAGACAATGGGATAGACCTTTGCTGATAATAAATGCTTCATGTGGTTTATATGAATCTGTTTCTCTGACATATAACATCACAATAACATTACAGCTATAAAAACACAATCTTTTCTATGCTCCGCAGTAATAAACTGCTTCAATCTGCAGTCCCTTAATGGCAGATGTAAGGGAGGTAATCAGGGAGGTACTAATTTCTGGAACGGTCTATATCTGGATATATATTAATATTTTGTGACTTTTACGGCAGAAGTTTTCTTCTGTCAACCAATGGTTTGGCCATTTTGTTATTTAATGCAGATTACATGTATTCTACAAAATCAAATGAAACCAACAAAAATAACTGAATCTGATAAATAGTTCTAAATAATTCCTTCCCAATGAAAATACTCTGAATAATTTAACTTACTATTCTGAAGACCATTTTCTGACAAGGTGCTTGTAGAAAACAGGTATCGACTGTCCTCTGGCTAGTAGTAAATAATGGACACTTATGAAGGTATAACCAATAACCGAACCCTACACCTTACCGGTAGTTGTCTCCTCATAGTTCAAAACAAATCATGCACATTCAAGTTCTGTCTCATTCGTGAAAACATCAATTTTACATGAATATTCAGCAAAAATCTTTGATGGTTGTGGTCAAATCTATCCTTATCTTGTACATATAGCACAAAAAATTGCATCTATTCCTACTATAAACATAAAAAAGGTCTAAGACACTTTAATCCCTTAGAAAATATATACTTCCACTGACAGAGTTATACCTTTTAAATCTGAATTACAAGAAACATGGCAATGCCACGAAACCAGGTTTTCAAAAATGTTGTTCTGATTCTATACTATAGTATGAATTTTGGAATGAAGATTGCTATGAATATTCAAAAGATTATAACATGACATGAAGGAAAAGATAATATTCATGAGAATACATGATAATGAGTAGGATGTAAATTTCGGCTAACAATACTGTCTGCAAGGAGTATACTTAATAATGAGACAACAATTTCTGCACGTCATCTTGATGTGGTAAACATTTGTCTGAAGTTTCATCAAAATTCTTCAAAGGGTTGAAGAGTTACAGAGCGGACAGGATTTTCAATGTTAATGTCACTGTGACCTTGACCTTGGAGCCATCAAAATTCTTCAAAGGGTTGAAGAGTTACAGAGCGGACAGGATTTTCAATGTTAATGTCACTGTGACCTTGACCTTGGAGCCAGCCATGCGGAACATGCGTTCTGCACGTCATCTTGATGTGGTAAACATTTGTCTGAAGTTTCATCAAAATTCTTCAAAGGGTTGAAGAGTTACAGAGCGGACAGGATTTTCAATGTTAATGTCACTGTGACCTTGACCTTGGAGCCAGCCATGCGGAACATGCGTTCTGCACGTCATCTTGATGTGGTAAACATTTGTCTGAAGTTTCATCAAAATTCTTCAAAGGGTTGAAGAGTTACAGAGCGGACAGGATTTTCAATGTTAATGTCACTGTGACCTTGACCTTGGAGCCAGCCATGCGGAACATGCGTTCTGCACGTCATCTTGATGTGGTAAACATTTGTCTGAAGTTTCATCAAAATTCTTCAAAGGGTTGAAGAGTTACAGAGCGGACACAATTTCGTTTGACGCCCGCCCATCCGCTTGATGTGGTAAACATTTGTCTGAAGTTTCATCAAAATTCTTCAAAGGGTTGAAGAGTTACAGAGCGGACAGGATTTTCAATGTTAATGTCACTGTGACCTTGACCTTGGAGCCAGCCATGCGGAACATGCGTTCTGCACGTCATCTTGATGTGGTAAACATTTGTCTGAAGTTTCATCAAAATTCTTCAAAGGGTTGAAGAGTTACAGAGCGGACAGGATTTTCAATGTTAATGTCACTGTGACCTTGACCTTGGAGCCAGCCATGCGGAACATGCGTTCTGCACGTCATCTTGATGTGGTAAACATTTGTCTGAAGTTTCATCAAAATTCTTCAAAGGGTTGAAGAGTTACAGAGCGGACACAATTTCGTTTGACGCCCGCCCATCCGCCCATCCGCCCGCCATACCCCAATCTAATAACCAGGATTTTCAAAATTGAAAACCTGGTTAAAAAAGAGTATAATTAATTGGTCATCCTAGCATGAACCTTCAATGATTTGCCAATTTCAATTAATCTGCCAAAACACAAAAGGAAATGACAAAGTGTGAAAAGGGCACAGTCCTGTTCTATCAATCTCTGATGTAGCACTGAATGCTAGATAAATACTCTGTTTACATACTTGACCAACACAACACCCATGATAACAAAAAAATGTATTAAACAAGCACTCAGGTAAACTGATACCTTCCAGATAAATTTCCAACTTTCTTGGATATCATTTCATTTTGATATGTACACTCTGCAATGTGTTTCCTCTTAGATTCTGTGAATTTTGTAATCTTATAATATAATGATGTAAACATATACACTGTTCACCTTGTGACTGAGTTTGGGCATTTGTACATTAATGCAAAGCAATAGCAGATTAAAATTTAAAATTATGATTTTTCTAGATGATACACCACTACATCAATTAAATCATATTTTTGCAAAGACTCCAGGTCTAAGTTGATAAATATTCAGCTTCAAAGGTATCAATCTACCTCAGTTACATAGAGGATACATTTGAAAACAATTACCTTGTAAGCATCATCGCTAATCACCTGAAGATATTTCTTGTCGCGATAAAGATATTTTGCCTTCAGCACATATAACACAATGACATCGCAAATCACAGTTGCCTGGAAGAGAATATTTATTTACATACAGTAAACTCTGCTTAGAACAAACTCACTGAGACATTCAAAATCTGTTCCTTATATCCAGAGTTCTTGTTAGCATATATCAAATTAGTTCCTTATATCAGAAGTTTTTATAGTGAACCAAGTCATTTATAACAAACTGATTATTTACCATCATCCTCCATTTTGAAGAGTATTTGATTAAGAAATATAACTCATGTAAGTCTGTGGCTGTTATCTAATTTGCATTGATTCAATAAAGAAAAACTGAAATAATTTGAATGTTTATTTTCTGTATGACATTAACATGTTGTATACAATGTAGTTATTTATTGACATGAACTGTATGTTACATAATGTATACAAGATCTATTTCATAGCTGTACTGAAATAGCAACAAATACATTAGACCAACTTATAATCCATGCGGATGAAAATGGAAGTAGAAAATACGGGATCTTTTTACTGGTAGTCCACATTTTGGAGTGTAACCAGGTAATTTTCTGTGCTTTTTTTCAAAATTGGGACTAAAATTTGAGTTTCTTATAAGCAATAATTCCTTATAACTATGTTCGCTATAACTGTATCTTTTATACTGAATAAAGAAAGGCAAAATTTGGGCCAAAAATAATTGTTCCTTATAACCGGAAGTTCGCTATAACTGTGTTTGCTAAAATTAAGTTTTCTGTACTAACAGTACATTCTTCAAACTTCTCTCTTCTGAGTAACATTTTACAATACATTCAGAAAAAACAGGGCCATGATGGCCCTAAATCGCTCACCTGGGTCTCATTGCTCATGTTACAAATATCGTTATTGGTTTTTATGGGTGCAGGTTTGAATAAGTTTCCTATAAGTTTGAAGACTCTGGGTGTAATGTTACTCAAATGTTTTAGCAGAGATAGTTTTACTCTACAGGTCCCAGTGACTTTGACCTTTGACCTACAGACCCCAAAAACAATAGTGTTTTTCTAATATAATTACCAAATAAAGTTTGAAGGTTCTGGGTGTAATTATACTCCAGTTACTGAGAAGAAATAGTTTTCACTCTACAGGTCCCAGTGACCTTGACTTTTGACCTACTGACCCCAAAAAAAGATTGGGTTCTTTTACTCACTGAGTAAAGAAAATCATCCTATGAAGTTTGAAAGCTCTGGGTAAAATGGTACTCCAGTTACTGAGCAGAAACAGTTTTCACTCTACAGGTAACCTTTGACCTATGGACCCTAAAAACAATAGGGTTCTTCCAATACAATTATCCTACAAGAAGCGCCGCAATGCGATGAAAACCAGGTTTTCAACGACCAAGTATTGATGTGACAGGAATTAGGAAGAACTATGGCAGTGAAGTAAAAATGGTGCTGTTATTTTGGTACCAACACAGAAAGTTGGTTTCAATAGTTCAAAATAAAAATAAATCAGATACCTGAGTAGCAATGCCAGGCTGTATTTTCATGTAAGCTACACACATGCCAAGTTGAGTATCAATAGCTCAAAGTGTGCTGAAGTTATTGTGTAGAAGCTGAAAATTCTATTGTAAGCAAGAGACCTTGACCTTGCTCCCAGATATCATAAAAGCAATCCCAAGCTGCATCTTAATATAAGCTACCCACACAGCAAGTTTGGTGTCAACAGGTCAACGCAAACTCAAGTTATTACGTGAAAACTGAATTTCTTTTTTAAAGCAACAGTGACCTTGACCTTGTTCACAGACACCTGGGTAGCAATGCCAAGTTGCATCTTGATATCAGCTACCCAAATACTAAATTTGGTTTCAATAGGTCTAAGCAAACTTAAGTTATTGAGCGGAAACTTAATTTCTTTTTTTAGCAACAGTGACCTTGACCTTGACCACAGACACCTGGGTAGCAATCCCAAGCTGCCTCTTAATATAAGCTACCCAAATACCAAGTTTAGCATCAATAGACCAAAGCAAACTAAAGTTATTGAGCAGAAACTGAATTTCTATTTTTAGCAACAGTGACCTTGACCTTGATCACAGACACCTGGGTAGCAACGCCAAGATGCCCATTGATATAAGCTACCCATACACCAAGTTTGGGGTCAATAGGTCAAAGGCCTCTAACTCTAGGCCTTCTGGTATCTGAAGAGAAGATTTTTTGAAGTTTTTTCCTATATAACTCTATGTAAAACATGTGACCCCTGGGGCGGGGCCTTAATTGACCCAGGAGCCATAATTTGAACAAACTTGGTAAAGGTCCACTGGACAATGCTGCACACAAAATGTCTAAACTCTAGGCCTTGTGGTTTCTGACAAGAAGATTTTTTTAAGTTTTTCTATATAACTCTATGTAAAACATGTGACCACTGGGGCAGGGCCATTTTTGACCCAGGAGCCATGATTTGAACAAACTTAGTAAAGGTCCAATGGACAATGCTGCACACCAAATATCTAAACTCTAGGGCTTGTGGTTTCTGACAAGAAGATTTTTAAGTTTTCCCTATATAAATCTATGTAAAATCAACTGACCCCTGGGGTGGGTTCAGTTTTGACCCCATGGTCATAATTTGAACAAGAAACATGGCAATGCCACGAAACCAGGTTTTCAAAAATGTTGTTCTGATTCTATACTATAGTATGAATTTTGGAATGAAGATTGCTATGAATATTCAAAAGATTATAACATGACATGAAGGAAAAGATAATATTCATGAGAATACATGATAATGAGTAGGATGTAAATTTCGGCTAACAATACTGTCTGCAAGGAGTATACTTAATAATGAGACAACAATTTCTGCACGTCATCTTGATGTGGTAAACATTTGTCTGAAGTTTCATCAAAATTCTTCAAAGGGTTGAAGAGTTACAGAGCGGACAGGATTTTCAATGTTAATGTCACTGTGACCTTGACCTTGGAGCCATCAAAATTCTTCAAAGGGTTGAAGAGTTACAGAGCGGACAGGATTTTCAATGTTAATGTCACTGTGACCTTGACCTTGGAGCCAGCCATGCGGAACATGCGTTCTGCACGTCATCTTGATGTGGTAAACATTTGTCTGAAGTTTCATCAAAATTCTTCAAAGGGTTGAAGAGTTACAGAGTGGACAGGATTTTCAATGTTAATGTCACTGTGACCTTGACCTTGGAGCCAGCCATGCGGAACATGCGTTCTGCACGTCATCTTGATGTGGTAAACATTTGTCTGAAGTTTCATCAAAATTCTTCAAAGGGTTGAAGAGTTACAGAGCGGACAGGATTTTCAATGTTAATGTCACTGTGACCTTGACCTTGGAGCCAGCCATGCGGAACATGCGTTCTGCACGTCATCTTGATGTGGTAAACATTTGTCTGAAGTTTCATCAAAATTCTTCAAAGGGTTGAAGAGTTACAGAGCGGACACAATTTCGTTTGACGCCCGCCCATCCGCCCATCCGCCCAATGTCACTGTGACCTTGACCTTGGAGCCAGCCATGCGGAACATGCGTTCTGCACGTCATCTTGATGTGGTAAACATTTGTCTGAAGTTTCATCAAAATTCTTCAAAGGGTTGAAGAGTTACAGAGCGGACAGGATTTTCAATGTTAATGTCACTGTGACCTTGACCTTGGAGCCAGCCATGCGGAACATGCGTTCTGCACGTCATCTTGATGTGGTAAACATTTGTCTGAAGTTTCATCAAAATTCTTCAAAGGGTTGAAGAGTTACAGAGCGGACACAATTTCGTTTGACGCCCGCCCATCCGCCCATCCGCCCGCCATACCCCAATCTAATAACCAGGATTTTCAAAATTGAAAACCTGGTTAACAAACTTGGTCCACTAGATGATGCTTCATACCAAATATCTAAGCTCCAGGCCTTGAGGTTTCGGAGAAGGAGATTTTTAAAGATCCAACTTTTAAAATCTAATTTTAGCTCTTGTGAACCAGAAATACAATGGACCACAACCATTTGAACAATCTTGGTAGAGCTTCATGCAAGGAACATCCCAGGCAAGGTTCATTTAATTTGGCCCTTTGGTTTCAGAGGAGATGTCATTTGAATGAAAAGTTGTTGACGGATGGACAGACTGATGGACGGACGACGGACAAAGACTGATCAGAAAAGCTCACCCTGAGCACTTTGTGCTCAGTTGAGCTAAAAAAATGTCTACATAAATGTCAACTGTACTTCATATAAATGGTGGTGCATTTCTGTATTTTTTCCAATATCAGTACCTTATCATACTTCATACCTAATACACACTTTTGCATTCACAAGGTTTTGAATATTTTGCCATTACTTTGGTAGATAAAGGGTAGCAGAAGATTGTTTAACTTAGGTCAATCGAAGTCTTGCATATGATGCCTTAGTTTCCATTGACAAGGACTTCTACAACAGCAAATACGTACAACAATATGCATAATATACAATTGAATAACTGTATTTTCTTATATTCATTCTCTAGACAACCTTTGTTCACTAAATACAAAAAAAATGAAATTTTCTGTCTTTTTTCTGTAATTTTCTTTGCTCTGACCGTAGGATTATACTTACTACAGACAATATAGCTAAACCACTGCCTATGTTGATGATGAGTGGTACAGGACTAAACTTGCCAGCTTTTCCTTCTAGTGTCAATATAAACTTAATGCCATATGCTTTGTATAGAGTTCTAGTTTCTGTATTACTGGCATCTTTGAAATAGTGGGCATATCTGAAGAAGAGATAGTAACACATTTACAGGGGAAAAAAACACATCATGCACTTTTCACTTTTGTTTATTGATCTGGACAGGCATGAAGTTAAACATCAACAGACAGAAATAAAAAAAACAAAAAAAACAACACCTGCAGAATGAGAATATAACATTTTACCTTTTGACAATACACTAACACAATACACAGATATAAAACTTAACAAAAGCTGTTTTGATATAACACAAACACAGTAAAACATTTTAATGGAAAACTTACTGGACATTGTACTATTTTGATATAACACAAACACAGTAAAACATTTAAATGGAAAACTTACTTGAAACTGTACCCTTTTGATATAACACAAACACGGTAAAACATTTAAATGGAAAACTTACTGGAAACTGTACACTTTTGATATAACACAAACACGGTAAAACATTTTAATGGAAAACTTACTGGACATTGTACTATTTTGATATAACACAAACACAGTAAAACATTTAAATGGAAAACTTACTTGAAACTGTACCCTTTTGATATAACACAAACACGGTAAAACATTTTAATGGAAAACTTACTGGAAACTGTACTCTTTTGATATAACACAAACACAGTAAAACATTTTAATGGAAAACTTTCTGGAAATTGTACCCTTTTGATATAACTCAGACACAGTAGAACATTTTCATGGAAAACTTACTGGAAATTGTACCCTTTTGATATAACACAAACACAGTCAAACATTTTAATGGAAAACGTACTGGAAATTGTACCCTTTTGATATAACCCAAACACAGTTAAACATTTTAATGGAAAACTTACTGGAAACTGTACACTTTTGATACAACCCAAACACAATGAAACATTTCAATGGAAAACTTACTGGAAATTGTACCCTTCTGATATAAATTACAAACACAGTAGAATATTTTAATGGAAATATTACTGGAAATTGTACCCTTTTGACATAACACAAACACAATGAAACATTTTAATGGAATACTTACTGGAAACTGTACCCTTTTGATATAAACAAAACACAGTAAAACATTTAATGGAAAACTAATACTGGAAACTGTACACTTTTGATATAACACAAAACCAATGAAACATTTCAATGGAAAACTAACTGGAAATTGTACCCTTTTGATATAATCCAAACAAAGTTGAACATTTTAATGGAAAACTTCTGGAAATTGTACCCTTTTGATATAACACAAACACAGTAGAACATTTTAATGGAAAACATACTGGAAATTGTACCCTTCCAATATAACACAAACACAGTCGAACATTTTTATGGAAAACTTACTGGAAATTGTACCCTTTTGATATAACCCAAACACAGTTAAACATTTTAATGGAAAACTTACTGGAAACTGTACACTTTTGATACAACCCAAACACAATGAAACATTTCAATGGAAAACTTACTGGAAATTGTACCCTTTTGATATAAATTACAAACACAGTAGAAGATTTTAATGGAAATATTACTGGAAATTGTACCCTTTTGACATAACACAAACACAATGAAACATTTTAATGGAATACTTACTGGAAACTGTACCCTTTTGATATAAACAAAACACAGTTGAACATTTTAATGGAAAACTCTCTGGAAATTGTACCCTTTTGATATAACACAAAACCAATGAAACATTTCAATGGAAAACTAACTGGAAATTGTACCCTTTTGATATAATCCAAACACAGTTGAACATTTTAATGGAAAACTCTCTGGAAATTGTACCCTTTTAATATAACACAAACACAGTCGAACATTTTAATGGAAAACATACTGGAAATTGTACCCTTCTGATATAACACAAACACAGTCGAACATTTTAATGGAAAACTTACTGGAAATTGTACCCTTTTGATATAATCCAAACACAGTAAAACATTTTAATGGGAAACTTACTGGAAATTGTACTCTTTTGATATAACCCAAACACAGTAGAACATTTTAATGGAAAACTTACTGGAAAATTTACCCTTTTGATATAACCCAAACACAGTAGAACATTTTAATGGAAAACTTCCCCTTTGTATATAACCCAGGAAAACTTACTGGAAACTGTACACTTTTGATATAACACAAATACATTGAAAAATTTCAATGGAAAACTTATTGGAAATTGTACCCTTTTGATATAACACAAACACAGTAGAACATTTTAATTGAAAACTTACTGGAAATTGTACCCTTTTGATAAAACACAAATACAGTAAAACAATTTAATGGAAAACTTACTGGAAATTGTACCCTTTTGATATAACACAAACACAGTGAAAACATTTTAATGGAAAACTTACCGGAAATTGTACCCTTTAGATAATATATCGTCATCACTATCAAGTCTTCGGAAAGTATATTCAGGAACACAGTCCTCTACATTGTAATCTAAGTTACAATCCCAGTTTATAATAACTTGGATCACTCCACCCTGTAAACATTAATACATGGAAAGGAAGCAAATAAGTAAAAGACAAGAGATGTTTTTAAAGCATAAAATGCCCCCCTAGTGCCTTATCTCCAGAGGCAGCCATGAAGTTTTGAGGAGCTTGGACCAAGCATTCTAGTTACTGATGGGAAACTATTTTGCTATTCAAGGACACTGTGACCATAGCCTTTGACCTGGTGACCTGAAAAACTAAAGGGCTCATCTACTGGTCATGAACAACTTATATACAAAATTTGAGAAAAATGGACCACAGTGTTCTACACTTATTCATTAGAAACCATTTTGTTTTTCAAGGTCACTGTGACCCTTGACCTTTGACTCAATGACCTGAAAAAAATAGTTGTTATCTACTGATCATGACAAACCTACACATTAAGTCTGACGTACCTGGGCTCAAGGATTCCCTAGATATTCAGCAGAAACTGTTTTGCTTTTCAAAGGTTACTGTGACCTTGACCTTTGACCTTATAACCCTAAAAACTACAGTCATCTAATTGCATGATCAACCTATCTATGAAGTTTTGAGGAGCTGGGCTCAAGCATTCTATAGTAATTGATCTGACACTATTTTGCTACACATGGTCACTGTGACCTAGACCTTTGACCTGAAAAGCTATAGGGGTCATCTACTGGACATGACCAACCTACATACTAAGATTGAACAATCTGGAACCAAGGGTTCTGTAGTTATTGCTACAAAAGGTCACTGTGACCTTGACCTTTGACCTGAAAAGCTATAGGGGTCATCTACTGGACATGACCAACCTACATACTAAGATTGAACAATCTGGAACCAAGGGTTCTGTAGTTATTGCTACAAAAGGTCACTGTGACCTTGACCTTTGACCTGAAAAGCTATAGGGGTCATCTACTGGACATGACCAACCTACATACTAAGATTGAACAATCTGGGATCAAGGGTTCTGTAGTTATTGATAGGATACCGTTTTGCTATTCAAGGTCACTGTGACATTGACCTCTGACATGGTGAGGTGATAAACTATAGGGGTCATCTACATGAACAACCTATACAAACTAAGTTTGAACAATCTGGGACTAAGGGTTCTATCATTTTTGATTGGAAATCATTTTGCTATTCAAGGTCACTGTGACCTTGACCTTTGATCTGGTGATCTAAAAACTATAGGGTTCATCTACTAGTCATTAACAACCTATTGACCAAGTCTGAGGAAGGTGGGTCCAAGGGTTCTCTTGACATTGATCAGAAACCAAAGTGTCTACTGACTGACAGACTTATCCACATTTGCAAAATGCCCCCTCATCTTCAATGGGTGGAGGAGGGGGGGACATAAAAATAAATTTATGAACAAAATACTGTTGTAATTACAGGTCATTAACAAGTCTTCTCCTACACAATCATTAACATATCAAACAGAAGTAAATGAATGAAACTACACTACAAAAAACATGAAACAACACATATTTAAAATCATTACATACAGCTAACTATATTTTTTTCTTTTTTCAACTCTTGGGGAAAAAAAACATAAAAATAATTGAATGCATGCTACATAAAAAACGGAAACCAATACAAAGGTTAAATGACAGTAGGAAAAGGTATGACAGTAGAAAAGGTTAGCATAGTGTTCTCAAAGCAAAGTAAGGCCTTGGTTAAATACAAAAAGCAACACATCTTCTTGTGGAAAGAAAGATGACACTTTAAGGTTTACTTTACCTAACTCTTTCATTCAGTACCCACTAGCAATATTTCATGATTTCAAGCATTTTGATTGGGACCAATACCTGTAACTCCCAAATTTGCAAGAATAAATTATTTCAGGTTTGTCAAATGCAAAATCTGACTCGTGTTGTACAACCAGGAGGGACAACTGTGCAGAATAATCAAGGTGTCAAAAAGAGCAAATATGTGCTCAGTAGAAAATACAATGTATCAGGTTAGCATATCTAAAACAGATTACATGAAAATTAAAATCTACCAATAATACTATTAGCTATTAGTTATACAAGTGATCTATCCTACTGGTACATTCACACAGTTTACTGGTACGAATGACAGTCCATCAAAACACAGTGTTACTTTTGGCGTCAAACTTTTTGTTTATATCATAAACTGTTATGAAAATAGGGCATTCGATTACTGTGCACATTCAATATTTGCCAATATCCGAAAACGATACACTTAAGAGGCATTCTAACATGATCTAAAAATAGCCTATATAAACAAAAAAGAAAATAAACTCAAGTTATCCTGCAGTATACAACGCGTGTGCGCTTGTTGTTTTGGCTGTTCCATGAATAGCCATCACCCCACGTATAAAATTTTTATGAATGAAAGTCACGTGATGTTTGTAAATACTACCATAGGAATCGTAGTATTACCGGCGTACAACAACAACAAAGTTCAGCTGGAAAATGGCACAAAATTTTGTTTGAACATTTAATTTATTAGTAAATTGCAATTTTAGTTCGAAATAAAAAGGAAATTGTCAACTGATGAAAAGTGTGTTGTTTATTTGTTCATTTATTGGATAGATCAACTTATTATGTGGAAACCAACTCTTACATATATCGAGGGAGGAAATTTTAACGGCCAAACCCAGTTCGTACCGTGCAAGTGGTTTTACGATTGTAAGAAGTAGTTAACACTTATTTCACAATGTGGTTTATTGTTTGGTCGTGTTAGAACCAAAATAATAAGTATACAGTTGTGGTTTATCGTAGAATAACCCGCGTTTTTCTTTCTTATGCGAAACAATATATCATGAAGGCCGTAGGCCTACACAGAAGAACTCAAAACATGGGTTATTCTACAATAAACCACGCCTATTTATTTCTTAATTAATTCTGTTTTGTATCAACATCGATCAACTTTTTTTAACAGATATTTCTTGTTTTCCTTACTGATGAACAGAAATCATTTTACTTATTATAACTATATTAAACCAGATTTTTCAGGACACATTTATGATAAATCTATACATTCCCTCTGAATACATAAACATTAATTTTCTTCATTAAGATTTTGAAAATTTAGCTGATTCTGGTTAAGTTGCTTCACCCAAACTAAATATATGAATTTGTAATTATTCATATTTGAATTTTTGATCAATTTGCTGAAGTTAATCTCTCAAGAGTTTGAAAGTGGCTTGGGAAATTTATCAGAATTCAAAAGGAAATGAAAAAGAATTCAAAAGGAAATGAAAAAGAATCTAGGAATTGGTCAATTGTGAGAACCTTTTTTCATATAAGCAACTACATATTTATGTATAATTAATTATACTACTCAAAACTTGTTAAGGGTCACTTTGCATTTTATGTGGCAATGGTATGTATTTCAATGGAACTGTATATAATTTTTTGGGGGCAAAGTTCATTATTTCCTAAACATGTTTCACAATGAAAACATTAAAAGCAACAAATTACTGAAGCCTAAAGCATGCAAGGATGATGTAAGGTAAAATACTGGACATTCTAGAGGTACATAACGAGAAACGAAATTTATATTTAAATGGAACTAAATGTCTACTTTTGTATTCAGTAACAAGTATGTTGTCCACAAGCATTGATGACTGCCTGACAGTGGCACTTCATGCTACCAATCAATCCATGAATCATCCACTGAGGAATTCAAGCCCATTTCTCTATCAGTGCTACTGCCTGACAGTGGCACTTCATGCTACCAATCAATCCATGAATCATCCACTGAGGAATTCAAGCCCATTTCTCTATCAGTGCTTCTCTGAGCTGCCAGTTTGTTGTTTGCTGAACAGGCCTGACTGAAATGGCTTTCTAAAGCAGTCCCAAACATGCTCAATGTCAATGGTATCCAGGGATAGATCTGGCTAGTTATATGGTCAATACCTTCTACCTCTGGTACATTAGACCTATGTGCATGGGCATTGCCATCCATGTAAATGAAATCTGAGCTAACAGCACATGCATAAGGACCGTAAGCTATGGATAATGGTGCCTGCCCATACTATAACAGAGCCTCTGCCATAACAATCATGCTTAGCTATGCAAGCCTGCACATACCACTCATTCCTTGACCTCCAAATATCTGTGAAGTCCACTCAGAGCCTTGTCTAGTTAAAAAACAGTACAGTATGGTGTCCAGTTCTGGAGGATCCATCTGACCTGTTCAAGTGTCCATTATAGGCGCTCTCTGACGTGATGTTGCTGCAGAGGGATACATATTGCTGGCCTATGTGCATTCATGCCAGCTACATGCAGACAATTCCTGATGTTTGTGTGAATAATCAAACCCCCATGACATTCTGGAAATCATTATGTAGTGCGGTGGCATTCTGAAAACATCTCTGTTGAGTTTGAAGAGCAATAAATCTGTCCTGTGCATTGGTTGTATACCTTCGGCCAACATCAGTATCCCTTTGCAAGATGTGCCTGATAGTGTTGCCACATCCAGTGATGCTCTGCAACACACCAAGATAACTTCCAACCTGTCTCTGTGAGAGCCCTGCCACAAGCATACCAATGCCAATATTTATTTCTTTCATATCAAGCTGCTGTCTTACTCAAGTATTTGCCATGTTTGCTGACAAAAGTGAAAGAACAGAACAGCACATAAAGCGGGCAAATTCTTTTGGAATTTGACATGTACAAAAATTACCCATATGCTCCAAACCATTTTGATTTTGTGGGCATGTCATTTAGACATTTTCATCAAAACTCAATTATGTGAATTGTCAACTGGCAGGTATATACCTGTTGCAATGTAAATATTCCATTTTACATGTACAGTGAACACCAAGTAACCCTTAGCAGTTTCTGAGTAGAATATTTACTACACTTTTTTTTACTTTTTGTTATTTTTTTTATTAATTATTTTATTTTCTATTTTCTTTTTTAAAGTGTTAAGCAAAAGTATCTTAATCACAGTTTTGACTATATAATGCAACTGCCAATGTCAAATGAGACAAGGAGAAAGGCAACAGTATTATATAATTAACAATCAATATTTGATAAAATATTTAAGAACAGAATGAGCTTACAAAAGAACTTACAGACTACTGTAACAATACAACATTACGTAATGAGTTTAAACTGCATAAACTGAATTTATAATTGACTGAAGAACCATGCAAAATATCTATTACTGATTTATATGGATAACCAAAGGGAACTGACCAGAATGAAAATAACATGATGAGTCAAAATGTGCGAAGGGTATTTTTTTATCTGATGACTTTTAAATACATCTATAAAAAGTCCATGCAGATAGTTTCCATACAAGGAGAAGAACACAACGATATAAATGTTTGAAAATGACAGAAGTGTTTAAAATAGGAAAACTGTATAACACAGAGACAAAGCTGCAGGAAACTATGGCAACCTAAATGCAGGGAGAATGAGTTAAAATATGCCAAACACAAGTGCATGGTACAGTGGTAATTATTTTCTATGCTATATGAGGCAACTGGGAAACAAGATGCCGAGGCTTTGTAGAAAGTCCAATGCAAACACAGAATGGCTATATCAAGAACTTAGCAGTACGGGTGGCTTTACAAAGTTCAAGCTGTGTTGTTGTTGCAGCATACTGAAGGTGGTAAGGAAGCCATTGTAATGCTAAATTGTAAGATGTGAACAAGACTTAGCCAACATACTTAAAATATTGTTACAAATTCTGGAAGAGAACTTGGAAAAGGGAAATAATTACCTTAATGGCAGCATGTGTAAAGTTGGTTCCTGCATAGTCTGCTATGTCTTTCAAAATAAAAATGGGACAGAACTGATATTTTGCATGGTCCTTCTTAAAACGGCAATTTTTCAACTCATCATTGTTGTCATCAAAACCCAAAATATTTCTTCTGAAATATACAAGAATTTCAGGATTTACTGGTGTTTTTTATAAACCAGTCTGTAATCATAATTTAACCATTCATTTTTGAAACCATGTACATTCACGGTCCTAAAAGTTTGTGGTTTACAACAAAAATATGTACATGTATTCAAGTGGATGCTAAGTTTAAGTTTTATTGGGGTTTAAGGCCAGTTTATTAACTAAGGTCATATCCCGGCGGTCAGTCCTCCTAACCAGTGTTCCTGTGTATCCAACCAGTTTACTAACCAATTTCTCCACAAGTGACTGACTACTTCCTCACTTGCTTCAGAGGTGAGGGACAAATCACCCATAGACACATTGTCTGAGATCAATTATCACGGAGAAATGTTGCTGGCCCTGATGGTGATTGAACCGGGATCGTCAAGATTGACAATCCAATGCTCTACCAATTGAGCTAGCCGGGCCCACTCAAGTGGGTGCTAATTTGTGACCTTGTGAAAAACAATTTTTGATTTCAGGATTCAGTTGTCCTACAAAATCAATCTTCAAAGTACATGAATGATTTACTGTAGCAGTACTTGACTATTGCTTTCTACCTGTCAGGTTAGAACATCTCTGTTTTACTTGCAAGTTCTAAAGGAGTGGTGTACTTGTTTCTCTGACTGGTAACTTGGTCTTATCAACAGGTTTTGTCTCTATCATAAGCTGAGACAGGATACTGCAATCCACTGTTGCAAATATTATTCATTCTCCTCCAATAGCCCAACCATATCTCTGAACATATCACATTTTAAAAAATCCATTACGTTCATTTTCATCTAATGGATTAACCTTTCATCCATTTGACAAACCTTTTGCCTGTATTAAAGCATTCCAGCAGTAAAACCAGATCATTTTAAGGACAAATAAATCTTGATTGGAAACTTTCATCTTGTGCCATTGTATAAAGATCAATGCCTCAATTTTTGTATATTCCTTTTGCTTTAAAATTATGTAAATTTTAATGATTGAATGAATTGTAAGAAGATGTGAAGGTGTAGGTAAAAAATTACAAGTATAACAGGTAAATTAATTCATTTATATTTGTCTTTATACAGAAAGTTGTTATACCATTTTTGGTAAGATAGACATTTATTCCAATTAAAAATTTTCCAAGTGTCGTTAAAGAAAGCATTTTCGAGCATAAGTTCTTCTTTAAATTTTTTCATTCCAGAAAGAATCAGCCAATGATATAGATATGTTGTAGATGATCAGTTAATAGAAGGGTATGCGTCTTCAGTTATTTCTATAGTTTTACAGCAGAAAATATTCTATTCAGTATACCAAAATTACCTCTTGACAAAAATCTCTATAAATATAGGTTATAGGCTTGTTTGAAAAAACATCAAATGAGTTGTGTCCCTTGTTATGAAAAAAAAGCACTATCAAGGATTGGTCAGACATCTGATAATTAATCAAAGAGGGCGAAACAAAAACAAAGCTGCTTCAGAAGTCTTAAAAAGTACGAATGTCAGCATATCACAAAGTTTAGATAGACTAGATCAAGTCTAAACAGTGAAAAAGCATTTTTCCAGTCAAACCATGACCAAAATGGAGGGAAAAAAATCCAGTAAAAAGCCCAATGTCATTCATGCAGTAATCTGTGCTCAAGTACCTATCCTAATTCTGATACAAGTGTACCATATTCAATATAACTACATGAAAACATTTACTGAATAGAAAGATGATGTTAATTACTTATTTTCATTCAAAATGTAAAAGTAAAGATATACAAAAAAATTTAAACCCGATACATTTCTAACTTGTGCAATGAGCAAAGCCAAACAGAATAGACCCTAAAGCACACATGAAAGATGAAAACATTGACAAGCTAGTACACTTGACTCAGAATTTCCACACTGAAACTATCTGTATTGTTATTATACCTTCACTGCTATTTTGTTGAAATCTGGAGTACCAGTATAATGGACAATAGTACTTAGACGGAAAACAGGACATAATTTGTTGTCACCAAAATCAAACCTGCAGCTTTTTAAGTAAGTTTCATTGTTCACACTCTTGGGTATATTCCTCCTAAAAAGTACAATAATAACTGTGGTTCATGTTTTTCACAGGATTTCTCTTGGTCTGTGGAATTCAGCCTACTTTCACCATTCTAATGCCAGCTTTACAGTTTTATAGATGCTAACTTGTGATAAATGTTTATTGGTAACATCACAATATCGAATGACATACTGTGAAATATTACTAAATCTAAGCTTTCATGCATGATAGAAATATGCTATAGAACATTTCTGTATGTTTAACAACTTCAAAACATAAGCTTAACCAAAGTCTGTAAGTACTAACCTTTTAACATCAAACTTTGGAAACTCTATATTGTTTTTTATGAAGACTGTAAAATTCTCAGCAATTCCCAAGGCAGCTGGATCTGGTCTGAAAGAGACAGACATTTCAAATTTGATTCAAATTTGCAAAGATGGATCCCATCTGAAAGAAATGGTCATGTCAAATTTGCAAAGCTACATGCAGGTTGCATCTGAGAAAGATGGACATTTCAAATTTGCAAAGATGGGTCACGTCCGAAAAAAATGGACATTTCAATGTGATGAACAAACACTACTTCTATAAGACAGTTACAGTTACTGTAAGGTTTACATGCAGTGTTTTAGTCCAAATATTCCCAATTATATCTTAACTGACTTTACTCACAATAATAACCACAAATTGAATTTCCTATGAGCAAAGGAGAGACTGAATGAATGTTCAGTGTTGTATTCCATATATATTATTATCTAATGTATTAATTTATTCTTCCTTTAATAGACTGTGATTCAGTTCTTTATATTCAGACAGAAATCATTTAAACTGTCATTGTTTTTTGTAAAATACAAAAAATGGATAGAGGTCATCAAATTTCATCACAAATCTTAAATTTCATGTCAAGTACATGTATACAATAATTCAGCTTTCATACATATGTCATATATTGATGCACAGGACTTCGTGTGTTATCCAATGAATAACCACAACATCTTTTATAATGAAATTTTTTTGACTTTCTGAAATTCATGCATGCCATATGCTATTGACTAAGGTCTTTGTCTGGCTTTAGTGTACTGGAGTAGTCGTCTGACCTTCTAACTTTATGATCTTAACACAATTTGAGACAACTACAATCAGAAACAAGATAATGTTTAATGTAACAGATGTACAACCAACATTTTTGCACTTCTCTGATTTCATTTTTTCTGTCCTGATTTTCATTTTACCCTACAAAATCTTTTATTCAGTTAATGAAGCACTTAACTGATAAGCCAATAAAGGGAGATTTTAATGATTAGGGAAAACTGCAGATATTTCATTTATTCCTGTAAAAGGGACTTTTATTGAGCTAGCAGATACTTTTGCCTACAGAAACTGACCAGCAGTAACACTGGGGATTCAGGCAACATCACATGTGAGCATTTTGGCCACCACATAATATCTTCTCTTTAAGCTTTGATACAAAGTTTATAATAATCATCAAACAAGTTTTACAAAGTCAAAATTTTCCTTCTGATGAAAATATCTGCCATGTAAACATTATGGGAAGGAAAACGTCTGTCTAAGAAAAATTACTGGAGAGCTTTTCTTCTGCCATGGATAGGTAAGCTGCCTGTTTTTAGCCAAAATGAGGTGAGGTTTAATTCTGTGAAACACCAAAGTCATTCAAGTAAATCATTTCTGTCATTTCAAGTGTTTTTCTAAAACTGGAATAAGTATACGTCTGTATCATTAAGGTTTCCAATAGTATGCAGGTAATACTTACGGTTTAACAGCACCATTTTCTGTGGGACACCAGGCCTTAACTTTGCAACTTTTATAGCCTGGATCTCTTTCTGAGTCGATACATTCACCAGTCATAAAACCTGGAAACAAATACAATGACTACTGAATTTAAGAGAGAAAAGTTAAAATTATTGTGTAAAAACAATTTATCAAAATTTGATATGTGCACTCAAATTTTTGTATGAACTAACAATCTCAAAAGCTTTCCCTTACACTCACACTGAAATGACACATATTGAATTAAGCATACGTAAACAGGTTGAAATATACTTTTTTTCATCACCTACAACCCAAGAGACATAAGTCTGGCATTCACGTATGTATTTGACAGAATTATCACAAGCACATGAGTGAAATTATTCCCATGGCGGTTAGTTTTATACAGAAAATTATGTTTAACTTTTACAACAAAAGTATAAAGTGTTAACAATTTTGGTGCCAGTTTTGAAAATCATTTGCATTATTTTCAGAAGCTGTTAAAAACACAGACCTAAATCTCACAGACTCATCACAAGGAAACAATATCACTGAAATAGGTTGAAACTGTGAAGGTGTTTCTTTTTGCACAACTGGGCTCAGGTATCATACTTACCATCACCAGCCATGAGAGGCTGGTCTGCTATGCAGATACTAGCATTATCAGTACAGTTAGCCCCTGGTATTCGGATATCCTGCAATAGATAATGTACCATTAAACTTTATACTGTGTTGTTTTTGCTTCAATACAATGAACTTTGTTCTTACTCAAATATACGGAAAATTGAAAAGCAATCAAATGAAACACAACAGAACTAAATGACAGCATATTACCAAACTTTTCCCAGAACTATATGACAGTGTATTACCAAACTTTTCCCAGAACTATATGACAGTGTATTACCAAACTTTTCCCAGAACTATATGACAGTGTATTACCAAACTTTTCCCAGAACTATATGACAGTGTATTACCAAACTTTTCCCAGAACTATATGACAGTGTATTACCAAACTTTTCCCAGAACTATATGACAGTGTATTACCAAACTTTTCCCAGAACTATATGACAGTGTATTACCAAACTTTTCCCAGTCCCTTCAGTTCTTCCAGTTAATAAAGAAAGATGTAGTACAAACAAAAAGATGCAAAATAGTTAGCCAATTCAAAGATTTACATTTTTATATCTTCTGATATCACTGATGTCCGAGGAAATACTTATTCATAAGTAATTTTTACCATTACCAGCTATAACTGGGAAAGCACTGTATCAGACAGGCGCGTAGCTACCAGTACGCAGAATACGCAGCTGCATACACATTGGTCCAGAAAATTGAGTAAAATTGGTGAAAAAATATGACTTATATTAAGCCAAAAACCCACCAAAACGCTCCTGAGACGATCTACAGAAAAAAAAATTCCGGGGGAGCATGCCCCCGGACCCCCCTAGGATTCTGCGTACACTTTCAAAAGCCCTGGCTACGCCCCTGTCAGATATGGCTCTATCTACAGACACACCTCCCATCCTGGATGGAATTAAAACCCCTAAGCTTGTAAATGAGACCAAAGTCCTTTAACCACCAAGCTGTCAATGCCGACCATTATTACTGACTGATTACTGAAATAACTCTGCAATATTTCAGGCTTGGAAAATCAACCAGAAAGAATACCTTAAATTTGTACAAAACAGACCTTGGTACTTGATGGTAACACAGCATGGCTCCCAAGAAATGCAGGATGATCATTGTCTGCACATACCACAAAAGCAAAATCATTTTCTGACAGCCTGTTAATGGCTAATAATTAACCTAACAGATATTTCCATAAGCCTCAGTTATAACTGTTTTGTCCTGTGAAGTTTGAATCAATCTGTTCTATTCTTCTTATAGGTGGATATCCAACCTTGTCATGTTGAGACTAGCCTATGCTACAGAATAAATAATAATGACCTTCACCTAAAATTTCAGATGACCTTGAGATAAAAACTTGAAACGATTGTAAGAGTATATTCATCAGATCTCATCCTATTTTCGTATCATATTTATTTGCTGATTAAAAAGCCAAAGGTTGAGTCATTTGATATATAATATCTAGGGTGCAGTGTGTAATATTAGCTCTAATGATTTCATGCTCATATTTATCCTTGGCAATACTGTCTCCAGTTAATTTTAAATTTGCCTTTGACAATATCTCTACTAGCAGGGATTAAGCAGAATCAAAACTGTCCATAATATATTTTTCTTTATTATTTAAATAAGTCTTTAAAATGAAAAAAATCATCCAATCACCATTCAGTAAGGGCACAAACATTTATTATTCTAGGGGGAGAACCTGAAAACTGATTATTAAATAGAGCAGACCATAATAAGACTTCAAAGTGTAGGGTGATCATGGTCTTTACTGATTGTGGAAAGTTTAATATATAAATTTAAGTACTAAAAACATGACTTTTATCAGCATTGGATATAACCTGAAGGAGAATCTTTAATTGTTTTTAAGTTCCCCACCAGGGATGCATATAGTCACCCCTCCATCTGTCTGTCTGTCCTAAAATTCTGTCCGGACTATTTCTCAACAGCCACTGGCTGGAATAAATAGCTACATAGGAAGCCAAGAGATGAGCATATTAGCAGCATGTTTTGGTTCAACAGCTTTTTCACAAAGTTATGCCCCTTTCAACCCTTTTCAGCTGTCAAGTTTGTCCGGGCAATTTCTCAGCAGCCACTGACTGGAATTCATTGAAACTTTATAGGAAGTTTTACTGACAAGAGGAGCTGTACATATTAGCAGATTGTTCTGGTTCACTGATTTTTCACAGAGATATGCCTGTTTCATGTATTTTTAATTGTAATTTTTGTCCAAACTATTTCTCAGCAACCACAGAGTGGAATTTATCGAAAGTTTCATAGGAAGTGTACAAGTAATATAACAGGAAGGGAGATAATTCCAAAAGTTACAAAGAAAGAGTTATTGTTCCTGTACAGTGCATTTCTCTTCCTGTATTGTGTCATTTTGTAAACTTTCAACAAATTAGTGCAATAGGTTTGGATTTTCACATTTTAGTGGAAAAGATAAGAGAGGATATTTTGTTTGGTGAAGTGCAACTCACTGCCAATATGTGTAGTATTACCAGGTTAGCATACATACATAATCTATTAAGATTTCATTATGAGAACTTGTGAAAGGCAGAATCTGTCTTAGAAGATACATGACCTGGACTGTTTCCTTTATTTTATGTCAGTGCTATGATAATTCTTCAAAAATAAGGGTGGATTTATAATCTAAAATTGGCCTGGTTAGGTGTGACAATGCTTTTCTTTTTTTTATAGAGAACTTACAGGGAAAATGTATTTACATCATTTATACTTTGAAAAGAAAAACTATAATGGGGTGAAATTATTTTTGACTGAAAAATTTTAGTGATCAGCCAACACCCCACATTTCTTGTATTGACATAACAATATGTTATGAAGTGTTTCATTATAATTCTTTTTTATTTGTTGCTTTTGTTAAGATTTAGAGAGCCATACAACTTTATTATAACCCAAAAATTTATCAAATTCTGTTTCAACATTTACCTTATTACCTTATAGGTAATCACACCCCTATTATATAAGCCCACATCCCTACTTTTCATTCATTTTCAACCACAGTTTCATAATATTCCCCACCCAGACCTCTTCACCATGAAACACAAAACAACTCCTCTCTACACCTTCCTCAACTGCATATTTTTTTACTCTCCTGTGTTCGTTTGGGAAGCATCCATCGTTTCCAATGACATCCTTGTGTTCAGTAGTCAAGGTTGGTGAGCACCAACAATTAAACATTTCAAACTCCTGAATCATCAATTCTATCTACCCATATGTTACCAGCAAACCCTCAAAGTGAGAACATTAATGCAATCAATATAGCTCAGCTAAAATATTTAACTTGCATATTTAACTGAGCTCTTGTGTAACCATGGTTACCACACTATGTTCCATGGTAACTATAATTTTTACGAAAAGTCAGCCAAATTAATAAACATTTATAACTAACCTACCTCTTCACATGTCCCAATTTTCTGTTCGTCTGTTATAATGAGGTTGGTTATCACAAAAAAAGCATTGTTTTCCTGGAAAAAAAAGGCGACGATAAAAATCAACAGCCAATTTATTTGTTTCAAAGTTTGTTTTTATATCAATCTTTTCACTTCAATTTACCAAAAGAACTGTACTGATAGCATATATTGCAATGCAAAACAGCATAACACAGGGTGTGGGCAAAACTACTGTAACTACAAATAAAATAAAGAGATACAATTATTAGATCAGTGATATGGAGAAAATATAGTTTTTTGTAACTTTATCACATCATGAACTGACTATAATATTCTTTGTTTTAAACAGTGTACTTGTTCTTTGCATTTAAAATAATACTATTGTTAAAACTGAACTTCTGTTCATACTTTATGTTAATAAGGCCAATGCTCTAAGTAAAAACGAACTTGTTTTCAGTTTAAAAAAAAAAAATACTTTAACTGTTTATCAGTTCTGTTAATGGATAAGTTACCTGGACATCATGCTCTTAAGAACAGGCACTATAGGCAATTATTCTTTGTGGAAAAAATGACAAATCTCTTATTTACTGAGACCCATGGTCCCCAATCAGCAATAGGTTACGGTAGTTTACAAGTCAGCTATCCAATCATTGCACATTTATTTTAGATATTTTCTGTAGCAGCAAATTAAACAAGCTATTTTTTGTTTAATGATCAACATTATTTTTTGTCCAATCACATTGCAGTATTTTTCAAATTTCTGCTAATTCTAACTTTGGTTAATGTGTACTAACTAAATTAAATTTACTTAATCAGGTCCATCTAACCATGCTGTTCAGAGAGATGCTTTGTATTTAGTTGAAAAATAATGTTGATCATTAAATAGGTTAATGTTTGATAATACGCATTAACAAAAATAATTGGACGCGTGCCTGTGGCACGCCTGACCAATTTATTTTTGTTAATGCGTATTATTAAACACTAACCTATACTCAAAGACATGGTATATTTCAGATAACCATGACATATCTGCCAAGTATATGCTAGTTGAGCTTGGTTTCCTCAACTTTACACCAGCATAAATATTTAATACCTACAGCTCATACTTGTACATGTATTCAGATAAATAAAACTTTTGAAAGCTGCTATCTGATCGACTGGTACAATTTTTAATAACGTTTTTAAACTATTAAAGGCTTTTTTTCTACCTGTGGAGGCACAACATAATCGGCCACATCCCATATTCTGCCATTTGTGTTGTTTGTCAGATTGTGTGTGCGTGCCACACCCTTCAATTTGGTTGTTATGGCTCCTTGTACATTGTCAAATTCCTGGTAACCTTTCTTAAATATAATGGCAAACCTAAAATAAAAGAAAAAGAAAACTGCCTTAACGCAGTAATACATTTTGTGATTATTCACTATAATGGGCTTATAAATGAGTCTTGTCTCCCTAAAAAAAACTCAGATTTTATTTTAAGAATGAATAAGAGCATTCTAATTAAATAAAAAGGCACACTATCTCAAATAAGAACAGTAATAATCCAAGTTCTGGCTGGCTGTCTGTCTGTCTGTCTATCTATCTGTTTTGTTGGTTGGTTGGTCAGTCAGTTCTGTTTGTCTGTCTGTCTGTCTGTTCAAATACATCAGCAGTACCAGTTGCCAATGCCTTCAGAAGTGCTTAGTTATTTCATATCGCACAATTAAATGCAAAAAGCAAGAAAGCTTTTCATGTCATAGGTTATAGTTATTTCTTACAAAGTGACCTGTTGATAGGACTCGATAACCAATTCACACAGACTAAATCCAATTCTGAACTAGGGGTTAGTTATCCTTTTATCTTCATAGGTATCTCAAAAGGTGTTCATTAAACAAGTGGTCTACAAGTGGTCTACAAGGGCCTTAATTGAGAGGGACTGGACACTTGAAAATTGCGAAAATATGTTGTCCCGCGCATGTGCAGTCGGTTCTTTATAAATACCTCAATGGTGGAAAGTATATATTTTTGCTTATACAATAGTATAATCAAATGCTGAAAACAACTTACAGTAAGAAATTACAGCAGGAATTCTAGCCGAATTACTAAAATAAATATTCCCATATTATTTTGATTATCTGGTTTGTTATTTTTCACCGCAACTTTTGCTTAAAAAACAATGAAAAAGATACTAAAATGGAATCATTGTTTTCCAAAATGGCGGAAAGTATGTACAAATTCTTGTTTTCTGGTTAACTTTCGGGGGGTATCAAACAAAAATGGAGTCACGAAATAAGTTGACATATGATGAAAGGTGAATTGAGATTTGCAAAGCATTTAATTGCTATATCTGCCTTTGTTTATGAAATACAGTACTGTAAACATAGCAGTTTTGATGTAAATACAGTAATTCAGTAATCATCAACGTACCGAAATTTCGGGTGGTATCAGTGCTAACAGACCTGATAAAAAACATTAAACATGAATTGCATCGCACTCTACTTGGAAGATATTGGGATCTTGATATGAGGTTTCCAACCTTCTCTTGATATTAACTTCCAAATGGAGTGGTTAAATATTGTGCTTTCATCAAATCAAGACAGATTTTTTAACACAAAAAAAAAGAAAAATATGTATTAAGTTGTTGTCTTTTACTCGTCTGTTTGTAAAGACAACTTCTGTTGTTTAAGAAAAAAATTACATCTCCATTTTACTGCTACAAGATCATTCATGATCACACTAAGCAAGTGTGTTGTCTGGGAATAGCTGTTAATACAAATATTAGGTGCAATCTAATATTTAAAAGCAAGTTAAAAGGAGACTACAAGACTGAGATAAAAGGATTAAAACAATACTTGCTTAGAACTGGTAGAAAGGATGCAGCTGCCCAGTGAAAAGGTCTAAGCTGGGACTAGCTTGTAAGGATAAAGGTAGACCATTCCACAGACAAATACTTCTTGGAAAAAATGAATGCGAGTGATACTGCGTCCTTGAGTGTGGTATCAGGTAGTTCAGGTTTCTGGTGGGTGTCAGATGGTGATAGTCAACCCTCACAAGATTGTGTCTGATTTTATAAAGGAGAGTAACAGAGCTGATGTTGCATCTCTGCTCTAGAGTTTGCCAATTAAGATCTTTTAGCATCTTAGATACACTACTGGTATAATTGTAGTCATTATGTACGTATCTAGCAGCTGACCTTTGAACTTGTTCTATTTTGTAAACAAGATGTTTTTGCCAAGGATGCCAAACCGTGGAACTGCTACTATTCTAACTCAGGGGCCTTACATAAGTATTATAGGCAGTTTCTTTGACCATTTTGTTGGAGGTTTTGACATTTCTTTTTATGAATCTGAGTGTGTTTTTTGCTTTTGCTGTTATGTTATTTATATGATTGGTCCAAGATAGATCTTTACTTATTGTTACGCCTAAGTATTTAGCAGCCTCGATTGATTTTAATTCTTGACCATGTAGTTTATAAGGAAATGTTACAGGATGTTTCTTACGACTGATTCTTAGGATTTCACATTTATCTGGATTAAACTCCATGGACCAATCAGAATCCCAGTTTTCAAGGCTGTTGATATCTTTTTGGAGGGTTTCGGCATCTTGGGTTGATTCACTTACAAGGTATATTATTGTGTCGTCTGCGAATAGTCGAACTTTGCCCTTGACACTGTCAGGCAGGTCATTTCTATAAGATAGGAATAGGCAAGGGCCAAGTACTGAACCTTGAGGAAGCCCAGAGAGGACATGTAGTTTGTCAGATAGTGTTATATATTATAAAAGGTCAAAGTTTCTTCTTTCTTGCGAATTTTTTATTTAAAAAATTAGCCCATTTTTTACATAAAATACCGATGTTTTTGTAAACTAGGTGTGAGCATTGCATGCCAACTTACCGCTAACCAACGATAAATAATTACAAAAAAAGAGAGAATCATATTGATGGCAGATTTACAGACAGTAAAAACATGTGGTTTTCTAAATTATTTATTTTCACTTGAAAATTACAAGTTAAATTGTTGATAGATTTGATTTTGTCTACAGGCGAACACTACAGTGACCATTTGCATTAACGGTGGCACAAAATACTCAAATACACCCAAATACACTTTAAATATACTTCAATACTGGTAAAGGCGGCTTATAACAAATACTTATTAACAACTTTGTTTCTACGAGGCACAGATAAAACAGAAAATTATAATCAATAGCAAAATTTTAGATATTCAATCATACTTATTAGCCACATTTCGGACGTAAACTGCTATCGTAAAATTTTCACTCTGTGAAAAATATAAACTAATGTAGATTATTTCCCTTTTTTAATGTCTATTCGAACTTTAAACTAATTTTCCATTAAGATTTTTATTCTTATTTGTAGAAATTTCTTTTTATACACTGCATTTTTTTATATTTAAGGTATTTAAATTATATCTAATAAACATAATTAGTAATTATCAGATGGTTTTGTTTTCATCGCACGGTTTATGAAAAGAATCCTGAATACTCAAACAAATTGAGTATTATCGTAAAATAACCATTAAAACTTACATTTTTTCATCAAATCTATTTGTTATGTCCATGGTCTTGCTTTATTGATAAGAATGTGTTTTTTTATGTTTATGGAGGTTACGTACCACTGCAATAACGTATCAGGAGGTCATGTACAATTTTTGGAGGTTACGTACCACATATATATATTTTGGAGGCTACGTACCGCATATATATTTTTGATGTAATTTTTTTTTATAAATGACAATATAGTTTGTTTATAATATTGAAATCAGACATAATAAAATGAATAAGTAATTTTAACAGCTATTGTAATATACTGAAAAAAGGTAAAATATAGAAAAGCAATATACAAATGGCAAAGTTTTTACCTTTATCTACGTAAAATTAACCTTTATTTACGTATAATTATCATACATGAATTAGACAATGAATTGTCAAATTTGATTTTGTGCAGGTAAATAAAAATATTGCCATTTAACTGTTGTGTTCTGTTGTTAAGCTATTCTTCATAATTATTATAATTTTATTTTTAAATTCGATTTAACAATGATATAACTGTGCAACAAACAGATCTACCTGATATTTTTCACACCTTTATGGCAACACTTCACCTGTATTAAATCTAAAATCTTATTTATATAAGTGGTCTATAACCTCCAATAATGGTACATTTATGTAGTGGTACATAAACGCCATGGTACGTAATCTCCAGTTTAAGTTTTTTAAATGATATAGTTCATGTGTATTTAGGTATATTTGCGTGTATTTGAGTATTTCGTGCTGTCCCTGCATAAATGTAATCGCTATGAGTTTTCAAAAATAGATTATTACATGAGCCACTCTTTCACATTATTAATTACTATGATAAATCTACCATCTCAGATCTCATTTCTACTTTCACTTTCCATGCATGTAACATGCAAAAACTATTATGAAAAATAAATCAATTTTTTTAAAACATTTAATCACCAATTCTGAGAATGAACTCTTTCAAATAAATGCGAGACTACACATAGTTTAAAATGCATAAGAAATAATACTACTTATGATACTGACAGATCAATAGTGTGGTAAACAAACCACGTTGACAAGTTCACGGGGATTTTTTTTTTTTTTTTTTGGATACAGTTCCATGTCATCTCAATATACTCACCCAATAACGTAACCTATTATACAGACTTGCAAAAATCTGTTGATAACCCCCACTTTCTTGCTCTGAATGTGTACAATTCTGGGTGTATCGTATTCAAAGAAAACGCCAATAACTTTACTTATCACCGAGGTCGCCATTTTGTATATCACATGATAATGATAAATAACAGTTCTAACGAAAAGGACGTTTTTTCTCGGATATGATAATCGGATACATCGGACCAACTCGATCGTCATTGGACATTTCCGTGACAGACAAAAGGTTGTTTCAAGTTATATTAATATTATTTTATAGGGCAGTTATAATCGTCATCCACGTTGCCTAACGCTGTGCAATCTGTAAAGAGGCTGTCAAAAAACTAAACATAGGCCTACTCCTAAGAATATGAATATTTTTTTTTTAATCCTGAATGCTAGCTACTGATCTGTAAGTATTTTATCATGGTGATCTCCTTCATACATTGTCAATTTCTGAGGTGTGTGCGGTAAATGTGGGACAAAAACTTTAGATTCTCAGATACAACAAGAGATACAAGATACAAGAAGATTTATTTAAAGTCGGTAGTATACAAACATGATAACATTAGCTTATATATATTTATTTTCCGACTATATAACAAAAGACAATTAACATAAAACGAATAACAGCTCTGAAAGACAAGAATGGTATGCATTTATAAAGTTATACTATGATAATACAGTTGAGATTAAAATATATGAGTTAGCAACTAGGTACTACCTACAGCAAAAGGTAGGAACAAAGGGGACAACTAAAAAAAACACATGCATGATACATACAGAGTACAACATACACAATACAATTAAAACAAAGGAAGATACATAATTATGCAGAGTTGATTTATATAAAATTTAGCTTAAAATTTTATAAATCTAGTTACAGCATTAAGACTAGACTGAGAGAAAGCAGAATAATAAACATTCATAATACATATGTTATAGCACAAAGATAAAAAGGCATACTAACACAGCAAGCAGAAACTAAAAACAGGGATACGAGCAGAACAGTACGGTGCATTAAGGGTTGCAGTGCATGCACAATAGAAGTACTAACATAAGCATCAATAGATAAAATACAGAAACTATACATATCAGAACGGCACATATAATTACAAGCAGTACATATTTGCAGTAAGCAGGTTATACGCACAAAGCTAAAAGTACTAGCTACACACAGAACACTTACAGGTTGGGCCACTCCATGTCCGGATCAATCTACCAAACTCCTTGTAATTTTCTGCTTGGCGTATGTGATTTGCTAGATTGTTCCACACCTGGGTGGCCTCAAACCTGAACGAGTTTTTACCATATGTTGTGGTTCTAACAGTCGGTACATCCAGTAGGTGAGTATATCTAAAAGAATAAGAAGAGTTTCCAAAATTTATAAGTTCATGAAGATAAGGTGGGTTCAAGTTATAAAGACATTTAAAAGCTTCACTAGCTATACTTTTCATTCGGTTAAGATGTAAAGTAGGCATATTTGCTTTTTGTAAAAGATGTTCATAACTAGGATTAAAGTCGTTAAAAACGATACGAAGAGCCCTAAATTGCATTTCTCAAGTTTATCAGAGTTTGTTTTGCTGCAAAAATGCCATACCAGTGGGCAGTAATTAAAATTTGATCTAACAAAGGATTTATAGATAAGAATTTTACAATAGGCATTAAGAAATTTACTTATACGAAATAAAACCTTTAACTGACCAGCAGCTTTCTTACACATTCTAGAAATTTGTTGATCAAAGTTGAGTAAAATATCTATTTCAATGCCTAAAAGTTTTACACTGTCTTCACAGTTTATAGTGAAATTGTCAATGTTAAAAGTTCTAATACACTCATGAGATTTTTTACCTATGGCTATGGCTTGAAACTTATCAGGATTTGCCTGCATCTGGTTAGTTTGGAACCACTCAATAAAGACTTTGCCGTCATTTTCAAGTGTGGTTTTTAAAATATCTGCATTATTGTGGCAAAAAGATAACATATTGTCATTCGCATAGTTATAAAGAGAAGACCTATTAACAAAGTAAAAAATGTCGTTCATAAAAATATTAAAAATCAGCGGTCCAAGAATCGAACCTTGAGGCACCCCCTTGATAGTCTCACGCCATTTACTATGTTGGTTGCCTATCTTAACTAATTGTTTACGATTTGTTAGGTAGTCAAGAACTAGATCACAGGCGCTGTCAGACAACCCATACACGCAGTTTGAGGACGATGAGGTCATGGAGCAGACAATCAAACGCCTTGGATAGGTCCATCAGGATTGCTGCTGCAAGCTGATTCTGGTCCATTGCTTTCTTCCAGTACTCAACCAGGCGCAACAGGGTTGTCTGGCAGCCATAACCTAGCCTGAAAGCAGACAAAAATCATGGAAAATACCGTTAAAGTAATTTAGAAGAATTCAGATACTGAGCACAACAACCGAAATTTTGTTAAAAGAAAATTGAATTTGAACTACCTTTTTCTACACCAATGAGTATAAAGCAATCTCCTATGCAGAGACGTACCGCTCCGTACCTTCACTAACATGTGGGTGCGGTGTGTAAGAGAGTGAAATGAAAGATGCACTGTGTTGTGCGGAAAAAGAAATGCCTCTAATAGCAACGGACTGACCGGTACACTATGATGTAATGCGACGGTTAAGGGGAGTCATTGCAACATTAAACCTCTGTGTAGATTTCTTTAGCGGAAAGGAAGTAAATGACAGAAAACAACGACCAAAAGTTTAACTTAACTTTTTGTTTGTTACTTTTATTTTCATGCTGATTTTCCGTATTTAATTGTACACTAATGTGTCTCTATAATAATAATAATAATAATGTATCAGTATAAATATACAAGTGAGCGAGCAAGAAAGTCAAATAAATGACTGATTGAATTAGTTTCATACCATAATTATTTTAATATTAGTCCAACGTACATCAAAAATTAACATTCTGTTTATTTGAAGACTCTCTAGATTCCAGCTGGATGGATAATTACGAAAGCAAAATTTGTGCCTCGGTGTGAACCTTCGCCTCCTACCCAGCCGACAGACTTCTTGCGCTTTAAACGCTAAATGAATTCTTATGTACCTGCACAAACAAACTGACAAAATAAAAATACGTCTAAAATTTTGCATCGTTTACATACATATAGAATTTCAATCCATAGTGGCAATCTCCGGGTCCGGACGCACTAGCTGCTGACATCTCCGAGAATTGAACTGGGATTCAAACTGTTTATTCCAAAATATTGAGTAATGTTATTATTTGACTTTTGATAAATTAATATTAGCCTCTGTACTACAGTAAAGCTCGTCCTGGTATAGAATACTGTTTTCTTTTAATGTCTCTGTATTTTCTGTAGTAATGCAGACAGAGTTACAAATAAGTTACATCATGTAATAGAAAATTAAGCTGTTCTATAAAATGATACCTTACTTATTAAAAATTTGGATCAGAAATGAAAAAAACGTATTATGCTAGGAAAGAAAACAACTTATGGTAAGGAATGTATGATACTTGTCAGTATATTATCTTCATCCTGAAAGAGTCTGCAATACCTTCAAAACTGAGATAGATAAACGTTTGCCTTGTTAAACAGAAATGGTTATTTTATTCAAGATATGTTTATTCAAGATATAATTATTCATGATATGTTTATGATTTCAGTAGTGATTTGGTTTTGATGGAAAGTGTTGACGTGAGACGTGACGTGGGAAAACAGTGTATTGAGCTTGCTTGTAAAGTATTGTTGAAGGAGTTATCTGTGGTATTTTAGGTCTTTTTGGAAAAAGAGTAAACAGACCCTTTTCACAGTATAGAAATTATTAACATATACCTCGTCTTAACTGTAAAGTTGTTAGATATACAACGTGTTAAAACCCAAAGATTTTTTTAACCTTATATCAATTCTGATCATTCAGATGCTATCAACTGACCAGGCAGCGTGGTTTACCACTACGTGCAACACACGAGTACTTTACCAATGAAGTGAAGACGTTTTATAGTTCCTCAGCAAATGGCTAATGACACTGGGTCAGATTACTGCGAAGTGTCACGTCCTATGTGTGATAATGTTGAACGTATTGTTTCTGTAAAATGAGAAAAAATATAGGTACTTCTTGATGTGTTTCACATTCATAAATGGCTGGCTTATATGATATGCCATAAGATAAACAAATGTGATAACAGATTAGATTTGTTTCAGTGTGTGGGTGAGAGATGGTAAAGTTACAGTAACTAAAACCAGCTTTAGTCACTATTTATTGAGAAGCGTTTCAGATACTGGCTATTTCCCATCAACAAACAGTTTGAAGTTGTTCAGGAATTCGAGATGAAGGTATAAAAATATTATTTATTTATTTATAATTTGACTGAGAGCTCAAGTAAGTTATGTCAGATTCGTTTAATTTTTTCTACTACTTGCATTTCTCAAAACGATTTTTTTCTATATTGTACATTGTTTCAAATCAAATTCATTTAGATATATCAATTATCAATCGAAAAAAATCATTTACACTTGTCATCCTCGTTCCATAATTGATAGCGTATTTCGGCATTACTGCTCATATTAAGTCACGTGTCCTATAAACGAATTCATTTCAGTCTGTTCGGAACAGTGGTCTAGTTGAAAGATGCTGCGAGTTCAATTCCCTACTGCTCCACTAACATAACTGTCTTTCAAATGAAACGTTAAACAGAGGTTCCTCGTATCAGTGCTATTCCCTTAGCATGGCATGCTTTCTGTTTCTTGCACTAAAATAGCTAAAACTCTGCAGGGGGTGTCGATCATATGGGCAACCGGTTCCATCAATGAATAAATAGCACACACGCGCAAACACACTATCTGTTTCATTTACCTTAAGTGCTGTCAATGGAACGTGTTGAGACCGTGCATACTGCATTTTCTCCAAAGTTTTGCCTTAAATACTCGACATATTTCTGACAAATTTAGATCTGCCTAAAGTCTCTTGATTATCCAAGTGATCATGGCTAACTTGCATTTAGTGGATGTGAAACCGTTGATTTTAAGAAGCTTTGAGTTTGTATTTAGCCATTTTGGAGTTTGAAATACTTTTTGGAAGCAAAATTGTGACAAATACATGAGTTTTGTTTCAGTAAATTTATTCTTTGTAAGTGAAACGGGATAACAAATCTAGTTTTGATGAATACATACATAGGCCTACATATATGTAGTTTATTTTTGTTTGACATCTTTTATCTTAATTACCGTAGATTAAAACTCTGCCAGGTATTTTGCCAAGGAATAAAATGAAAATGTATAAAATTACATACATGGCGATACAATTTAATATAGAGGCGATTTAGTGTTCACTCGCTATTGTACTGTTATAGCCGACAGGTCTCACTTTTTGCTGACTAGAATTGAAGGGCCAGAACAATTGTTTATTCTCTACACTTTTTATGATTGTTTTCATTTGGAAACGAGCAGAAGCATTACATTAACCAGTTATTCATATGAATAATGTTTTTTTTTTAGGTTTTTAGGGGTAAAATTAAAATGTAATAATCTTTTCAATATAATGACTTTGCTCTTTCTTAACAACAGTCATTATTATTATTGATTTTTTTTATATTTAAATTGAACCAATGCTAAACTGGACAAAAATTGTTTGCCATTTGACAAAACATCAAGCTCGTAACTCGGCGCGAGAACTCGTTCGAATCTAAGAAGACGTCATCAAGAGAGGTTAATTTAAGATACAGGAACTTGTTTCCCCATCTTTTTATAATGAAACTTCTTCAGTTTTATTTTCACTATATTGAAACAATTCACCATTTCAATGTTTCTTGTTGATGGGGTAGGCGTATCATAATAAAAACATACATTCACGTTGGCGAATAGCTTTGACCTTTTAGCACTTGTAAATATTACATCCTGAAATATGAGTACATCACAGTCTGCCAGTGACAGGTGTAGGATTGTTCTTGATTATATTTTGTCATAAGATCTTTTTTTTAATTAGTTTTAGTTATGGTTTTGTTATTTTCTTTTCTTAATGGAGGTTTGCCTTAATTGATTGATTGATTAATTCGTGAATCATTGACTGGTGTTTGAGGTCTAAGTCCACCCGGATTAAGAAGTGATTGTAGTTTGATTGATTGATATTTGGTTACCACATATTGGGCAATATGCAAATAAATGAAGTGTTTACTTACAATGAGCAAATTCTAAGAAATGTCGATAGATTTACATATTTAGGAGCAACAATTTCGTCAAATGGTAGTTTTAATCAAGTTCAAAAATCTTTGTCCGAACAAGCTACAAAAGCTCTTTACTCGCTCAATTCACTTTTTGATAATTTATCACTAAATATTTTTGAAAAAGTTAAATTGTTTGACTCTATGATAACGCCTATCTTAAATTATGGTTCAGAAGTATGGGGTATGCATAATTCCCCTGACATTGAACTTGTACATAAAAAGTTTTTAAAGCAAATTCTTGGAGTAAGACAGCAAACGTCAAATGCAGCAGTTTACGGTGAATTCGGAAGAGTGCCTATGATAATATTACGTAAAGAACGAATGATAAAATATTGGTATACAATCATGAAACAACCAAATTTATTATTATTTAAGTTAATGACGATGAAAGATACGCGTAATCAGTTTTCTAATAAATGGTTAATTAAGGTAAATACACTTTTACAAACTTTAGGCTTTGCTGACGCGATTAACAGTCCGGAAAGAATCACTTTAAATGTTATAATTCAGCGAATACACGATCAGTATTTTCAGCGATGGCTTTCTGAAATCAGTAACTCAACAAAATAAGAGACGTATTGTGCTATAAAAGATAAATTTGAAGCCGAAAAATATCTCACTTTTGTGCAGAATTCTAATTATAGAAAAGCCCTTTCACTATGTAGATGTTCAGCTTACAGACTTATGGTAGAAGAAGGTCGATTTAGAAATATTAATAGAGAAGATAGGATATGTTTAAAATGCAATATGAATGTAGTTGCATCAGAGTACCACTTTTTGCTTGTCTGTCCTTATTACAGAAATTTAAGACTACAATATTTACCAAAGTTTTACTGCTCCTGGCCAAATTTACAAAAATTCAAATGCTTAATGAAAAACACACAGCGTAAAGTTGTCTTTAATTTATCTAAATTTATTCATTTAGCTAATAAACTTCGCGAAGAACTAGCAACATAAACTTTTTCCCCCCGATTTAAGTGATAATAAATGAAATCAAATAGAAAATAGTTTAACATATATCATTTTATTCTGTATTTTGTGTATACTCATATTTTGTACATACTCATATCACTATAGTTTTTGTACTTTTCTCATTTGTAGACTGTTACTGTCATTTTCTGTATTATTTTTAGGGCGATGGACATTGTATTATGTTTATGCCTTTGTAAATAAATCTTGAAATCTTGGTTACCGGGAAACAATTTTGATGTTATAGGTCGATCGTTGGAACATGATTTTGTGGAACTGATTGACGCTATCGTTAAAAAAAGTTATTTCAAAGTAAAAAATTGGTATTGTAGAATATTTTTGACTTTATAATGAGAAATGGTTAGTGTGGAATATTTACGATTCTGTCGTTGAAAAATGGTATTTGTGGAAATGTTTGACCTAATACGTTCGGCGAGGGTTCAAATCTCACTGGGAACTTGATTATTTATCCCTTGAAAACGGTAATGGCAAATTGTGTCATAGTATCCATTTAAACTAGGGCTGATGAAACTAAAAGTGACGACATAATAGAAAAAAGAACGCCTTCGGCACGATTACTACACGTTTTTTGAAGCATTTATTCCTACATTGTTATATTGCTCTCGATGAACAACGACTGTCTTTACTAGTTTATGTTCACAGCCAAGTGGACCGAGGCACTGCTGGATTTAGTATCTTCACCTTCCAAAGTCACACTTTTAACTCTGGCTGTCAGTCGAACCCGCGGCCTTCCGAAACGAGAGTTAATACCTTACTATTGATTTTTCGAGGTCACAGAAATAATTTAAGGTACATTCAAAGTCAATATACTGTAGCTATATTTATTTGAACTTTACTGAAAAAAGCTGTTACAAAACATCCGCCAAGAAACTAGTTCCAAGTAATGTGTACAAATATGTCGGAAATACTGAAAAATAGAAAACGTCTTTTGAAATAGGACTTATACGCTTGTATATGCTAAGATGTTTTAAAAATGACCAACAAATATTAATTTGAAGCAAGAGGTAAATGCGTAATGTTTTGTAAGTGGTTATATTACACGTGTGTGCAAAAGAAATATGTAATGGTTATGTTGCATTACAAACAACATTTGTAATGTGATAAACTGTATTATGTGGTTGTAATGTACTTTATTTTTCCAGTGTAACTATTTTGTTTAGAGGACAGTCGTAATATAATGTTTTAGCTTGCGAGAGAGTCATTTTGTAAATGCCAGGCGCGTAGCTAGCCTATAAAGAATGTGGATTCAAAATAATCTAGGGGGGTCAGGGGGCATGCCCCCCCCCTGAAAATTTTGAAATAAATGGTGCAATTTGGTGCGTTTTGGGGCCTCCGGAGAGCTTTCTTGACCAACGAAAATCCATTTATTTTAGCATAAAAATGGAGATGAATAGCTTTACTTTCGTTTATTTCAACTATTTTACTAAAAAAAAATTTTTTTTGTCAAAATAATGTGGATTCAGCTGCGTACTCGCGTATAGGCAGCTACGCGCCTGAATGCGAATAAATCAAACGGTAAAAGATAATTATGTGAGAATGAGGCTGAAGAACCGGAAATTCGCCGCTTATTTACTTTGACTTAACGAAGAAACAGCGACATAGCCTTTTCCAAAGCTTCTCTGATTTACTTAAATCTTTATCTCCGTTGCTCTGTTTGTTTGGAGCAGGTTAATCTCCTAATGATATTGAAAAGTCATGACTTTTATCATAATTTCAGTTCAATGTGGCCATCCTCTCCTCTGTGATACTAATTATGCTCGCACTCATTCGGAACGTTTCACTGCGTTCTACGTCATCACCGTTAGCAGCAGACGACATCAAGTTGAGCAAACGACCATCCGTCGGATCCGTCAGACGTAGTATTAATGAACTAGAACAAATAGAAAGATACTATCAACAACTTCTTGTTAGGGGATATCTTCTAGAAACGGACTTCCGACAACTAGGTAAAAATTCTTTCACAGACTGACAGAGTTTGCATTGTATTTTTCAGCCGTTATTCACCAGTACTTTTTTCATAAATACTTAACTTAAGAATACAAAATAAAGATAATTCAGACATATTATGTTCTTTTCCACATCAAAAAAATCTAGCATTCACAGATTTTTTCCAAGCGTGTTAATGTTTAGCACTATAGAAATTAGAACATATAAAAAATGCAAAATAAATCATTTATAGCATTTGTTTTCCAAACAAGTTCACGTTGTTTTAAAACTTACACTTAATAGACAAAAAAGTGCGCAGAACCATTACTTACATTGTATTTAAAAAAGATTAAAATTTTATGTTAATTTTGAACGACACAGTTCCTAACAAACATGGCTACATAAAGCTATACAGAATATACTAGAATATCACGTGTGTAACAAATACAATGAAACAACAAGCGTTGAACAATTATAAAAGGTAAAATAGTAACAAGAAACTAACAGCTTTGTTAAGGGAGTGAACTCTTGAAAGACTGTCGCCTGCGTTCTATAATGCAGTGGGTAGAAAAGATCAAATTTTTATAGCTGTAATGTGATTTTGACATTTATGCCTAGAAAAACAAGTTCCTATAAACCACGTGAAGCATTTATTATTGTTAATGATCCATCAAAAGGTCTTGTAATCGACAACAACAACAACAACAACTTACGAACATGAAAGTCCGTAACAGAAAGATCCAATGCATCTTAGAATAAACAGTCCAGAACGGGATTCAAGTATTTATCCAATTATAGGAAGATGTGCACTAGACCGTTAAAAAAATTACTTTTTTACTAAAAATCACACAATTGTTGGATTGTTAAATGAAGTCTTTGTGATATTCTGTCTAAGATTATTTTTTTATATTTTATGAAACTTGCACGAAACACTGATTTGAAAAAAAAAGTATCTTTCTTTTAAAAAATCAAACAAAAAATATACCGTAAATAAAGGTGAAATGATAATCATGATTAACAAAGCACATCAATAATAATAATAATAATAATAATAATAATTGCGCAGCAGCGGAGGGGTCACGTGACCTTGATAATGGCGGCGGTCAAATTGTCAGATATGAAACGGTCTATGATCAACGTAAGAATCCCGAGGAAAAAAAGCCTTCGATGAAAGTATTCAAAGAAATGTCATCTAGTATTTCAAGTATTTACATAAATTCGTCGATCAAATAATAAAATTCATATGTAAACATATATTTTTCTCTCTTTTTTTCAGAATTATTACAACATTTTATCGAACAGCTGAAGTGGCATTTAGAGACACTGGTTAATGCTGAACAAGAAACCAGATTATAACGACAAACTTTTCCTAGGATTTCAAATCTACAATATCCGATCATGTGCATGTGCTACGTGTTTCTGGATTTTTCCCCCCTTTTTCTCAGGTCAGCTTTGTCTGAAACGGAGATATTTTTCTTAACCACAGATAAATATGACAAGATTTTGATAACTTTTATTTTCAAAAATAAATGCTTATTTTCAAAAGCAATTAAAACGTTCATTTCAGCACCTTTTAAGTAATTGCACTTAGCCATTATTTGTTTAAACATTGAAAACATTTATGGTAAAGATCAAAAGATCTGTTAATCTGAGGAGATTGTTTTCTACTTCGTCCTGGTGATTATTTGCATTTTTTATCCGAAAGCAAGTATGCTCGGTATCAAAATATTGCCAAATATTAATGGCCTATCACATTAAACGCTGAATACCTTTTAAGAAGATTTGGAAAGTATTTTTTGAACAAGAAAATTGCTGTGATAAACCTTTTTACCGACATTGCCTAATTCAAATCTCTTACATAAATGGTTTGAAATTCAAAATGATATGACCTGGCCTGTTATAATAGACTATAATGTATAAAAAATGAGAATTTACCATAACCCGTATTTATTATTAAAAACTGTCTGTAATACTTTTAAAGTTTATTTCATGCTGTGTTGAATAAACTGATATGTATGTATTCAATTAAAAAAACTGTATTCAATAAAGAATATATGTTCAAGTGGTCAACAATCACTACTAGAGCATGCAATATATGTAAGCTCTTGACCTTGTGGTTTCACACAAGAAGTTTTTCTATTTTTTTTATTTTCTGTTGTCATAACAACCAGATTCTTTGAACAGCTTTTGTAGAGCTTGGTGGTTTATAAGATGTTGTTTAAAAGTAAAAATGGACGACGCACAACATACTGGACACACCTGGTGATCACAAAATCTCATTTTGAGCATGAACTCAGGAGAGCTTAACTGCATAATAATCTCAGTTGCTTGAAGTTTTAACCAAACCAAAAAAATGCAATCGTTTTTTTCAAATTATTTAGACTTTCAAACCCTATTTGTCCTAACAGATATAACTGAAATGCAATTTTGTATCTTAAATGTGAAAAGGCCAAGTTTGGTTTGGTTTATTGGGGTTTAACGCCAGTTTTAACAACTAAGGTCATATCCCGGCGGTCAGTCCACCTAACCAGTGTTCCTGTGTATCCAACCAGCTTACTAACCAATTTCTCCGCAAGTGACTGACTACTTCCTCACTGTTTCAGAAGTGAGGGACAATTGACCTACAGACGCATGTCTGAGATCAATTATCATGGAGAAATTTTGCCGGCCCTGATGGGGTTCGAATCGGGATCGTCATGATTGACAATCCGATGCTCTACCGATTGAGCTAGCCGGACCGGCTATGTGAAAAGGCAAAACGACTGATAATTTCAAGAGGCTACTTGTCTTCTCAAACACGCTTTAAAAGCTATGGTCCTTCTGTTTGCCAAGTAAGATAAAAATTCTCTGGTCCTGCTCTGTCATGTACTCCATCTGCATGAAATGATAGTTTATGCTATGCATGCCTTCTTTAAGACCAAGAATTAAAACATTTAAATAGAATAAAGCAGAATAAAGGCTTATTTTTTCTCTTTTCAAGATAATGATACTTCTTGGAATGAGAAAAATATGATAGTTTTGATTCAGAAAACGACAGGAAAGCCACCTGAATGTTAAACCTGTATTTAACATACATCAATTTGTGAATGAACAGAGAATTTCGTTGTACAATATTGTATAATACATCTATTTTGTTGTATATATCTTACATTTATTCCGGGTGTATAATTTTTATTTTGAAAGATCTACATTCAAAATCTAAATAACCAACTCCCAACTGGAAGGTAGTTGGGGAATCTAGCGAATAACCAACTGAGTCCCCTGGTGGATGAACAGAGAATTTCGTGGTACAATACTGCATAATACATCTATCTTGTTGTATATATCTTACATTTATTCCGGATGTATAATTTCTATTTTGAGATATATGCATGCAAAATCTGAATAACCAATAATAATAATCTGAATACCTTGTAGAAGGCAGTTGGGGATTCAAGCGAATAACCAACTGAGTCCCCTGGTGAATAAACAGAGAATTTCATTGTACAATATTGCATAATACATCTATTTTGTTGTATATATCTTACATTTATTCCGGCTGTATAATTTTTATTTTGAAAGATATACACGCAAAATCTGAGTAACCAACTCCCAACTAGAAGGTAGTTTGGGATTCAAGCGAATAACAAAAAGTCTATCCTTTCATTTGAAAAATGAAGTTTTAAGTTAAGCTTTTAACATTACTGAAATAAATATTCATTAAGTAAGTATAAAAGGCAATTCAAATAACAGTAATTCAGTTACACTTTTAATGAGTGAACTTTAAAATAAGTCCGACAAGATATTCTCTAAGGCACAAAAATCACAATGGGATTATCAATTCCGTTCTCATTACTTGGTTAGGTGGGAACAATCATCACAATGGGATTATCAATTCCGTTCTCATTACTTGTTTAGGTGGGAACAATCATCACAATGGGATTATCAATTCCGTTCTCATTACTTGGTTAGGTGGGAACAAACATCACAATGGGATTATCAATTCCGTTCTCATTACTTGGTTAGGTGGGAACAAACATCACATTGGGATTATCAATTCCGTTCTCTTTTCTTGGTTAGGTGGGAACAATCATCACAATGGGATTATCAATTCCGTTCTCTTTTCTTGGTTAGGTGGGAACAATCATCACAATGGGATTATCAATTCCGTTCTCATTTCTTGGTTAGGTGGGAACAATCATCACATTGGGATTATCAATTCCGTTCTCATTTCTTGGTTAGGTGGGAACAATCATCACATTGTGATTATCAATTCCGTTCTCATTACTTGGTTAGGTGGGAACAAACATCACAATGGGATTATCAATTCCGTTCTCTTTCTTGGTTAGGTGGGAACAAACATCACAATGGGATTATCAATTCCGTTCTCTTTTCTTGGTTAGGTGGGAACAATCATCACAATGGGATTATCAATTCCGTTCTCATTTCTTGGTTAGGTGGGAACAATCATCACATTGTGATTATCAATTCCGTTCTCATTTCGTGGTTAGGTGGGAACAATCATCACATTGTGATTATCAATTCCGTTCTCATTTCTTGGTTAGGTGGGAACAATCATCACATTGTGATTATCAATTCCGTTCTCTTTTCTTGGTTAGGTGGGAACAATCATCACAATGGGATTATCAATTCCGTTCTCATTACTTGGTTAGGTGGGCACAAAATCACAATGGGATTATCAATTCCGTTCTCATTACTTGGTTAGGTGGGAACAATCATCACGATGGGATTATCAATTCCGTTGTCATTTCTTGGTTATGTGGGAACGCTATTGTAAAGGGAAAAAAGAAAATATAGCTAAATTACCAGTTACATCACTTCCACTTGGCACTGATACGAACGACTCAAATAAACAAGATGTAAAAGATGCAATCCAATCTTTTAAAATAGTACCAAGACGCCCTTTAACTCCTGTAACTGATTTTCGTTGACATACCTCCAGTGCCCTGAAGTAATCTGAAACAAAGGAAGTTAAGAAAAAGTGATTTGAATACAGAAATTAAAATTTTAAATAGAATCTGCTTGAGGAGTATTCTCCAATTTTAATATAAAGTTTGTCCTATATAAGCCTATGTAACATCAAGTGACCCAGGGGCAGGGCCATTAATAACCCCAAAAGCATAATTTTAGCAATCTAGGTAGAAGACCTCTAGATCATACTCCGTGTAAAATATTTCAGGTGTTAAGCTTATGGTTTCTCTTTAGACGATTTTCAAAGATAAAATATTTTACACGAAATGGAGCCCTTGGGCGGAGCCAATGTTGACCCAAGGTCCATGATTTGAATAAACCTGGAAGAGTTCCATGGACAATGTAACACACAAAATATCTAAGCTCTAGGGCATACTAAGAGAAGCAGATTTTTAAAGCTTTTCCTATGGAAGCCTTTGTAAAATCAAGTGACCCTGGGGCAAAGGCAATTATGATCTTAGGGACATAAATTGAACTCTCTTAGTAGAGGTCTTCTAGATGATGCTCCATGTAAAATATCTTTGGTCTCTCACAAGATTTTCAAAGATTAAATATTTTACAAAAATAGGACCCCAGGGCGGGACCAGTTTTGCACATTATTTGAGCAAACTCAGCAAACTTAGTAGAAGTCTACTAGACAAAGTAACGTGCAAAATGTCTTAGCTTAGCTCTAGGGTATATAGAATCGGAAAAGAAGACTTTTAAAATGTTCCCTTTGTCTTTGTAAAATCAAGTGATCTCGGGGATTGGCCATTACTCACCCCACGAAAATAATTTGAAGAACCTTGGTTAAGGACCTCTAGATGATGGAAAATATCTTAGCCCATGGCCTTGTGGTTTCAGACAACAAGTTTTTCTAGTTGTTCCCTATATAATCCTATGTAAAATAAATTGAAACACGTGGCATGCCCATTTATATCGAAGGGATATAATTTGAGCAATCTTGGTAGAAAACCTTAAGGTGAACATTTTTGCAAAAATATCTAAGTTCTACACCTCGTGGTTTCAGGCAAGAATTTATTAAGGAAAAAAATCCATTCTGTTGCCATAGCAACCAGAGTTCTTAAATGAATTCAATTCTTTGAAAAACTTTTGTAGAGTTTCAAGCAAGGTTTAATCAATTTTAACCTTGTGGTTCAGGAGGAGATGTTGTTTAAAGCTAAAAGACGCACGCTGGGCACAGGGCGATCCTAAAAACTAACACTGAGCATATGTTCAGGTGAGCTAAAATCATTCCTTCAATGAATCGCTGTGAGTTCAACTTTAATCTGAAAATTTATAGCCCAAACACACTTAAGCAGTTATCCAGGGGAAATGCATAAATTGGGTACTTAGGCAAGGTGACCACTTAAATTAGGATCAATGTTGGCTCACTTTCTTAGGCAGGCATATGGTAAACTTGAACACTGAATAACAACTTTATTATATGTTGTATACAAATGCATCTATTTTAATTTGTTACGTGTAAATCTAACAAATCAAATGATTACAAAAATATTCACGAATCTAGAACACAAGTAAGCAGACGGCACATGTTCTTCACCAGAACTGACACTCTTCGTATTACATGCCATTTTCAATGCAATACTTGATTATTTTTTGAAAGAAAAAAATCACAGTGGTAATTTCTCAAATATTTTTTTTTCTGACCGAAGATCAGAGTTCTTGTTCGTTCCTAAAAAGGAAAAGAGGTCATCTCATCGATTGCTCCAGCTACTCCAGGTATGACTAATATTATAAAAAAAATCATATATTAAGTTTTTGAAGAATGGTATAAACAGACACACGAAAATACACTACCTGTACTGTTTTATGATTTTTATTCAATCTTCAGAGCACTAATCAAGACCTAGAAAAACTACCTTAATCAAGACCTAGAAAAACTACCTTAAACGATTATCATAAAGTATAGATAAAATATGCAATTTCGCCCGAACAGTTTCAATTGCACACACCATTTTTTGCAAAAAAAACAAAACAAAAACAAACAAATATAAACAAATAAAAAAATGAATATTCCAGAACAGCATTTGACAGAAAATAAGTTGAGAATTTTCCTAAACATTAGTCTAGTAGTTTCAGGATTTGGGAGAGTGGTTTTCAGGGGAAAGGACACGGCTATCTCCCCAGTGATAGGTAAATAAGGTGCCAAAGTAGCAGCATTCGCTAGCCAGGCATCCCACCTACACGACAGTATATCATATAGGACTTTGTGAGGTCGCATCGCTGAGCTTCAGCGTGGGCACGTACGTCAACATGCCATGTAGACGTATTCGGAAGTGGGACGGTTACGGGTATGTAGCTCGAAGAGGCCAAGACGACACCGGGGCTGTGTGTTTTAGCCGCGGGTAGATTTCAAACCGACTTCTTTGTGTTTTTGGGCATTCTGTCTGAGCCAAGGGGAGGAGTCTCTATGTGAGTCTCGGGCTCAGCATGATAGACTTGCTTGCGTTGGAATTCATGCCGATATCTAGCAAGGCAAACGGGCTTTCCATCGGGTATTGCTCTGGTCTCTTGCTGTTCAAATTGATGGGGCAGAGCATGCCAAAGTGGATGCAATACGCGCATGTTCTTCTATTTTTATATATTTCTATAAAGAGCATTTAGCAGTGGTCTTGGTTTCGATTCCCGGTAAATTTTGATATTTTTTTCTTCTTGTTTTATTGTTTCTAAGAATAAATCTATTGGGTTCAGGTTGTTTAGGGGGCTTGAGCTCGTAACTTTTGAACGCCTAGACGAGAACACGTTCTTGCTTTGCTGGCTTTGGGAGAGCGATTTTCAGGAGAATGGACTCCCCAGTGGTAGGTAGATAAGATACCTTATTAGCAGCATTCGCTAGCCAGGCATCCCAGCTACACGACGGTGTATCATATAGTCCTTAGTAGGGTCGCATCGCTGTCCAGCAGTGGTACACTGGCTTGTGTTGAGTTTCAGGCCGTCCGCTAGACAGGTGAACGGGCTTTCAAATGGCCATTATCTGTTTAAACTGCTGGAGCAGAGCGTGCCATATTTAGCGCAAGAAGTTCATTTTCTTCTATTTTACCCTATAAATACTATGCAGAAATATAGCAGTGGTCTCGGGTTCGTGTAACGGTAAAGGTTTGATTTTTTTCTTCCTGTCTTATTGTTCGTTAGCATTAGTCTAGAGGTTTCAGATGATTTTAGGGCCTCGGGCTCGCAACTATGGAACGCCGAGACGAAAACACTGGGTCACCTGGGTCGCTAGCTCCCCAGTGATAGGTAAATAAGGTGACTAAGTAGCAGCACTCGCTAGCCAGGTATCCTAGATACACGATGGTATATCACAGTCGACTAAGTGGGGTCGCATCGCTGAGCTACATGGTGGGCGTGTTTTAAGGCGTCCTGTCCGAGCCAAGTGGGGCTGTGAGACAAACTAGTATAAATATGAAAGTATGAAAAACATATTTGCGCGAAGCTGTTTTCTTTCATCCAAGCTACACGACAGTGTATGACATCCGTCTGAGTGAGGTAGCATCTCTGAGCTACAGCGTGGGCACGTACGTCAACATGCCGAGTGGACGTATACGGAAGTGGGCCGGTTACGCATTTGTAACCCGGTCGAGTGCGAAAAGACATCAGAGTTGTGTGTTTGGGCCGCAGCTAGGTTTAGAACCTACTGCCTCGTGCATTCTGTCCGAGAAAGGGGGAGGTGGTTGGCTGCGTAACAAATTAGTGTAAATACGTATGAAAAACGTATTTACGCGAAGGAGTTCTCTCAAGGTTTGAGGGGCTTGCGCTCGGCAGTGGTACACTGGCTTGGGTTGGGATTCATGCCGTTTTCTTGCCAGGCAAGCGGGCTTTTTAGCAGGATTAGACACTGACCTGCCTCTAGCTGTTCAAACTGCTGGTGCTGAACGTGCCAAAGTGTGCAAAAACGCACATTTTCTCCTATTTTACCCTGTATTACTATACAGAGCATAGAGTAGTGGTCTAGGGTACGAGTCCCAATAGAGGTTTTATTTGTTTTTCTTCTCGTTGTATTGTTCTTAAGCATTAGTCTAGTGATTTCAGGTGGTTTTAGGGACCAGGCCTTGCAACTAAGGATCGCCGCGACGAAAACACGGACAGGGGTCGCTGGTTTAGGGCGAGCGGCTTTCAGGATGATGGACACGGCTAGCTCCTTAGTGGTAGGTAGATAAGATGCATAAGTAGCAGCATTTGCTAGCCAGGCATCTCAGCTACACGACGGTATATTACACTCGCCTTAGCTTAGCTACAGCGTTGGCACTTATGTCAACATGCCGAGTGGACGTACACGGAAATGGGCGGGGTACAGTAATGGGTTCCGGTCGAGCCCAAGACGACATCGAGGCTGTGTGTTTGGGCCGAGGCTAGATTTCAAACCGACTGCCTCGTGTTTTGAGTCGTTCTTCTGAGCCAGGGTGTCGAGAGGCTGTTTGTCGAACTAAATAACGTATGAAAATCATATTTGCTAGAAGGTTTTGAGGGACTCAGGCTCGACAGTGGAACACTGGCTTGAGTTGGAATTTATGTCCTTTCCTTGTCAGGCAAACGGGCTTTTCAACGGGGTATGACACTAACCACTAGCTGTTCAAACTGCTTGCGCAGTACTTGCCAAAATGTGCGGAAAACGCGCATTATTCTTCAATATTACCGTTATTCGGAGCAAAGAGCAGTGGTCTCGATTTCGAGTCACGGAAAAGATTAGATTTTTTTCTTGTTTTGTTGTTTTAAGCGTTATTCTAGTCGTTTCAGGTGGTTTCAGGGGCTCGGGCTCGCAACTATGGAACGCCGAGACGAGAACACGGACCTGGGTCACTGGCTTTTGGAGAGCGGTTTACAGAGGAACGGACGCGGCTAGCTCCCCAGTGGAAGGTAGACAGGTTGTTTAAGTAGCAGCATTCGCTAGCCAGGGATCCTAGCTTCATGACGGTATATCACACTCGCCTTTGTGGGCTCACATCGCTAAGCTATATCGTGAGCACGTATGTCAACATGTCATGTGAACGTATACGGAAGTTGGCCGGGTACGGGAATGTAGCCCAATCGAACCCGAGACGACACCCTGGCTGTGTGTTTAGGCCGCGGCTAGGTTTCTAACCGACTGCCTCGTGTTTTGAGGCGTTCTCTCCGAGCCAGTGGGTTGCATGTTTGACTAACTAGCGTAAATACGTATGAAAAACGTATTTGCGCAAAAGTGTTTTCTCTCAAGATTTGATGGGCATAGACTCGGCAGTGGTACACAAGCTTGAGTTGGAATTCATGTCGTTCGCTAGCAAGGTTAACGGGGTTTTAACAGGGTATGACACTGGCGCCTAGCTGTTCAAACTGCTGGGGCAGAGCGTGTCAAAGTGTGTACAAAACGCGCATGTTCTATTTTACCCTATAGTACAATACAGAGAATATAGCAGTGGTCTCAGGTTCGAGTCACGGTAAAGGTTTGATCTTCTTCTTGTCTTATTGTTTCCAAGCATTAGTCTAGTCGTTCCAGATGGTATTAGGGGCTCGGGCTCGCAACTATGGAACGCTGAGACGAGAACACGGACCTGAGTCGCTGGCTTTGGGAGAGCGATTTTCAGGGGAACGGACGCGGCTAGCTCCCCAGTCGTAGGTAGATAAGGCGTCTTAATAGCAACATTAGCTAGCCAGGCATCCCAGATATACAACGGTGTATCCACTCGCCTTAGTGGGGTCGCATCGCTGAGCTACAGCGGTTGGCACGTACGTCAACATGTCATGTGTACGTATACGGAAGTGGGCCGGGTACGGCTATGTATCCCGTTCGAGCTCGGGACGACACCGGGGCTGTGTGTCTTAGCAGATTTAGACCAGTCACTTCAAGCTAGATATTATGGCCCAGACGCTGTAGTTAAAAAAAGTTAGTGATTTGAATTATATTGTAAACAAATCATTTACATTTTCACATTTTAAGTTTTGAAGGTTATGGGATGCCCTAGATTTTGTGGTACGTCTCTTTATAATTCAACACTTTAATTTATTCATAATCCAGTGATAGCATCTTGCAGCAAGTTTTGGTTAAAGAGGCTGTACTCCAGATTTGACATAGAATATTTTTTTAATAAATTATATATTTAGATGCCGTGAGATTATAACAACATAATATTTTACTTCAAAACTGATTATAAAAGTCAAAATAGAATAAAGAAGTTTTTTCGCTCCAGCCTGATTTGAACTCTGGACCCTCATGTTAACAAAATATTTCCAACGCTTTTACTGTCACCACCATCGCCGCATGTGATATTACAGATATTTACTTTAATCTTATACAATATAGTTATACCGTCGCGTTACGGTATAGCACTTTGAAAGGGAAAAAAATCAATTTATAATGTAATTATTTGACTTATTTTTTGTCAGTAAGTTATTTTTAAGCATTGGTCATAAATATTACAAGAAATTATAATACAAGAAAACTTTCTCTTTTTTGTCATCTGGAGCACAGCCCCTTTAATACTTATGTACAGCCACAAACTTGCCACAGTATTGCGATGCAAGGTAACCTTAAAGTAGGACACCATTTTATATTGAAAATGAGGCACCAAAAGGTACCACAAAGTCTTCTGTCTCTGTATCTGTCAAAACAAACCATTAACTCAGTTAAACATACCATAACATATGGCTTGTATCTCATTCATAACTGTTATCTGTTACATCTAATACTAGAGATATGTTTACCTTGAAAATAGCGTGAAAATCCTTAAAACGTGCTGACATTGTGATACCAGAAATTCCTTGTAAGTTGTATTGAATTTTTAGGCATAACATAGACTCTATATATGAACACAACAGGTGTTCCTTTATGAGCGTTGATATATATCAATGGAACATATATCGTTACTATAAATCTTTTATTAAAACAATAACAAGGTACACGTAATTTAGAGCAATATTAGAATATTATAATATATAGAATCCCTTTGACTCGCTGTGCTTTAAAATAATAGTAACCAAAGGGATAAAAGAATTGACAAATACTATGTTTTGAAAATTTTGCATGATTTATCAGTTTACTATGTTTAACTGATATTAGATGGACAATTTTGAAAATAAGTGAATGTATTTAAATTAGTTGAATCAATGGAAACCATTGGTAAACTGTCGTATCCAAATAGGTCGAAGTCAAGGGCAAATGCTTTTCTAACGGAGAGAACAACTGATTTAGGAAGCGTGTTCAAAGCTTGCATAAGCGCTGCAGCCCTGTTATTTCTGACATCTTCAGAACTACTTCTTTTATGAGCGCGAGTAAGCTCATCTTGAAACTGCAGTTTTGTTATATTGATGGTATCCTCTTTAGAGTAATACGGAAAATTCTCATTGAAGCTAATAACTCCGCGGCTTTGAAGTCTACTCCATACCCTAAACATAGCACATGCAAATGGAACTCCGCAGTCATTGGTCACACTCTGCTGTTGAGAAAAAACCCAATCGGCGGCGTCACGTATAGCATCCATAGCTGCGTCATTTTCAAAGTCATCAAATTTTATCCTATCAGAAAGACCAAATTCTTCTAGAAGATACATTGTGTCTTCTTTGATTGTTTCATACTTGCCGATAAAATCAAAGGACAAATTACATGGCAAACAATGAAAATAGTTTGACTGAAAATGTCCATCGATACATGGTGACGACATAACATTGTGAATGGTATAATTGACAAATTCTGCGAATGAAATATCATATCCACACTTAACTTTGGTGTCCAGGTTCCTCTGTGATTTTATTATTATCTTTCCGGCCGATTTCCAATAGTAGGGATTAGGAGAGTAAAATTTGTCGAGCCAGCCAGAAAAAAGTCTTGTATAAGGATCCCGGACAAATACAATGCTCCGAGCATGGTCAAATATTTCTGCAATATCAGTCCAGTTCTTATCTTTTAATGACCGGTATCCTCCCTTTTCTACGTAAGCCTCGCCCAAACCAATATGTGTCGGATTAGAGACATTTCGCCAGCCTCCTGCTATATGTAGAATACGTCTCCAGAAAGTACTCCCCGTCTTTTCGATGGCACAGTAAAGCATTTCTTTTTGTTTCACATACTTGAGATTATTTGCAACGCCTTTGTGTACACAGGTCTTAGAGTTTATGATACCATTTAGAATTGAACATCCGTTTTCTAAAATCTTCCTGCGTTTCTTAAACCTCAGATGTATTTCACTTTCCTGTAAAAGAACAAAAAATCTTATTGCTCTAAAATGTATTTGTATCGCAATCAACAAAGATATATAAATTGAGGAGGAGGGAGATAATATTTTATAATGCGAGACACAATTACAGTTTCATAACATAAGTTTTCTTGACCGTGGCTCTTCTTTTATGGAAAATCCGTAATTAGATAGTTATTTTTTAATAAAGAATATAAAGTGAATTATTTTAGTTGTTCGATGAATTAATAAAGTGGTTAAATTGTTTTTTGTCCAATCGTGTTGTAGTATGTTCAGTTTCATGACACTATTTCAGGTTAATCAGTGTCATCCACTTGTTCAGTTTATAACTCGATTTCAGCCTGTAATCAAATTATACATTTCCAGGACTTCGCAATTTAATGGTTTTAATACGCATTACTGCCAGACCAAATAAAATTTATTAATACGAATAAATAAACATTAAAATTTACATAATACTAATTATATCAGCAAAATACGCCTCCCCATAAACTTCATGTGTTTTTATCATTTTTGCTTTTCCCGAAAATATTCAGGGTATTCATGTGCGTTTATGTATGCAGAAAGTTAAAATGTTATTTCTGTCATGTTAACTTTCGGAAAAAAAGTAGCTGTAAGGCACACGTTTGTAAGATATTGTTTTTAGAATAATGTATTTGCCTACATTCTCCTTCATATTATTACTATTATAATTATTAAACGAGAAGGGTGCACTTATAGGGGTGTAGTTCTAGTGCGATGCACTCTCAAGGTATAAACCGGGAGAGGTGCACTTATAAGGTGTAGTACGAGAAGTGGTGCAAGCTCAATGTAGAAAATGAGATGGGATGCATTTATAAGGTGTAGTTAAAGAAACGGTGAACTCTCACTGTAAAAATCGAGAGGTGGTGCACTTATAATGTGTAGTATGTATGTCGATGCACTGTTAAGGTATAAAACAGGATGTGTTGCACTTATAAGGGGTAGTACGAAAGGCAGTGCATTCTCAAGGTATAAAACGGGAGGTGGTTCACATAATGTGTAGTCTGAGAAGCGGTGCACTAATTAGATATATTACAATGAGAGGCGGTTCAGTTTAAGTAATTTAATAAAAGCATTATAAATGACTGGCATGTTGTGCTTTATTCAATACAACATGTATCAATTTTGGAAATGTTGTCATATTTTCGGATAAAAGTTATGTTTTAAGTTTCATTCTTATGTTTAGAATCTTTATTTTGTTTTTTGGTAGATGTCAAAAGCGTCGAGTGAGTGTGCGAGTTGAGCGAGCAAACGAGCAAGCTAGAGTGATGTGTGGGTGCATAAGTGTGTGAGAATGATTCAGTGAATGATCAGGGGTAAAAAACCGACGGAAATAATCTGAAACTCACACACTTTGACATTCACTGACTCAGTAAAAAGCTGACATACGGAAGGTCTATATTGCTTTCTATTTAAACAGTCTATATTTAAGAACGTTTATTTTCAAAACCATACCTGAATCGACCTTAAGTTGTCATGCACGTCATTACATTGTTGACAAGGCTCTGTAGAATTTGAAATGGTTTTAACTTTTCCAATAGCTTCAGAGTTTTCTGCCTTTATAACACCCACATGCCTCAGCACTTGAGTACTTTCTGTCCTGTCACAATTGTGAATACTGCCAGGAAACCCTTTAGTTAAAGAAAACAAAGATACATTTTACTCTATGCCATTTGCGTTTAAATTGTTTAAAATGTCCAAAACTTTCGTACTTTTAAAACTGGACAGAATGTTATCACAAAACACAATGGGAAACTTGTCCATCAAAATGACTATAATAAATTTCTATAATATTACATACATTTTGTAATATTGTTTAATGAGGAATGTGAAACCATCTACAACTTGTCCATAAAAATGACGCATAACTATAATATTATATATTTTTATCATATTGTTTAATGACTTATTGCCATTATATTATATTCATTTTGTAATATTGTTTATGAGGAAATCAACAACAACAGCATTATCTGTTAGAAGAAGAAAATGTTTTAAAATTATAATTAAAGATATCTCTTACTGAAGGGAATTAAGTGTTTCTTACATTTCCTTTTTGTTACACTCAAAATAAATAAACATCAAGAAAGTTTGAGCACACTTAACTTTATTTATCTAGTTTCCACGGTATCCCTAAACTGTTGTGTATTATCGGTTCAAACGTACTTTCCATGAGATAAGCCTAAGTATAGTGAAGAACTACGATTGCTCAGAATTATCAACACTAGAGAGCAACACGATATGGAATTTGAATGTGTTTTATTTGTAGATTGCATGTTATTTTTATTTTTTATTTTTATTTTTTTTATTTTTCTTTTTGCAAAACTTATGAGACCACGCATCGTACACTTTGCTATGCAGTGTATCACGACACATTATACGATACTGGATTTGAAAATAGTTAAGTTGTCAGAAAATTGTTGACGGTTTCTCCAGATATAGTTGGGCTATAGTTTTTTGTCTTGTAGCTAATAAACAGCGTTTGAAATCAAAGATGAGAGGGCATATATTTTTGCAAATGTCGGTCGGTCGGTCGGTAGACACTTTGGTTTCCGATCAATATCTATATCAATATCAATTTCCTCAGACTCGGTATGTAGGTTGGACATGCCTAGTAGATAACTACTATAGATTTTCAGGTTACCATGTTGTCAAGGTCAGAGTGACCTTGAATAGCAAAATGGTTTCCGATCAATTACTATAGAATGCTTGGTCCAGGTTGTCCAAACTTAGTGTGTAGGTTGGTCATGATCAGTAAATGACATCACCAGGTCAAAGGTCAAGGTCACAGTGACCTTGAATAGCAAAATGGTTTCCGATCAATTACTAAAGAACCCTTGGTCCCAGGTTGTTTAATCTTAGTAAGTGGGTTGGACATGACCAGTAGATGACCCCTTTAGTTTTTCAGATCACTAGATCAAAGGTCAATGTCACAGTGACCTTGAAGAGCAAAACAGTTTCGATCAATAACTATAAAACTCTTGAACCCAGATTGTTCAATCTTAGTGTGTAGGTTGGTCATGACTAGTGATGACACTTATAGTTTTCAGCTCACCAGATCAAAGCTCAACGTCACAGTGAGCTTGAAAAGCAAAATGGTTTCAGATCAATAACTATAGAAGGCTTGGTCCCAGGTTCTTCATACTTAGTTTGCAGGTTAGTCATGACCAGAAAATGACCCCTATAGCATTACGTAACTAGGCCGAAGGTCAAGATCACAGTGACCTTGAGGAGCAAAACAGTTTCCGATAAATAACTATAGAACGCTTCGTCCCAGCTCTTCAAAACTGGATGGCTGCCTCTAGGGATAAGGTGTTAGGAGGGCAAATGTGTTTTACAATCTCTTGTTTATTATAGTGTCACCCCTAATGAAAGGGCCAACCTCTCAACTGATGACACGCCTCACTTGTGTGCACGTTTACTCCCTGCCTCTTTATCCTATATGCTAGGCGCCAGTCGGACAGTTGGTGGCTCGCAAACTGGGCGCGTCTGAACAAGACCCTGACGGGACTATAATCTTCGACCTTCCACTCCGGCTGACGCCTTAACCACTTGATACAGAGACGATATATATATGTTTGACTGTATACATACGTGTTTGACTTTTCACAACACGACGTTTTACTCACTTTGCATTTTCTGCTTTTAGACATGACGGAGGTTGATTCAACATGTTCAACTTGAGGTGAAACTTCTCAAGTGTCGTAACCTTAAATCGCCATGTAAAAAGACATGACTCAAAAACACGTGTTTACGTTTTGTGTGATGACCTTCTTCAGGAACGATGAGCTCAACAGAGCACACAAGAAACAATATACATTGTTGTAACTCATGTGGTCTGACTTTCAGCAGTAAATCTTCTCTTTAAAGACAAAAAACATCAAGTCTATCTAGGAATACAATACAAAAGCACCTTCTGTGACAATATTTACTCCACAAAACAACACAGGACAGCACATGAAAAGAGTAACAAAAAACGTAAAGGAAGAAAGAACATAAACAACACCATATAAAAATTGTGCATATAGACTGACACTTGAAGACATGCGGCAGGATTACAGAGTATTCAACATCTGAACGACATATCTGCCATATGAGGTTCATTCATCCAAACATGACGAACGTTAGTATTTCTGCCTAAAAATGTTTTGAGATAAGACATAGAAGAAAGTGTATGTAAATCAGTCCTATTGTTCCGTAATATCCACTGTAGACTCGGGAAATATTTCATCTAGGTCAAAATGTGATCTGATCATGAAGTGTTTTTTTTTAATTTTTTGTTTGTTTTGTTTTTTTTTTGTTTTTTTTATTAAAAAAAAATATCAAAAAATATGTCTTGTAATTTGGATAAAAACTCAGTGGTGCTTTGTTTGCTTCATAGGACAATAGTTAGTTTATGATTGACTGATAAATCAAAACTTACAAATTAAAGTGTTGAAATGTAAAGTTCTGCTGCCATTACAGAAGGCGGGATGTATCGTGTTTGTCCGTGATGATGCACGGATAACTTATTTTATTTAATTGTCTGTGTTTAATGCTCATCATTTATTTGAACAATGCTAACATAATAACATTGAAGGTACACACAGTTATTTCATTATAAAACGTCTTCGTCAGTTTTCAGCTCTTTGTGTGTATCAAAATGCGTCATTACGAGCACACATTAGCAAAAGAAGAAGTATTTTTAAATTTATATATTTCTGTACTGTTGAAATTTAAGAACTGTCATTTTAACGCTGAACATTTTTTTTCCTGAAAATACATATCAATAAAGATTCACTCTCCCTTAGTAACCAGCAATTTGACAATATTACACTAAAATATAAGCTCATTAGAATATCACGCCTTGCAGGTAAACAAACAAACAAACAAAAAACAAACAAACAAAAAACACAGACAGGCAGACAGACAGATAGATAGATAGATAGATAGATAGACGAAATAACGCCATGAACAACCGAAGAATACATTTAAATAAACAGAGATGAAAATATCGAAGTCTCGGAAGTGTTTGTATTTGTACATCTTAATAATAAATTCAATTTTTAAAAATACATTCCACAACTAGAAATGCTAACATCCAAGCGTTGAATTATTATGTAACAGGTGGTGAAAAATCGTGGCTCGACCGGGACTCGAACCCAGGGCCTTCCGCTTACAGGGCGGACACTCTACCAACTGAGCTACCAAGCCACACGGTTCTGCCTTATCGATTAATCACCTATAAACCTGTACCCGGCTACATATACCCCCTCCAAATTTAGAATTCGTCCCGAATTCTCAGAGTCACAGAGAATATTGTAAACACATTCTCGAAGTGCCGAAGCAGTAGCCAAATTATAACGTAGGTTATTTACGTTGGGCGCCAAATGTAACAGGTGGTGAAAAATCGTGGCTCGAGCGGGACTCGAACCCAGGGCCTTCCGCTTACAGGGCGGACACTCTACCAACTGAGCTACCAAGCCACACGGTTCTGCCTTATCGATTAATCACCTATAAACCTGTACCCGGCTACAATTACACGTTGGATAAATCTTTATAGACCAATATTTGAACATGTAAGGGTGTCTGACTTTCATGCTTTTTCTGTTTTTATTATGAAATGAAGAAAATAAAAAATCGATGTCGGAACTATATCTGACAAAAACGTCCAAAATATTCTGACCACCAAAGTTTTGGTGTAGAATTCGCAGTTAATAATGATTTTTGATATCAGCATCTCCTAAAATGCCTTGATACGTAGCTCGACAGAATGGAAGTGCCGATGTTTGGCGCGTGGCCTTGCATCTTTTAATAGAAAGCAATGCAAGCTACAGTTAAGACACACTCTTAAAGATTTATAAGATTTTTTTTCATAATTAATTATCAGCAACATAACAGACCAGACGCCTGACATAATAAAACATTGACTTCCTGAAAATCAGGGCCAATATCAATAACACTGATCGGTCCCGGACCGAAAAAGTGATAATGATATTGGCCCTCTTGTAGCTCAATGTGATTGGCTTAAAAATTAGGGCGAAAGAACTGATCTTCTTCTTTCTTATATTATAATGGCTAACATTCATTTACTGATATAAGGACATGCGTAGGGTTAGGAAAAGAGACAGGTGCTAGGGATCCCAGGCTACTCAATCCTCCCAGGAGTGACCTAACACCGCGCAGAAAAAAGATGCAAAAACTAACACCTTAAAACCTTAAAAGCCTCAGTAAATTAAAATATGCATATGGTTTTTTGTGCAGAAGAGAGAGTAAGTAAGGTTAAAAATGAAAGCATAGCGTGATATTTATGGCCAATTCATGCAGCTAGCGTTGACTTAAATCCAGAGGCTGAGTCTGCGCTGACTACATTCTGTGGTAGAGTATTACACAGGTAGACTGTGCGTGGAAAGAATGAATACTTGTGTGTATCATAAGTTGGTTGTACCAGGTGGTAAGCTTGGCTATGGTAGTGTCTTGATTGTCTCGTATATTGTTGTAGGTACTGGTTCATGTCCATTGCTACAATGTTATTAGCTATTTTATAAAAGAGGCATAGTCTGTTTTTGGTCCGCCTACTTTCTAGGGAAGGCAAATTTAATGACGTTACGATGGTTGTCATAGAGGCTAGTGCCTTAGAATAGTCGATGGCAACAAATCGGGCTGCTTACTTTGTATAGATTCTATCTTGTCGACATCTTTCTTCAGGTAATGGTCCCAGGCTGCAGAAGAATATTCTGATGTTAGGCGTACAACTTAGTTATTTATATGCTGCTGTTTTAGTTTCTTCGGAAGCTGAATGTAAGTTGCGTCTTAAATCCTAGTGATTGACTAGCTTTAGTTGTGATTTAGTTTGTTTGTTTGGGTTTAACGCCAGTTAAAACAGCTCTAGTCATACCCAGGCGGTCAGTCCACCTACTAAGTGTTCCTGGGTATCCAACCAGTTTACTTACCAATTTCTCCGCAAGTGACTGACTACTTCCTCACTTGCTCCAGACGCATTGTCAGTTATCACGGAGAAACTTTGCCGGTCCTGATGGGGATCGAACCAGGATCCACAATCCGATGCTCTACCGATTGAGCTAGTGTTCATTTGAGGCACTGAAGAACTGTTATCATTAACAAAGACGTAAGAGAACTGCAGATTAAGAACATCAGCCTTTTCCTTCGATATGTTTCTTAAAATGCCATTTTCACGAAGAAGAGACACTCCTGAGAAATCATTTTTACTAAACTCTTGATGAAGCCCAAAAATCGTTTGATTGTACCATGATTGTTTTCAGATTTGTCACACACTATGTTATTCATATAATCCCAATAAGTACACCTGGCTTTTGCTGAATAAGAACTTCTAATTTCTTTAACTTGGGTAATAGTTGGTAATTTTTGTCTTTTTCATTTTATTGTATAAACGATCACGTTTTTTATGAGTCTTTTGATGTATGAGTTTATTCATGGAATGTGGTGTCTTCTTCCAGAAACATGCTGGTATGATTTTTCAGTCAAAGTATTTAAGGTAGATCTAAAGGTTTCCCATATCTCATTTACAGCCATGTTTTAAGATGTCTATTTGATGTAAATTCCTGTAAGCCTTTCTTTACTCCAGACCAGTTTGCTTTATCAAAAAGATAGATTTTTCATTTTTCTTTTGGAATATTCCTGACTGACGCTAACATGTCAACATATGGCATGCAGTTGTCGGTAAAGCCTGGTATTACTCTGACATTTTCTACTAGCGATAGGTTGGAAACAAGAAACAAATCTAAACAATTTCTGGTTGTATCAGTAATACATGTGGGTTCATTTATTAACTGTATTGTCTATACAGCTTAAAAGCTTTTTATTTTCATTTACATGGTTTGCTCCTGCTTTTTTTTGACACTAATACAAATACACCGCAGCCGGTTCTACCTTTACGAACTTATCTGTATACATCATAGTGAGAAAGAAAGACCAACATTTTTAATGTTTAGTTTCAGCCAAGATTCATTTCCAAGAACAATATCTGGATTTACAGAAGACAGCATGTTCAGAAAGCCAAGATTTTGCTTTTTCACAGATTGACAGCTCACTGTTATTATTTTCAAGTGCTGTAAGTTGTATGTACCAAATACAGTAGACTTAGGTTGTCTATGACTGGTAGAAGATGTTTGTGTATTACTGACAACACGTTTACTACATGGAGTACTACTACGAATAGGATTTAAATGGTGGTTATTACCTGGTAAATGTACTTAGATGTTACCTGGAGAGTGTACTATTTCTGAGCTACATGAACTGACTGAAGATAATGAGGTATTTGTGTCAACTGATTAGGGTGCTTCAAACAGTGATGATGTAAAATCTGGTATGCCACAATTTAAGCATTCCCAGTATTCATCTGGATATTTTTTGTGATTCTGATTAGTAAGTGTGTTCATTCCTTGACACCCTGTATGGAATCATGTGTCACATTCTTCGTATAAAATACCCCGTTCTGGATCCCAATTTACTTGGGTATTACAAACTTAACAAATATCAGGTCTATCAATACCTGTATTCGGGCTTGAAATATCATGAGCAATGGAATTTAGACTCAAATATTTTTACTTTTTTAGAGAATTTCGAAAGATTTAGACTAACTGCAAGTTCTTCACTCATAATATGAAGGGTAAAGGCCATAAGCCCCACCACACGCAGAATTAACCTGCACATATTTTGGAATGTCGTGAAAAAGAGTAACACTACATTGAAAAGTCACAGTCATAAAAAATGGAGAAATAGGACGTAAGTTGAACTCTATTGTCGATGGACCCTTTTCTACCGAATTATTGACTTACAACCCTTAAATGGACGCTTGGGGAAGGTTAAAAGTGAATTATCCAATGAGAATTTAGAAGCAGTCGCCCCAAGCAGACACCGGAAGTTGATTCTTATATAGAATTCAGTTTTATACGGCAGCCTTTTTCTTTCCGAGTGATAGCATGAGTTTTAAGAATTGTTTCAGACTTCGAATGTTTGTGCAGGTTCTATTTATCGGGCTTTACTATATTTTGATGGCCGTATATCATGTCCACCTGACCGGCGCAGTGTTAGTTTAGTGCGGTCTGGTTCCTGCCATAGCTTAGACTCACAAGAGATGAGTGCCTCCCATATTTAGAAAATAAAATTTTGAATTTATCTGTTAGAAGGCGCATTCTGCATTTTATTTGGTCAAAACTGTCCCTAGAAATAATAATTATATGCAAATGCCAAAATTGCCGCCTTACCAGAGGGCAGTTGATTTTTAGAATTCGGAAAGTAAAGTACGATTTTTGTATATCTCAATTTCACTACGTTTTTGGGCACAGATAGCATTGTTCAATAATCGCTATTCGCTATTCGCTAAACGCTAATCGTTAGTCACATTAGCTAGTCACCGCTATTCTTTGGTACATAGGAATAAAAGTGAAAGAAGTAGCGCGTATATTGCAGTTTTTCTTGTTGCCCAAGACACTTGGTGAAGCTGCCCACTACAGCTGTGCAGTAGTGCCTTTGTTAGTGTACACCCCAGAGTTCTACAATAATTGAAAACGATGGTTATTTTTCAGTTATTGAACAGTTATTCTACAGTTATTGAATAGTTGTTCTACAGTTATTGAACATTATCTGTAACGAGAAAAGTTGCAGTTACTTGGATTAATTACGTTCAAAGTTCAAATTACCTGGATTATATGTGTTTTATATATTCCGGACTGTAGACTTATTGTTAGAAGATGGCTACCGGCTCGTCACTCGACGAACGAGAAGCCTCTATGAAGAAGCTAGTCGCAAGCTTCTCAAGGATTGCCAAGTCAAGTGAAATTAAGCTGACAGCAGGCGACTCCGGGTTTCGGCGGTTGCGGAAAGAGCTGTGCGACTGCTGGGAGGAGTTGGTCGACGTACGTCACAGATGTGAGGCGTCACTTAATGAAGATAAATTCAATGAAATACAAGAACGATACAACCAGTTGTTGTCCCGAGTTAGTGACTCGGTTGAAAGTTACACAAGTTCTGTTTCGTCACGCAATTCCACAGCATCACAGAAGTGGAGGGCAGAACTGCGCCTTCGCCAGATACGCGAAAGACAGGAAATAGAACGTAAAAGTGAGGAACTTCGGCGGGAGCTCGAACTACAGACCGCCCGACATGAAGTAGAACTGGCCGAGATAGAAGAGGAGGAGGCTGATAACGACGGAAGCAGAGAATCATTATCGTCACCGGACGCACCGTCACCGGACGACAAAGTGAGAAACTATGTGCAAAATTGTAGTAAGGACTTACCTGCCAATGGAGACAGTGACAAACTTTGTAACAATGTGCCAACCGCTCAAATCAGTGTTCAGGACCTTTATGGTTTACCAAAACCGGAATTAATAAAATTCAATGGGAATCCTGCGGATTACTGTAAGTTTCTTAGCAACTTTGAAACAAACATTGAGGCTAGGGTAAGTGATAGTAGATTAAGATTAAACTATCTTATTCAATTATGTCAGGGAGATGCCAGATATTGTATAGAAGACTGTGTAATCTTGCCTCCGAACGAAGGCTATTTAAGAGCTAAAGAAATCTTAAAATCTAGGTATGGCAAACCCCATTTAGTAGCCATGTCACATGTAGAAAGTTTGATAAATGGCGGTGTCATTAAGAGTAATGATGTTAAGGGACTGATGAATCTGTCACTTCATATGGAAAAATGCCACATCACTCTCTCCCAGCTAGGTTTCATGTCTGATGTGAATAACACTGAAAATTTGAGAAAAATAGTTAGGAGACTACCGGTTCACATTCGGTCTAAGTGGGTTGAACGTGCGAGCAGCCTGATCGAACTGGGAGTCGAACCAAGTTTTGATCACCTTTTAACCTTTGTGAGGGAACGTTCTGTTGTTGCAAACACAATGTATGGTTATGACCTTGCAAATGGGTCTAGTAAACAAACAAAGAATTTGCCTCGAAATTCACAGGTTAACTCTTCACAGCGTAATAAAGTTGTAACTCTGTCCACTGGATCTGATAAGAGAAACTCAGGTAAATCCCCCTCAGAAAAACCCCAAGGGATCGATTATCGTGTATTTATTGCAAGAAGGCCCATAAATTAAGGGAATGTACAGAGTTTCGGCTAATCGATATTGATTCAAAGCTGACAGTTATCAGAGAGCATGAAATGTGTGAAAATTGCATGAATTTTAAACATGTTGCCGAAAATTGTAGGAAAAATAGTTGTTGTGAGGTTTCAGGTTGTACCGGGAAACATAATACGATGTTTCACCGAGACTCTGGTCAAAATCGTGAGTATGAAAATGGTCAGGATAAATATGTTGCTGCTTCCGAGTCGCAGTCTAAACAAAATCAGGTAAGTTTGCGCATACTCCCAGTAGTCGTCAGAACGGCATCTGCACAAGTAGAGACTTATGCACTCCTGGACGAAGGGAGTGATGTTACACTGTGTAGTGATAGTCTTGTCAAAAGGCTAGGGATTGAAGGTAAACCTTGTAACTTCACGTTAACCACAGTGAACAAGTCTAGTCAGAATATGACTGGCAGAGAAGTGCAACTGCAGGTAAGTGCATTAAATGGAGGTCAGGTTATTGACCTTCAAAAGGTATGGTCTGTCAAAACCTTGCCTATCTCCTTGCAGTCGTTGCCAGATCAGTCTGTAACAGGTAAGTGGAAACACTTAAGTGGTATTCATTTACCGAAAATTGATATCGATAAAGTCGAATTGCTCGTGGGAAGCGACACCCCAGATGCCTTCTTGGTAGAGGAGCAGCGAAGGAGAAAAGGGGGTGAGCCCTATGCAATCAGGTCGATACTAGGCTGGAGCATTATCGGACCTACAGGTAAGAGGTCAACACTAGACCGCGGTAGTATCAATTTTCAGCCTGCATCTAGTACACAGTTGCAAATCGATAAACTATGGTCAGCAGACTTTCCGGATGTCAAGAGTTGTGGCGCGGGGATGTCACAGGAAGACCGTCGTGCACTCTCCATAATGGAAGGTACAGTAGTAAAAGAAAATGGTCACTACAAGCTAGGGCTCCCGTGGAGGGACCCTAGTGTAAGTCTCCCAAATAACGTGAAGATGGCCACAGTAAGACTCGCTCACTTGAAAAGAAAACTACAAAGAGATGATCAGTTATTTAATATGTACAAGGAAACAGTAAATGAGTATATTGAAAAAGGGTACGCTTCCTTATTGGATGCCAGAGCAGGATTCGAACCCAGTCGAATTTGGTATCTGCCTCATCACCCAGTGCTCAACCCAAAGAAGCCAGGCAAGGTAAGGGTTGTCTTTGACTGTGCTGCTAGGTATCAAGGCACATAATTGAATGATAATCTGTTACAAGGCCCCGACCTAACCAACAGTATTACAGGCGTGCTGATGCGTTTCCGGCAGGCCCCAGTAGCAGTAGTTGCGGACATAGAAGCTATGTTCCACCAAGTAAGGGTGCATGAGCATGATAGGGATGCCCTAAGATTTCTTTGGTGGCCCCAAGGTAACTTACACGAGGAGCCAAAGGAGTATTGTATGAACGTGCATTTATTTGGTGCAACTTCGTCTCCTAGTTGTGCAGCTTTCAGTTTAAAGCGCACAGCCAAGGACAATGTTGACAAATTTAGTCGAGAAGCGGTAAGTACGGTCGAACGTAATATCTACGTTGATGACTTGCTTAAGTCTGTACTTGACCCAAGTTCGGGAATTAGACTTGCCACTGAGTTGAAAGAACTTCTCTCGTTAGGGGGCTTCAGACTCACTAAATGGCTTTCTAATAGTGAACATGTCCTGAACTCTATCCATGAAGCAGATCGAGCTGAACCGAGGGCAAAGTTAAACATCGACACCGAATCTTTCCGTGAGCGAACACTTGGGTTACAGTGGCTTGTTAATCAGGATAAGTTTGTGTTTGATATTAATCTCCATGACAAAGGTACGACAAGACGCAGTATCTTGTCGGTTGCAAGTTTGTTGTACGATCCGCTTGGGCTAGTTGCACCGGTGACATTAATACCCAAGTTGATTTTACAGCGTGCTTGTAGGCTGAACTTAGGCTGGGACGAACAAATTCCAGAAGCGGAAGCAGAAAAATGGTCACAGTGGCTAGCAAGTCTACCAGCATTATCGAAGGTGAGTATTAGTAGATGCATAATTCCAAGTGAGCTTGACAGGTCAACTTTGAGAGCTGAATTACATATGTTCAGTGACGCATTTGAATTGACCTATGGATCTGCCGTGTATTTAAAGGTGTATGACGCTTACGGACACAGTAAGTGCAGCCTTGTTATAGGTAAGTCAAGGTTAGCGCCTATAAAAGCTATGTCAATTCCAAGGCTCGAACTGGCAGCCGCTGTCGTTGCTGTCAAATTTTATCAGATTGTGGTAGAGGAGCTTGACATACAAATTTCTGAAAGATACTTTTGGACGGACTCCATGATTGTATTGGGGTATATAAGAAATGAACAGAAAAGGTTCAAGACCTTTGTTGCGAACCGACTGTCCGTAACTCATGAGGTAACGTCACCACATGACTGGAGGTATGTACCCTCTAATAGTAATCCCGCCGACATTGCGTCAAGGGGAATCAATCCGCAAGAGCATGAAAGGCTTGAAACATGGTTGATTGGGCCTGAATTCCTTAAAAGGAATGAGGCAGAGTGGCCAGTACAGGTAGGCAACGTGACCTTACAAGAGGATGACATAGAGCACAAGCCTCGGGCTAGCGTACTAAATACTCAAGGTAAGTGTGATTTAAGCACGTTAATAAGTAAGTTCTCCGACTGGCATAAACTACAAAATGCAGTTGGTTGGCTACTGCGTTTTAAGTGGTTTATTGTTCAGAGATTCCCACCTGAAAGACGAAATCTTGGCGATAAGGTAAGTAGTAAGTCCCTTGGTGTGAGGGAGATGCAAATGGCACAGATAGCCATATTCGATCAAGTTCAGTATTTAGCGAACGTTGTTTGGAGATAGTACGGGAGTACTTGCCGACCTTGCAGGTAAGACAAAATGGCTTAATCCCCAAAGGAATATATCCGTAAATGACCTCGTTCTCGTCTGCGATGAACAAGCGTCTCGTGGAAAATGGCCATTAGGCATCGTTCTCGAGGTAAACAAAGGTAGAGACGGACTCGTTAGATCATGTAAGGTCAAGGTTAATGGGTCTGTAAAGGTACGACCGATTACAATGTTATGTATGTTAGAGCAGAGCACCGTTCATGCTAACTGATAACAGTGGTAAGCAACATGAATTAACCTTTGATGTACATGTATGTTCTCTGCTATTTAGGCGTTACGATATTCTGTAAATCTAGTATAATTTAGATTAGTATGTCTCACCCTTAGAAGTTAATGAATGTTTTTTTTACTATTAAGAAATAGATAGTATATTCATTGTACATTCTTGCATTTGTATATTCTTCGTCTTCCCTTAAATATATGAATGAACTTATAGGAAAGGTTCATTGAGGGCCGGTGTTTCAGACTTCGAATGTTTGTGCAGGTTCTATTTATCGGACTTTACTATATTTGATGGCCGTATATCATGTCCACCTGACCGGCTCAGTGTTAGTTTAGTGCAGTCTGGTTCCTGCCATAGCTTAGACTCACAAGAGATGAGTGCCTCCCATATTTAGAAAATAAAATTTGAATTTATCTGTTAGAAGGCGCATTCTGCATTTTGGTTGGTCAAAACTGTCCCTAGAAATAATAATTATATGCAAATGCCAAAATTGCCGCCTTACCAGAGGGCAGTTGATTTTTAGAATTCGGAAAGTAAAGTACGATTTTTGTATATCTCAATTTCACTACGTTTTTGGGCACAGATAGCATTGTTCAATAATCGCTATTCGCTAAACGCTAATCGTTAGTCACATTAGCTAGTCACCGCTATTCTATGGTACATAGGAATAAAAGTGAAAGAAGTAGCGCGTATATTGCAGTTTTTCTTGTTGCCCAAGACACTTGGTGAAGCTGCCCACTACAGCTGTGCAGTAGTGCCTTTGTTAGTGTACACCCCAGAGTTCTACAATAATTGAAAACGATGGTTATTTTTCAGTTATTGAACAGTTATTCTACAAGAATACTTGAAATTGTTCTATCAACTTTTATCCTGAATAGTTATACAAAGTTACTGCCTAAAGAGGATTTTTATGGCCTAAGTACAGTATTCGTTTGAATAGCCCATTTGCTTTTTTTCAAAACTTGTAACTCTCAAGAACACCAGCAAATGACTAAAGATGAAGCATGAACAAATTCTTGCCAATACGACTGCCCTCAAACAATTAACAGGGCCTATATCAAATCAACTATATTATAACAAATAGTATAAAATGTAAACTTTTGTCAGATATTTTATTTAAGATGAGTACTTTTTAGATTTGTTTGGGCACTGGAAAGCTAATAAAGCAAAACGTATTACCTTTAAAAATAAATGTCCAAATGGCAAGTGGAATGAAGCAAATCATAATAAACTGTATCCGTATTTAGGCATTACGAATAAATGTGCGTTTTAATATAAACAGGAAATGCGACCATTTAAAACGATGCAAATTCAAACACAGTTAAACCATGAGCTTCGCTTAAGCGTCACGCGCTATTGACAGAGTATGACTTTACGCTTTGGACACACACTTAATGAACAGCAACATGAAGACTAAGAAATGTTGTAACTCTTAGTTTTAAGGACAGTATTATAATAATATCTGCGAATAAGTTCAACATGATTATTGTGGAGTTCTTTAGTCATGTTTTACCTTAAACGATTCAAGATATACAGAGCATAAATATTCACACATTTAATCGGTATGACATATCACCTTGACCATTACCCGGGTTTGCAAAAACTTGTCCTCTGTGCATAACTTCAATTTTGTATTTTTTTTTCTGCAAAATAGTTTCGTTTTTCTACAAGTTGATGAAATGATACAGTCAGAGTGGACAGTTTCAATTTCTTTAAGCAGTTCAAAAGATACAGACAAACGTATTATTGTAGGATCAATATCTTACAAACACGTGGCTTGCAGCTATTATTTTCTTTCTGCATACACAAACTCACATGTTGAACATATCAATACTTTGCAAAATCAGATTTAACAAATGCAAGACACAAACAATAAAAAAACCGGTCCATATTGCAACAGATGCTAAATTTCATACGGTCATTAAAATCTCGTTGTAAGGAAGAATATATATTCTTAAATTTCATATAACAATCAGGAACAAATAATATATTCTTAAATTTCATGTAACAATCAGGAACAAATAAAGACCATGTTTTTAGCCTTCATGCATTTTCTAAAGAGCAAGTTTTGTAATACTATCAGTGTTTTACGGTGACTGATCAAACAAGACCGACAATGACAATTAACAGTGACTTATCAAAACAAAGACAGTATGTCACCCCCCATATTACGTAACCACATTCTTCACTACAGGACATTGCGAAAGACAAAAGACGGTGTGATAATTAAAGAAGTGCTAAATAATGCATATTTATTGTCTAGTATCTTTTGAAACTGTATCAAAGAATAAAACAAGTATAACAGGTGGTGAAAAATCGTGGCTCGGCCGGGATTTGAACCCAGGGCCTTCCGCTTACAGGGCGGACACTCTACCAACTGAGCTACCAAATCACACGTTTCTGCCTTTTTGATTTATCACCTGTAAATCTGTACCCTGCTACATATACCCCCTCAAAAGTTAGAATTCGTCTCGAATTCTCAGAGTCACGGAGAATATTCTAAACCTATTCTCGAGATGCCGAAGCTGTAGATAAATTATAACGCAGGTTATTTACGTTGGGCGCCAAATGTAACAGGTGGTGAAAAATCGTGGCTTGACAGGGTCTTGAACCCAGGGTCTTCCGCTTACAGAGCGGACACTCAACCAACTGAGCTACCAAGCCACACAGTTCTGCCTTATCGATTCATCACCTATAAACCTGTACCAGGCTACACAAGTTTTAGATAAAATAGAGTGAATATGCGGTTGATGAGAGAGATGTTTAATTTTGTCATATTGTAAGCTTTTAGAGTTGTTCAAATAGTTGAAATTGTCTCAGGACCAATATAGGTGATATGGTTACTAACGTATTATCACCAGCCCGGGTAGCTCAGTTGGTAGAGCACCTGACTTGCATGCGGATGTCGCGGGTTCGAGTCCCGCCCTGGGTATGTGATTTTTCTGACCCCGCGACAAAAAATCATAGGTTCACCTTCGAAATGGAAAACTGTGCATGTGGTTTACACAACTCCACAAGCTTCCACTTTAAACAACCGATGGTCTTTTTTCACAGTCTTTCATGTGTTAAATAATTCCAGTTAATGATATGTTCAAGTCTGGAATAAAACATACGAAATAGTAATAATAATACATGTACAATAAAATGATGTTTATTCTGCAACAAAATTCACGCAATATAAGACAGTACGTCAGCTTGAAATGTGCTTAAGTTATACAGATTTATACGAAACTTAGGTAGCACTCCACACTAAATTTCTAATTCCTGCCGTCCCTGTACACAAACATTATGTCCGAAGTTCCTGGTACAAAAGTATTAAACCTGAAAAAATAAGAATCATTTTATTAACAACATATTAAACAAAACATTGTAAATCAACAACTAAACTGTCACAAGTATTGTGGTAGAACTATACATGGAGCTGTGATTCATTCAGTAATCGCCGAAAATCAACAGTGGTCCAAGACCTAAAACACCACTTTTTGTCTCTCTGTCAAAACATACCTGCAAATAGTAGCTATAGAAACACTGTTTCTGTCTAGGCAAATCCCTTACATGCAAAATATCAACAAAGAAACAGGTGTTTCGCCTTGCAGATTTTTTGCTAATGATTGAAAGTATGTACCCCCCCTTGAAAAAATGTCTTGATTCTTCCGAGCCTGCAATTGAAATGCACTGTTTACAGAAAAACGGTGTTCATGACACCATCGGTCCCTGAACAATTATTACTAGCCCTATTTTCGAATTTGCCAGAGTTCATTTTAGATGTTGCAAAACAAAATCTGATGCTGAAAATGCATTTTGAACTCAAACAGTCATTTGACTCAGAATATTTACACTTTCAAAGAAATCATCCGTGGCCTTTCGAAACTGTGGCTACAATTAGTGTGGTGTGCTAACTTAAGCATCATAGCGAGGTTTAGCAGTCAATTAATGGCAGACGGTCACGTGACCTTCATAATGGGCGGTGGTCAATTTTATCAATTATGGAAGGTCTATACAAGCGACTTTGTGAAACGACACCACCAAGTACACAACTTTTAGGAGAAAAACTTCAAGAACGCATAAACGAACTGAAGGAATCAAAGACATCATTAACCACAATCGGCACCAGGATGCCTTTTTATCGAAAAGGGAGGGGGATATATAATCACAGAACCAGCAGCAACAGCAAACAACATAATGTCTGCGACGTCCTACTCTCCTCGGTTCAACAGAACAAAAACACAACAAAACCCCAAATGAAACGACATCTAAAACCAGCGATGAAAAAATAATCAATGTAGGTACATATTTTACTTTAAAATTGGAAAACAAAACACTTTATTAAATTTCAAGGCAGAAAGACTTTTGACTGTATTAAACAATGGAAAACAATCACCTCAGATAAATGGGTTTAAAATTCAACTAGCGGCTGCGAAGTGATTACAGTACAGTTGATGGACAACTTAAGATTAACAGTAAATGAGACGAAGTTTGTACTTATACCATGCAAACAATTGTCATTCCTTGGCTTTTTATGTTCTGTTATATTAACAGTTCGATTAACAAAGGAAAAAAAGACAGGAAATCGAATAAATTTGTAAAGAATTTTTGCAAAATGAAAGAAGATCTATTATGCATTTTGCAAAACTGATTGGTAAACTTACCGCAGCATCACCTGCTGTTCAACATGCAGCGCTACATATACGACCGTTAGAAAAAGTAAGAGACAAACAGCTTAGGCTTCACTCTGGCAATTTTGATTCTTTTATGAAAATCCCAAGATCAATTCATAGTTTCTTGATATGGTGGATTGATAATTGTCCATGTTTCAAAAGAATTGTACAAAACACACCAGATATAACAATATTTACGGATGCATCAATGACAATGTACGGCGCATATGAGCAAACGAATAATGTAAAAACGTGCGGGTTCTGGTCGGCGGACGATAAATTACTTCATATAAATGTTTTAGAACTCACGGCTTGCTAAATAGGATTGAAAACATTTTGTAATAATGTCAGAAATGTTCATGTTCGTGTTTATACCGACAACACAACGAGTTGCGCGTACATCAATCGTTTTGGGGGAAAGAAAACTTCACTAGACAATACTGCCAGAAGACTTTGGTTCTGGTGTATCGATAGGAAATACAAGTGTCCACAACTCACGTTCCAGGGGTATTCAGTGAGAAAAGCTGATGAACTAAGTAGGACCGGGAATGAAGATCTTGAGTGGTCATTAAACAGCACAATTTTCGATGAAATACTGTCTAAATTTCCTAACATACAAATCTATTTGTTTGCGTTGAAACTTAATAAAACAATGACACAATATGTATCCAAATTCCCGGATCCTGGTGTTATATCTGCATCTCTAACGTGGAATCAGTGCTCCTACTACATATTTGCACCTTTCAGTTTGCTTACTCGCATTCTTCAAAAAATGGAGGAGGACAAGACAAATGCAGTAGTCATCGCTCCTAATTGGCCAACAAAGACTTGGTGGCCAATTTTGACCAATCTCATAAAAGGGCAATATTATCTGCTTCCAAAGGCTCGAAAATCTTAGGCTTGGAACACAGAACAGACCATCAACATCCATTAACAAAAATTGAGGCTGGTTGTTTTCGATATTTCTTGAAAGCTCTCAGACTGCAGGGAATACCAGAGTCAGCAACAACACTTATCAGTGACTCATGGCGAAACAGCACAAAAACAGTATGACGGGTATATTAAAAATGGCTACATCATTGTAAAGGGAAAACGAATCCCTTTACACCAAATATAAGAGACATACTTGAATTTCTAGTAACATTGCATGACAATGGTTTGAGTTATTCTGCTATAGGCACAACAAGATCAGCAGTTCGTTGTTTTGTGAGACTCACAGGGAATATAGACATAAAAAATAATGAACTTATTTCGCGCTTTATGAAATGAATTTTTCAAATTAGGCCGGTGTTGCCTAGATATGTAGATACCTGGGGCGTTAAATTGGTACTAAATTACTTAGAAACAATAGACACGACTACCTTGTTATCTTGATCAAATTATGCATGTTATTTTTACTTGTCACTGCACAGAGGTGCCAAAGTCTTCATGCGATAAGCTTGACAGATGTTCAACTATTTGATACCAAGGTAGTTACATATGTTTTGTGTCTACTGAAACATTACTATTTTACTGTTTAATCTTATTCAGGTACACATTTTTTTTGACAAACTGCAAAAACAGTATGAATGTTATAGTTTTATTTTATTTGTGTGTCAAAGAAAAGTGATAATGTTTCAAAATTGTAACAAAGTCTTGAAAATTACATTGAAGTTTGTATTTATTTGTGTATTTTTTCTTATAAAATCCTCTTGGAAATATAAATTTGAACCGTTGCTGAGATAAAAAATATTCACAAATGACGTCAAAAAATTCGCTAGAAAATCGCGCAGTAATTAAATTCTTAGCAGAACTGGACAACACACCAACACAGACGTATGAAATGATGCAGAAGACATCTATTAAATCATCTGTTTCCCGGGCGCTCGTAGTCCTTCTATATTAGTTGACTTTTTTACACCTAAAATTTTTCGTAAAAATTTACAATGTATAAGTTCTATGTCTTTTGATTCATGATATCCCCATACAGAGGCATTGTAATTCAAAACAGATCCAACTAAGGTATCAAATAATTTGCATTTATCTTTTTTTGTTAACTCCACTTGATTTAGAATAGTAAAAAGATTATGTAAGGCATAGTTTGAATGTTGTGCTATTCTCTTCTTTAGCATGAACCGTTCTTAAATTAATGTGTGCAAAGATATTTAAAAGAGAAAACAACTTCTAGATTTTTCTCATTAAACTTGAAGTTGTGCGAGGTATGACGCCCTTTCTCAAATATCATTATCTTAGGTTTTTTTCTTTATTTAGTTCTAATGCCTAAGGAAAACAATATTTTTCTAACTGGTTTAATAAATTTTGAAGAGCTACAGGGGTTTGTGCAAACAAAACAGCATCATCTGCAAATAATGAAATGAATATTTTTAGTTCGTCAATAGTAAATAGACCTTTAATATCTGATTTAATGATTTCTTCAATGTCATTCTAGAAGAATAAAAATAGCAAACTTGAGCTTGGGTCCCCCTGTTTTACCCCTATATGTGAATCGAAAAATGCTGACGTTTTGCCTTTGTATCTAACACATTGTTTTACAACACTATACATTGCTTCTAGAGCTTTAACAATTTTCGTTCTTATTTTTTCCATATACAGTTTTTGCCAGAGGAGAGTCCTATCTTACTTATCAAAACATTTTTCGTAGTCAATGAAGGCAGCATACAGTTTCTTATGATCATTAAGTGTTTAAGATATTACTGAATGAAATAAAAAGATACAATCTGTTGTAGACTTGCCTTTTTGAAAACCGAACTGGTTATGATTAAGACTTTTGTGTATCTGTGACCATTTTGTAATTCGATTTAGCAAAACTTGTGAATATATTTTGCCTAAAATATTACTAAGACAAATTCCTCTATACTTGTCACCACCTTTAAAAATAGGCACTAATATTCCTTATCCCCAAATTTCTGGGTATTCCCTCCCATTAAATAAGCGGTTAAAAGTTTAAATAATACAAGTGCAATGTTATCAAAGGAACATTTAAATAGTTCTGCATAAAGCTCGTCTAGACCACTGCTTTTGTTATTATATTTTTTAAAAGTTAACTCTTTATAACTAATTAAAAAAAATTATTTGTCTAAATATTCATCATATGATTGGTCATATTCTGGCGTGTTATTGTTACTATCAGATTCTTCGCTGTATAAATTTCGAAAATGCTCAAATAAGTCATCGGCTGTTAGGTTCTCTGATAATTGTGGTTTTGGCATATTGTTGTTTTAATTTCTTCCAAAATTGTCTGGGTTTTTGTTTAGCCATATTCTGTAATTCTAATTTCTCTGTTTTTTAAGTTTATTCTTTTCTTTCCGTTTTATTCTATTTTATTCTATTTTATTCTATTGTATTTTGTTAACAACCCGGGCAGCTGTGTAAAGTGGCAAGGGATAAATGTGCGTCACTTCCGGTTTTGCTCGTGACAGGTGCGCGCGACCATATGCATAAAATATGGATTTTAATTTGCTAAAAAAACATCTTTAAGATGAAAATTACCTGCGGAATTCTGTAAAACAGTCATAGTTAGATATATATTTTTCGCTCATATGAAAATTTTGAGGTCAAAATTTCGTGTCACATGACCTTTAAGTGACTTCATATCTTTGATAATTTGCGTTGCCCATATTGGTGTGTTCTGTGTTTGAAGGTGTTGTTGCGGTTGAATTTTTGGGGACCCAAACAGTAGCTGTGTAGGTACTCCATAGTTCATCATCTGATTAGGACTCGCGGAGTTCAAGTTTAAATTAACATAACATAACATAATTTTGTTGGCATAAAACAGCACATGGCAAATTTATAGCTACATAGTAAATTTATATAAATAATAACGCATGTAAAAAGCAAAGACGTGATCGTTATAAATCAGTGGTTTTCTTGAGAAACTAATCTAATAATTACATAGAGTACGTGGTAATTTTACAATGCATTATGAATCCGATGTAGTTTCCATGTTAATTAACCTGTCCTATTTGTGTTGCAATATATAAAAATTTAGCTAAATTGTTCATAACTTTAATGGAATTTGATGACATAATGGATTCAAATTTTTGTATAGTTGGCCAGTGACAATAATAGGGTTTGAAAAATCTTTTTGGTATATTGCTATACATTGCTGTCACTAGATCCGTGTTACCAGTCAGTACAGCAGGACTATTGTTCAGCTCGCACTTTCTTTTGTTAGCCGTATTATGTGTACATCGTGATTGAAAATCACTCGATTGTCCCATGCATAATCCACAAACATCTATACTCGCTGTACTTACATTTTCGAGAGGAGAATTCGGTTTTCTCTTCTTTTTCTTCTTACTTTCAGAATTTCTAGCGTTTTTTTCCGATGGCATTAATAATTGTCCTATTTCACACTATTACATCCAAAAATCTTTGAAAACAACATCCGGAAACTATTTTTAATTCCATTTATAAACAACAGCTATTTTTCATGTCTTCACTGAGTAACGGTAAAAAAAGGATAGCATTTACACGCATATCTGTAATATCATTATTCCATAAATATGAAAAACCTAAATCGGGCAACATATATTTTACATTTTTTGACCAACTATTTGATAAATTACCATTAGTACAATAGTTACAATAGTAATAGCTTCACAATAGTAAGAAGAATAACATAAGAAGGTCACTGAAAGTTCACGTAATTAATTGTAGGTCAATTGTAGACAAAAAACTTGAATTCAGCAATTTAGTAACTTCCACAAAGCCTGATATTGTGATCGGCACCGAGTCCTGGCTTAAACCTAAGCACCATACTAGTGAGGTATTCGATCCGGAACTAGGTTACTCCATCTTCCGCCGCGACCGCATCAAGAAGGTCGGCGGAGGGGTTTTCATTGCTGTGAAGAACTGTATCACCGCCCAAGAAATGCCCGAACTTCAGTCCGAGCCAGGTCATAGAAACCCTAAATGATTCAAATCTAATACAAATGGTTAATCTCCCCACTCGAGAAAATAATATTCTAGATCTGTTCTTCACCACAAACACTACCATGGTAAACCAAGTAAATATTCTCCCAGGAATCAGTGATCACAATGTAGTAGAAGTAAAAGTCAATACATCCGCAAGGATATGTTACCAGAAGCCTCGCAAAATCCCGCTTTATAAAAAGGCAAACTGGCAGGAAATCAAACAGTCTCTAATTGACTACCACCAGGTCATGACAAATGAAGGCAAATATTCCGCACTAAACACAGAAGAGTTATGGGAAAATTTTTCAAGTACCCTTAACAACCTCACAGACAAATGGATTCCATCCAAACAGTCATCAATAAGAAATCACCTTCCTTGGGTCAATCAGGATATAAAGAAACTGATCAGGAGAAGAAATCGAGCTTTCACTAAGGTTAAAAAAACTAGCTCCTCTTCTGATCGCAAGAAATTCCTAGATCTTAAGCATCTAGTGCGGAAAAAAGGTTAAGGAGGCTTATAACCAGTATCTTGAACACATTCTCAATCTAAACAACACTGATGCCACGGTCAAAACTAAACCTAATACTAAGAAATTATACTCCCTTATCAAGTATTAAAGGCAGGAATCTTCCTCTATACCCCCCTTGAAGTACGAAAATAAGCTCCACCAGGATGACCATGCAAAAGCTACAGTACTGAACAAACAGTTTCAGTCTGTCTTTAGCCCAAAATCTCCCCTAAGCCTAGCCTCTATTTGCAATATGAAACTTAAACCAGATTCCCAATCTGTCCCGACCATGCCATGTATAACAGTTGGTACAAATGGCATTGAGAAACTTCTCAGTAACCTGAACCCACATAAGGCAAGCGGTCCTGATAAAATAAAACCCATTATACTTAAAACACTCTCTGCAGAACTGTCACCAATTCTGCAGGTCCTTTTTAATAAATCTCTAAAAGAAGGGTCACTACCATCCCAATGGAAAACTGCTTTTGTTGCCCCTATTTTTAAAAAGAGTGAAAGGTCAAACCCGTCCAATTACAGGCCCATCTCTTTAACGTGTGTACTATGTAAGGTCCTAGAACACATTGTTTCATCATCTATTGTCAAACATTTCACCAATCATGGTATTCTTTACGACTTACAGCATGGATTTAGAGAAAAAAGGTCATGTGTTACCCAATTAGTTATGCTAGTAAATGACTTGGTCACCTCAGTCTACAACAAGAAACAAGTAGATCTTATCCTGCTTGATTTCAGTAAGGCTTTCGATAAGGTCAGTCATGAGAAAGTCCTTCTGAAAATACACCAGTACGGAGTCAGAGGAAATACACTAAAGTGGATCAAAAGTTTCTTAGACAATAGGTCCCCAATCAGTTGTATTAAATGACACCTCATCTGATGCCATCCCAGTATCATCAGGTGTCCCACAAGGGTCTGTACTGGGTCCCCTGCTCTTCCTAGCCTACATAAATGACCTCCCACATAACATAAGCTCCAAAGTCCGGTTGTTTGCAGATGACACAGCGGTATACCTAACCTTGACATCTGCAAACCAATCAGTTACCCTCCAAAATGACCTCAAACTGCTCCAAAGTGGGAGTTGGAGTGGGATATGGAATTCAACCCCTCCAAATGTCAAGTTATCCACGTCACAAAAAGGAAACATCCTATTCCCACCCAGTATTACCTACATGGAGTCCATCTTGAATCAGTCAGCTCAGCTAAATACCTTGGCGTGGATATCTCAAATAACCTTACATGGGATGAACACATCAATAGGTCAACTAAGAAAGCTAACCAAACCTTAGGATTTCTCCGGAGATACATCAAGGTCAGATCAGAACCCATTAAGTCCATCGCTTACCAGACTCTAGTCAGACCCCAACTGGAATATGCCTCCGAGATATGGTCGCCCCACACCCAGATACAAATAGACCAAGTCGAAAGTGTCCAGCGTAGAGCCGCCCGCTGGATAAAATCTGATTATGGTCGAACATCCAGTGTAACAGATATGCTCCATTCCATTCAACTCCGGCAATTGGAATTAAGGCGTATAGATGCTTGGTTATCATTATTCTATAAGATTCATCATAATCTGGTTGCTATCCCAATCAATGACTATCTGACCCCAATGACCCGCTCTGCTCGCCACAGTCACACCCTCTGTTATAGATTAATCACTGCAACCAAGGATTAATATAAGTTCTCATACTTTCCCAGAACAGTGTTACATTGGAACCAACTTCCCCCAAATGTTGCCCACCTCCCCACCCTAGAGCAGTTCAATGCTGCAGTAAGTAGCATTGAACATGTCCCACCCTAGTTCCCCGCAAGTAAGACTTTTTATATTTTTAACCAAAAATTTTATCTTTACTTCTTTCATTTCTACATTTTTATTCACTATAATCTTTCTCTTTTGATCCCGACGCGCGAAACGTTTACGTCCCCGAAAGGTGTTCGACGTTGATGGAAGATAGATAGATAGTTATGCAGTTTGTTAAGCAGGGATTGTAATCCTTCCTTAGAATAAGAGAATAAAACTGTATCGACGGCAAACAAAAGTAAAAATATTTGTATGTCATCTAATGAAAATGTATCAACATAATCAATTTGTAAATTTCGTACATATCAATTTCGAAAAAAATAAATAACATGTGAGAGTGGTTCCCCTTGTTTAAAGCCCATATAACACACACAATTATCTGACAGGCAAGCATTTGCTCTTACACAAGATTTTGCACAATTATACATACTACGTAACATTGTTATAACTTTATATGATACTCCTGATTCAATTAATTTAAGCCATATTCCATTTCTATATAACATATCAAAACATTTTTTGAAATCAATAAATAATGCATATACCTTTCTCTTTTCATGTTTTATTATTTTACTAATAATTGAACTTAAAACAAAGATGCAATCAGTAGTACTTTTATCTTTCCTGAAGCCATACTGGAAGTTGTTCAACATTTCATTACTTTTGGCCCATCTACGCAATCGAATGTTTAATAATTTTGAGAAAAGTTTAGAAAATATGCTAGTAAGGGTGATTCCCCTGTAAGTATTTACATCATTTGGATTTCCCTTTTTTGGCACTAGTACAATGTTTAATTTTGTCATTTTGTCCATTTTGTAAGCTTTCAAAGTTGTTCAAATAATTGAAATCATATTTTCACCTTTTGAAAAGGAAAACAGTGCTTTCAATATTATTTGTGTTTAAAACATATTATATGTGGTTTACACAACAAAAATTAAATATCCTGCTCATCAATCGCATGTTCACTCTATTTTAACTAAAATATGTTTTTATTCTTTGATACAGTTTCAAAGAAACCTTGACAATAAATATGCATTATTTAGCGCTTCTTTAATTATCAAAATCTTGTTTGTCTTTTGCGGTGTCCTGTGGTGAAAGAATGTGGTTACTTAATATGGGGGTGACATACTGTCTTTGTTTTGATAAGTCACCGTTAATTGTCATCGTCGGTCTTGCTTGATCAGTCATGGTAAAACACTGTAATAACGAAATTTGATCTTAAGAAAATGCCTCAAGGCTATAAAACATGGTCTTTATTTGTTCCTGATTGTTATATGAAATTTAAGAATATATATTCTTCCTTACAAGCAAGATTTTAAAGACAGCATGGAATTCAGCATCTGTTGCCATATGGACCGTTTATTTTCTATTCTTATTTTCTTGCATTTTGGAAACCTGTTTTTGCAAAGTATTGATATGTACGATGTATGAGTTTGTGTATGCAGAAAGAAAACAATAGCTGCAAGCCACGAGTGTAGGACAATAGCCCACTAGGACAATAGCCCTTTGGGACAATAGCCCACTAGGACAATAGTCCACTGGTTTGCATCATTATGCATTTAATTAAGAAATTGAATATGTAATGAGTTTAAAATATAAGTATTCATCAGTCAACAGTGATGAGTTTTTTTTAATTCTTACATTTCTGTTTAAACAAACAGCAGATCCAGATCTAATGGATTTTTTACCAACTCTATACTTTTTACTCATGTTTTATTTGGTAGACACAGGGTATAAATGAGTAAAAACACATTGTATTATTGAATATGAAAATTAATGCAGACAAAGGATTAATATATAAATGTGAATATTAAAAAATTAAACATCTATATAATTAGTTTATTACATCTGCACCCTTTTTGATAAACAGTGGGCTATGTCCTCCCTGCCAAATTTAGCAGTGGGCTATTGTCCAGTGGGATATTGTCCAGTGGGCTATTGTCCAGTGGGACATTGTCCAGTGGGCTATTGTCCGTTCCCCGCAAGCCACACGTTTGTAAGATACTGATCTTACAATTATACGTTTTCTTCCCTTCTTATTATTTTCAACATTACTGTTGTGGATATTTCTTGTAATACGAAAAACAAAATTATTATGACACCTATGTAACTGTACCCTTTTGGTAAGATTTTTTAAAGATAGATACATGTACTTTTTAACAGCCAAGGGCAAAGTTAGACTATTCGCAGACGATACAATAGTATATCTAACCATCAAATCCACCCGAGATGCCGAAACCCTTCAAATGACCTTCATAGTCTTGAAAACTGGGAATCTGATTGGTCCATGGAATTCAACCCTGACAAATGTGAAATCCTTAGAATCCGCCGAAAAAACATCCTATCATATTCCCTTACAAACTTCATGGTATTGAACTGAAAACCACAGAGGCTGCTAAATATTTAGGCGTAACAATAAGTAAAGACCTTTCCTGGACCAATCACATCAACAACATAACATCTAAAGCCAAAAATTCACTCAGGTTCATTAAAAGAAATGTTAAAACTTCAAATAAAAAGGTCAAAGAAACTGCCTACAAAACTTATGTAAGGCCCCAGTTAGAATACTGTTCTACGGTTTGGCATCCTTGGCAAAAATATTTAATCTATAAATTAGAACAAGTTCAAAGATCTGCCGCCAGATATGTAACTAATGATTATAATTACACCAGTAGTGTGTCCCAAATGTTGTTGGATCTAAAATGGCAAACCTTAGAACAAAGACGTAACATCAGCTCTGTCACTTTTTTGTATAAGATCCAACACAATCTTGTTAGGGTTGACCATCACCACCTGACACCCACAAGAAACCTGAACTATCTTATACCACATTCAAGGACACAATATCATTCCCACTCATTCTTCCCAAGAAGTATTCGTCTGTGGAATGGTCTACCTGTGGCCTTGCAAGCTAGTCCCAGTATAGACACCTTTACTGGGAAGCTGCATCCTTTCCACCAGTTCTAAATCTATACACTGTTTTTACCTTTTTAACTTTAGTTCTGTAGTTCTTTTACCTTGAAATTCTAGTAACTTTGCACTTAACATATCCTAACAGCTATTCCCAGACAACGCGCCTGCTTAGTATAATCAATTGTTGATTGTGAAGCAGTACAATGTAGATGTAGATGTAGATTTTTTTCGTGAAATTTTGATAAAATAAGAAGAATAAATCTACTGGAGAATATCACAAGACCTTTATTTCACAGTTCAATAGATTCAGATGTCAGCACAAAATCTTTACAGATATTCTTTTTTCAGTTAGAAGACCATGGGGTATATCTTTGCTGATAATAAATGCTTCATGTGGTTTAATTGAATCTGTTTCTCTAACATACAACGTCACAATCACATTACAGCTATAAAAATGGGACATTTTTCGAAAGCTCTGCATTATCCAACTGCTTCGATCTGCGCAGTCCATGGCGGATGCAAGGGAGGTAATTAGGGAGGTAATAATTTCTGGAACGGTCTATACCAGCACTCTTACCACTCTTAAGGGAAGAAAAAGCTTTATCACATCATCGACCGTGAAATCCACGTCAAGTTCATCAACATTCATCAAGGACCCCGTTGGAAATAAGTCTTCGGACTTTACGGGTTATCCTGTGCACATTCCAATCCATTTTTATGTGATATTTTACGCTTTAAATGATTACAATTATGTGTTAGGTATTTGTGGCATCCAATTTCTGTGATAAGCATTTTGTGATGTAGTCAAAGTTTGTGAAGATCTAGTCAAACTCTGTGATATTGAAATATATGCTAGAATTTATTTTAAATAGTATTAGTTTAGACTTATGAATTTATGTCTTTTAAATTGTATGTAATTATGGACCTTATTGCACAAATAAAATCTTATCTTATCTTATCTTAACATTGTTATATACTATATCATTGCTATTTAAACCACAAACAAGTATATAACAAAAGAGCTCATGGTAATTTTTGTGGGTAAAACCTATTGTTACAAGAGTTAAGAGTCATGCTGTGGATCAATGAATTACCACAAATGCTTTGCACATCGTGTAAAAGGTCTTTCACGGTAAATATTGCATGACGTGTTGCTCATGTTTCAATTACATTTTAACTTTATCTCACTTGTGTTAGGATGAGACATCTAGAAGAGCATTCGCCGATATATTTAAACGAACATTTTTATACGAAATGCATAAATTACGGACAGAGTTAGTTTTGATTTGCGCCATTTCACTTGTCATTTGGACATTCATTCTTAAAGGTAACACTTTTTGCTTTTTAACATTCCAGTGCCTAACAAAAAATAAAAACAGTACTAATCTTAAATAAAAGATCTGACATGGTTTTACATTTCATTAAATATATTTAACCAGTTTAGGAGAAAGGCGTATTCAGCGAGCCTCTTACGAGCTTTATTTTTTCCTGGACGAGTTATGAAAGATTATATGTAATGTAAACTACTGTCAGATTTTTCCATCACAAAAGTGAGACAACAACAAAATTAATAATGTTTAACGCTGTATCTAATTTAAGAATACGGAACAGATGCTTTTACAAAACATTCCTAAACAAAAAAGTTACTTTATTAAAATAAAACTGAAATAGACAGTGAGCGTACGAATCAGAATGTCTGTACGATATCATATTTAGAATATTATAGTAAATATAAACAATCAAATTGTGGCAAAAACAAACAAACAAATAAATAAATAAATAAATCTGTAATATTCAGAAATACGTCAAGATTGTATTACAACATTTGTTGTGTGATGAAAAAGGTTATTTTTGTATAAAATTTTGTATTCTCAACCCGTTTAAAGCCATGTTACAATGATTATTTATTTTGAGTGTAACAATAAGGAAACGCAAAAAACCCCTAATCACGTTCTGTAGGATTGAATTATAACTCAAATATATGATCAAATAATGTTGTTGTAATTGTTTTCCTCATCAAACAATGTTATTTAATATTATAATAATAAGTCTTCTTGGTGGACAAGATGAGGATGGTTTCACATCGTGTTTCTGTAAAATCGCTCTGACTTGATTTAAAAAAGACGAAATTTACGGATATTTTAGACAGCTGAGACACCCATTGCATAAAGTAAAATGTATCTTTTTTTCTTCATCATAGGTTTTCCTGACAGTTTTCACTATTGTGATAGGACAGCAAGTACTCATATGCTGAAGCATGTGAATGATATAAATGCAAAACTCTGAAAGTGGTGGAAAAGATAAAACCTTTTCAAATGCTACAGAGCCTTGTCAACAATGTAATGATATCAATGATAGGATTGAGTCAATTCAGGTATGGTTTTGAAAAACGTTGTTAAATATAGGCTGTTTGAATAAACAGCAGTGTAGACCTTCCTTTTGTCAGCTTTTAGTGAGTAAATGTCAAATTATGTGAGTTTCAGACTATTTCCGTCTGTTTTTTACCTGCCATTCACTGTTTCATTCTCACACACACACACCCTCCCACTCATCCACACACACACACCTCCCA
>JAAONU010000121.1:0-15443 GCA_012932295.1 Cyclina sinensis
TGTCTTTTAACAATGTCCCTATAAAAAAGTAAAACCTGAGTACAAATAATGTTTATTATTATAGAAATCTATCTTGTTGCTGTGTTTATCTATCTGAGCTGCTGTATGTAAATTCCGATAAAAATGGTTTATTTTGAATTAAGATTACAATATATACGAAGATGGAGTGATCAATAATATAAATATATATCAAATATAGATAAAAATAACTGACAATGTGGTTTTATCCTAACAGCGATCATTCGCTTTACAAATCGTGTACAGTATAATTGGACTATTTATGAATACTGCTGGAGGATTTCTCTAGTGTTTGAATGACATGTTGTAAGCACTTAATTCTTACTCGTTTTGATGAACTGTCCTGTAAAATAACTTGCAGATCGAACAGTTATGCTTACATTATTTGTTATCGTCTTACACTTTTCACGGCCATAGTGAAACTCTATGTAAACATTTATTGCGCATGCGCAAATGGGAAAGTCTTAAGGATTTCACGGGTCTTACGTTTTTCACGTCACACCGGGTCGAATTGGTTTGTTAATTAATGGGAGACAACAAATCGTTTTGACATCTATGATTAGGTTTTATTTCTTGCTTAGCAATATAACAAAGTGAAACATCATGAAGAAAGGCAAATGTCCGTTTTGTTAAGTATTCAATGCTTTCTCTTGAAATATATGTAGATAATAAACCTAGTTTTGAAAATCTTAAGACCTTATATGGTACGCAGCTATTTAAAAAATAAGCAAATATGAACTTAAATGTATACATTAAATTCAAAAGCATATTTTTCCAGGACGTTGGTATATATCTACCAGCAGATAATGAGACTTGCAGATGTGGCAACTTCACAGTGAGAAGCTCGAATCTTGAAAGTAAACCACAATATATTCTCAAGAAATTATTTATTCAAAACTCTGAGATGGTAAGCAAGAAATATATTATTCGCAATGCTGTAAAACTGGTTAGTGTTTTTGTTTATTTGTACGAAAAGAAAAAAAACAAATGCATGGATTAAATCATCAGCCTTTACGCTTAACCTTTCTAGTATACTTTTGACCCTGTATGCTGAATGTTGATATCATGCTGCCGCCAAGACAAACATTATCGTAATTCATAAATCCTTTACTGCTAATTAACATATTTGTAAGCTGCGCAAAGAAGATTTAATCATAATTGTTCCAACTCCTCTATGTCTTTACTGAAGGGAAAATCGAAAGCGGTTTACCACTTTCAATACACAAACTGGAAAAACGGCCGAAAAGTAGCAGAAAATCCTGCAGATTTCGTTCTCTTCATAAAAGAAGTTGAGAAGTACATCAGTGAAACTGATTCGCCGAATATTGTTGTACATTGTCTGTGAGTAACATAATAAATCTTAAATATTGAAATGCGTTTATTTATTAAAGCCAGTAAAGGGACATAATTATGTTGAAGCTGTATTGGTGAAAGTGCTGTATTAGGGCAATTCAAATAAGTATTTGCCTAAACATACCAAATAGTTCTTAGTATCAGGTTGTTGATCAGTTTTGGCCAAATAAAACATACGAATAAATAGCAATTCACTGAAGATTTTCTTGTCGTTATTATGCTTTTACCTACCTTTTGTATCTTACATTTTTTATGTATGACCCCCTCTTGAAACTATTCAAAAAAGTTAATGTGATTTAGGTAAAAGTGTCTTAACGTTCAAAAACTTTGTAACTTGAAAACTTCTGACTGGCTGGTATATTTCATAACACGTGATATTGTGCTATTACTCTATCGTGCAGAAATGGTTACGAGAGAAGTGGTCTGTTCTGTGTTGTGTACACTCTACTGGAGAAAATTAAAGTGGAAAGACAAGTGAGTGTTGAGAATATTGTCCGGAGAGTCAGAGCACAACGGAGATTAGCGATTTCATCTGTGGTAAATGTCTTGACTTACGTATACATTTTATTTCCTCTACCGAACAGATTGCATCCAATAACATACTCAGTAGTTAATAAATAAAGAACAAATTAGCTTTGTTACCACGGCAATGAACAAACGATCTTTTACTTTTCAGGAGCAGTTAAGATTTTGCTACCAGTGTGTATCTACCAGTCTAGAATCTTACAACACCTACTGCAACTATGAATTTAGAAAACGTTAACTAGATGGATTTCTTGTTTTTATATAATGTCAATGACACGGTTAAATCCATCAGAGGACAAATATACTTGCATCATTTTTATGTTAATTATTTGTAAAAAGTACAATAAAAACATTATTGCGTAATATTGATAACGCTTTAAGAATGGCATCATTGGAACAGATATTGAATCTTAATTGATGAAAGTTGTATATTTCATATATCAGTTATTGATTATTGTGTTTATATCTAGTTACACACTAAGTATACTGTACTGTGAACTACATATGGGTCATGATATTCAGCGAAATATATATACTGGTACAAAGTAAAAAATGTGCCGATCCGGTGAAGTAATTTAAATATGAACAAAAGCATCACATGGGTTTATATATATCGGCACACACACATATATAATGATAAATTAATACTTTTCTTTTGCTTTTGTTGTTGATATTTTATGCACTAAAATTATTACCATACAAAATGAAATAAAATATGTTAAAAAAGTGTTGAACATTCTGTAATTAAGAAGTTCTGTAATCAGATAAAAAAAGCTACCGGCCGGATAGAAGTTTGAACAAAGATTTGTCTTTTATTGTATAAGAAGGTATGTATTGTTTAAAATTACTTTATACATCTTGATTTGATTTTGACATTTTACGATTAGTATTATTAATTGATTGTTTATATAGAGTATAATAGATCTTTCAAATTAAATTGAATCCATCCAGTCAGTTCTGAGGCAAGGTACCTATTAACTTTAATAAATTCTTTTACATTGGTTAATTTAAATGAAAGTATATCAATTGTGCAATAAGGCTTAGATATAGATGTTAAACATGACTGCTGTATAACAATGGCAGCAATGTCAAGTGAGTTTCTCTACTCAACTTCCTATATTTTATTCTAATGATTTAAAAATTTTATTTATATCCTTTTTGTGACCTTGAAATATGAGTAAGTATATCGACTTGTAACTTCACGAAAAAACCTTCCACTTCATTTAGTTGTAAATATATTTCAGCGTATTTGATGAAAATAATGATAAATTAACATGTATTGTTGTGTTCTAAGATCAATCTTAAATGTGTTAGTAGTTTTCTGGAATTTTTAGCATCTAGATGCTTTCTCTGACCAGTGAGGTATCTCGATAGCAAACTCTTGTCTCTTTTATTTTTCTTGTATCGTCATAATGATAGTGATGTGGCATTGTTACTGTCATTTGTGTTGAAGTATGTTTTGATTTCAGACACCGGTGTTTGCAAAATATGATAGGTAAAGATGTTGGCATGTGATTCGATAGAGCAAGAATTTTGATTTCAGATAAAGCATCCGGCATTTGAGCCAATGAAAACGCCATAATATTTCAAACGAATTCCAGTTATAGGATATGTCCCTCTTTTTTTCTTTACTGGAACTCCAACCCAGTTTAAGTATTTCAATTTAATTTTCCATCATTTAGCTTTTACCTTTTGTTCATCATTCACAGACATAAAACCTGAATTCTAACTGTCTGAATGTTGAACGGACAAACCATGGGCAAACTGTTCAGATGTGCCTGTCCTGGTCGCAAAGGATTATCGCCGCCAACATTTTAAAACTGCAATAACAATCAAATAAACCCCATAACAACATTGCTCCTTTTGACAAGGGACCAGTTTGTCACTTCCGCTAGTTTGGATAAAAAATCTTAATTACATTATGAGGACTGACATCCCCTTTGCATTCCAAACATTCTATACTAATCGACAAGGCAAAGGTTTATCTGTACCTTCTGCCGGGCACGTTTACAAAATACAGAAGTTTTTACAAATTAGAACAACCTGTTCTAATGGACAAATATTTATTAATAAAGACAGACGTTACGTTTTATTTAATTCACTTTTGACATAAAACCTCTCTCTCTCTCCTGAAAGCAACAGTGATACCTTAAGCTGTCTTTTTTTCGCAAGACAAAACTTTTTAAACATCTACTTCACTCTACTTTCATCTCTTCATTCTAAAGAATCATGTTTGTTTTTTGAAACGAGGACTAGCCTAACAAGACATAGGTACATTTATGCTTGCCTGAGCAGCTGTGCTCAGGATAGGCTTGTAAGACAGCTGCTTGTACTTCGTCCATGAAGCCACTTTGTCTTAAGCTTTCATATTCGGTACGTGTCATAATATAGTTGACCGTTGTAGATGCTGCTAGATCTATTCTCCAAGGGGCAATAGTGCTCCCTTCTAAGGGGCACTTGTTTTATATACAGAAGCGTAATAAAACTGCTTGTTTGTTTGTTTGTTTGTTTCAAGCAGTGACGTGTTTGCTGGGATAGCCAAATCTAGGTATCTTAAATGGCATTGCCTAGAGACTTTAGATAAGGTCTTCACGATTATCTTGTAGATCTTTACATACAGCTCTACCCTACATGAAAGTGTCGATTGAAATAGTCTGACAAATGTATTCAGAAATCATTTATGCATAATCTAGGCTGTTCTGATCACATACATGTGTGGCTTGGTAGCTCATTTGATAGTGTCCGCTCTGTAAGCGGAAGGCACTGGGTTCAAGTCCAGGTCGAGTCACGATTTTATACCGCCTGCTACATTTGGCACCCAACGTAAACTACCTACGTTATAATATGGCTACTGCTTCGGCACCTTCAGAATGTTTCACAATATTATCTGTGACTCTGAGAATTCGGGACGAATTCTAAAGTTGGAGGGGGTATATGTAGCCGGGTACAGGTTTATTGGTGATAAATCGATTAGACAGAACCGTGAGGCTCGGCAGCTCAGTTGGTAGAGTGTACATCCTATAAGCAAAAGGCTCTGGGTTCAAATCCCGGACCAGCCACGATTTTTCACCACCTGTTACACATGTATACTTACAGATATGAAAAATGGTTGCTGAACTTGTACTTACGTAATATATAAACATATAACCCAGTCGTCTCCTCGGGTTATGTTGCTGGTACTTGAATTTTCCTGGTAATGTTTTACCAACTGTGGAATTTAATAGCAAAATATCAAAATAGTATTATGGGGGAGTTTTTGACTATATTGACTATGTGATCAGACAATACCGAAAACATTTACACGATAATCCTGTTACTGACGACGGTATAAAAAGCTGACACGAAACGCTGACAACATACAGTAAGTGAGAAAACGCTGCCGATATGAAATATGTATTGAAAACGCTGGCGCTCTATATTTTTGCATACATTTAAGTTTGAAATAAAGTTTATAAAATGAATTATAATGAATATGTTTTTAAGTAATTGAGTGAAAAAGAATACTCATAATTGGTAAACTATTTATGGATTTAATTAACTGAAGAACACTGATGACCAGTTGATTCAGATACTGCCAGAGCCAGTCGGATGAAATAAAGAAAGAATACTGAATTTTGTGTAATATATCTTTATATAACACAAACATGTTTCATAATACAAAAGTGTATTGTAAAGTATTATTCATCAGCGTTATGAATAAAAAAAGATCACCGACTGTTTGACTATACATATATTATACAAACAAGTACCACCAAAATAATAATAATAATAATTTTCATTATATTAGTAATAATAATAATAAAAAGAAAAAGCATAATAAGTAAGTAAGTTTATCGTTCATTACTTTGACATTTGTTATACAACAAATGGTTACATATCAGTGCATCATATACATAGTACATAATATAATAATTAACACAGTAAGAATACCCGGCCCAATTTGTCACCAATTTATATCCCGTGAGAGGTAAAAAGATACCTAAATGTTTGTGATAAATATACAACTTGCATTTACAAAAGCAAAGACGCAAGTGTTACTGCATCTAATTAGTTATCATGATTTAAATTAAGTTTGGTTTCAAAAAGTGTGCAACGTTGTTTAAAAATACGCTTGAACAAGGAATTATTAAGTGCATTTATTTTACGGTGATTTGTCCCAGCTATACGTCTTTGATACAGAAAATTTCTTGTTAAATCTTGGTTCACGTGCATTGAGTAAAAAAAAATTATAAAGATAAAGAAGGGTATTAAAGTTATTAATGTAAGTAACAAACAAATCACAGTTCTTAAGATAGTAAATTCCCATGTAATGGTATGTTTTTCTAACAAAGACCACAAACAAATTATTGGTTTTGAAGAGTAATTAATATAAAGTACAGTAAAATAAAACACCAATTAATACCTATATAAAGGACAAGATTATTTGATTACCTTCACTAATAATATCATCATCGAAACAAAAATTTACTTTTTTATTTTTAAATTAAGTCCGTGCATTTTTTCATATAAATACCTATGCTAAATTATATCATATTTAAAATTCTGTTTGAAATATTCTTTTAACTTAAGTTGTTGTTGTTTTCATTGTTAATACCTTCACTAAAATAATAATAATAATAATATATTAATACACGGAACAAAGTTGAAAAACTTTTACAATGTAATTAAACTTTCAATTGCCGATTCCACTTGTAGCAACTATTTTAAATTTATTTAAATTAATTATCAAATTAATTCAAAAATCACTTTTAACTTAGTGAGCGACCAACTATTTAAAATATATTATTTTCCCCTCCGTCCCCCCCCCCTCTCTCTCTCCTCTCTCTCTCTCTCTCTCTCTCTCTTTATGTTGTAAATCAATATATCAACTTATATTTTCCTTTTTGAAAGAATCAATAGTGATCTATAATACATCAATTATTTTACTATCAGATGAAAGCGGAGGAACTCCATTAATCTATATCTTTGATGTCAGCGTTTTCTAAATTTATTCTTTATCTAATTCGTCAGCGTTTTTGCTCTTATTGTATATTGTCAGCGTTTCTCGACAGCGTGTACATGCCCTCTTACTAGATGATGTTATACTAGGCGTTATACACTGCAATTCCAGCGGACATGTTATCTATGTCTCTGATTCCAGTAAATAAATGGTATGGATGAGATTTCTACCAGTGGGTACATTTATTTATAATAAGAACTTATCTATACGTGATTTTATGAGGACAATCACACTCTAGTGGAATTTATTTGATTAAGGGAGGTAACACTACATTGGAGATGTATCAGCTAAAATACGGGACTAGTGCGTTATTTGTACAGAGTTTATCCCTCATTAATGTCATTTTTCGAAATTGACAGAATTAAACTGCCCACTACAATGAAATGAGTAAGAGATATGAGATAAATGTCAGTAGTTGATAATACAAAATTCAAATGGATTGTCCCGGAAAAAACCTTCATGTTTGAAAAAATAGATGACAAAAAATTTGGCTACTTTCGATTTCACCAGACAGCACTGGCAACAGGACAGGTTTCTTAAGCACAGGATTTGAAGATAAAAAAAAATCATGATACAGGTTCAATTTTTTCTTGTTACATTTTTACTAAGTTAGGGTGATCTTCCTTAAAGAGAGTCTCAGGTTTAGGTCATTCGGGGACCCTTAAATTTTGACAACACAAAATTCAGATAGAAATTCAGCTAGAATCAGAGATACAGTATCAATTCTGTGGTGGGGGGAAAATCCCGGGATCGCCTTTAGAAAAGCCGGGATCCGGGATCGTATTAAACATATAGTAATACCGGGAATATACAACCCGCCATATGTGTCATCGATAAATTATCGATTAGCGCGCCTTTTGTTGTAGATATGCATGTATATATGCATAAGCGTGAAATCTTTTTTTTTCAGTTAATTAATTTTATCGTTGATGGATTTTAAGTTTTTTATATTGGAGATAGTTGCGACATTCTTTTTATTATTATTACTATTTGCATTTTCTTTGATCAGCATCAACACCTTCAAAAGCGGCACTTTGTCATTAAAACTTAAATTAATTTGCCGTGTGACACATTAAAGTAATACTAATAGTGATTATCGACATTTTTACAGTTATACATAACTACAATTCAGATACTATAACATTAAGGTGTTGACTTTTCAAACTACATGACCGTTTTGCATACTCAATTAATATCATTGTCTAACTATTGTGATTTCTAGTTAAAATACAAACTGGTATAGCTCTACTGATAATGTAACCTTAATTTTAAGTCAACATAATGGACAATTTATATGAGATAATCAAATAATCTAACTTTTTTGTTGCCACAAATTACGACAAATATCAAAACCAACACTGTTTATTTGTTTCCCTATATGTTTAATACGATCCCGGATCCCGGGCGTCCCGGGTCCCGGATCCCGGGATTTTCCCCTCGCCCAATTCTGTGTTTGCTAGTACTAGCTAGAATGTAGAATCTAGTTTTGTCATTTACTTCTATTCATTTAAGTATGATGAAGAAGATGGATCCTGCCAGACATCAGGGAATTAACCATATGCATTTTTTTCTAAAATATGGTCAAAAATAAACCTAAACACCCCAATTTACTGACAAATTGGTAACAAGACAAATCGGTAACATGAGTTTATATAGTAAAAAAACAGAGAAAATCGGTAAAAATAGAAATATTGTAAGTACCCAGAAATGTGATAAAGTAGGTGTTTCATTTTAAGTTCGTTTGGATAAATTTGTCATTCATTCGATGTTATGTTATGTAAATAATAAATATTTATATAATAGTTAATACAATTAACATCTAAAAAACACCAATAAAAGTAATCTCGGTCATCAAATGTGCTATTCACACCCACTCTATCACTATCTCAACAATATTCCTATTGTTACCGATTTCTCTGTTTTTTACTATATAAAATGATGTTACCGATTTGTCGTGTCACTGATTTGTTAAGAAACGAACACCCCTAGGCGACTAGTAGGTTCATGTTCAAGTTCAACTCATTACTGCCAACAGTCAATACTGACTATACTAGGCAGGCAAGTATTTGCAAGTTCTTCCTGGGTTCATACCAGTACTTGCACCGAAAGTGAGGACTGTGAAATGTCACTGGAGTCTGTTAGTCCAAATAATTGTACTCAAAAAGTTAAATATCGTGCTATTTTTTGAATGGTCGATATCTGCCTTCTGAGTACAAACCAGAAGGGACCAAAAATGTGTGGAAATTTTTCCTTCTTTGCGTATGTAATGGTCAACAAAATCTGTTGGCCACCGATCTGCACAAAAACTACGAAACATACAAGCAAAAAATATACATGTGATGAAAGAGTTCAATTTTCTGATTCAGATAATGTAATATGTTTCAAATCAGTTTGTTGAAAAATATGTCTGTAGTTGTAGATAAGAAATTTACAGATTTAACACGCTAAAATCCATTATTGGAAAATGGCCGCAGAGGTTAACATTTAACCAATGTATGTGAACCCTGTACAGTGAATTGCGATTAATGGCGTTAAATCTATATAATTTTAAGTGACAAGACATTACACGCATGGAACTAGTTGATCATGTACAGTTTTCATAACGGTTTACTGACAGTTTAAAATAGAGCAATGTTTTCATTGGCTATTGCATTCTTAGTGTGCACACCCCCATCAGAGAAGGCTAATGTAAACAATAAACTGATGCAGGTTAAAAGCATCTTTTTTTGCTTTTTTAGAGGTTTTGTGGAACAGATTCAAACAGAATATAGTATTTCAATATGTTTCCAGATGTGTAAGGGTGAAATGACCATAAAACAGTTGGGAAATAGGGATTTCACAAAATCCATTTTCCACCACTATTTTGGTGGTTTCTGATTGAGACATAAAGGCAGCATCCTGAAGTTGCATTATTGAGACTATGGGGACTCTCACCTCTGGTGGGATTCGAACTGGCAACCTTCGGATCGGGAGTCTGACGCTCTAACCCCTTGACCACCGCTCCTCCTCAATCCTCAGTTAACAATGTAACTCTTACAGTGCCAAGGTTAACTTCAACCTACTACTGCCAAAAGTCAATACTGACTATACTAGGCAGGCTCATGTCAAGAACATTAAAATTGTAAAAGATACAAACAAAGTAACCAAGATTTTTAATACTAAGAATCTTAAAACATTTATTATGAAAATTTTAAACTCCATAAATTGAACTTGTTCAATCCATGTTTAAAAGCTGGTACAGTTGGGAAAGCCCACAGGAGCTTGAAATTACATCAATAATCAAGTTATACTGTATACAATTAGTCCCCTTTCATATATAAAAAATTATATGAATGGGTGTTTTTGATATGAAAGGAGACATACAATGTATTGCGTATAGTATTACTTCATTATTGATAGAATTTCAAGCTCCAGTGTAGCCCTAATCTCAGTTGGAAATTCATTCCAGAGTTGTATAGGCTAGTTCTTAAGAAGAATAAGTTCATGTGATGTGTTTTTGACAGTGGGGGCGGTTGTTCAGGTTAATAGACGAATAGACAATCATTACCTTCTTTTAGCATTACTTTGTTTTGGAAAAATGTATTGGTTTCAACTTTCAAGTATTTATTTACATTGAAAATCTGTAAATTAAACTTGTTCAATCCACGTTTAAAAGCTGGTACAGTTGGGAAAGCCCACAGGAGCTTGAAATTTCATCAATAATCAAGTTATACTTTATGCAATTAGTTCATTTTCATATATAAAAAAATTATATGAATGAGTGTTTTTTATATGAAAGTTGACAGACAATGTATTGCATATAGTATTACTTCATTATTGATACTACCGCTTGCAAAACTGATTAGAGTTTACACTGTTAGGTAAAGAATGAGACTCATCGGTACACCTGCCAAAAATCAATAATTAAAGCACCGCCCTATCTGTTTCTTTCAAACTCCGCCTTATACCTGTCAAACATGTCATTCTGTGTAAGAAATGGAAAAGCGGTTAGGAAAAAAAATTGAGTGAAGATTTCCCGTAGCAACGCAGCGACAATTATGACACAGCAACTTTGGCGCTGCCTAGACACATTTTTCTGGCTGCGCGTAGATTACAAGACGCAGTTTTATTGACAGGTATACCTGAGAAAACTGCCTCGCTGTGATTGGATGATCAGTAAAGTGACAGTTTAGGCTACTGAAATAAACATCGTAACGGCACTTTTTACCGCTTTCCGAATACATGAAACTCTAATCAGTTTTGCAAGCGGTATTAGAATTTCAAGCTCCAGTGAGTAGCCTTAATCTCAGTTGGAAATTCATTCCAGAGTCGTATAGGCTAGTTCTTAAGAAGAATGAGTTCATGTGATGTGTTTTTGACAGCAAGGGAGGTTGTCCAGGTTAATAGACGAATAGACAACCATTACCTTCTTTTAGCATTACCTTGTTTTGGAAATATGCATTGGTTTCAAGTATTTATTACATACACTTGAAATATGAATACACATGTATAATATTTATATTCAAATGAAGCTTTTCATGTTATGTTTGTTCTTTATTTTGTAAGATTACTGATTTGAAGAAGAACTGTATCCGGCAACATATGTTCTCGACATACATGTCTACTCAAGCTATTTTTAAATATCGATATATTTTCTCGCAAACAGCATTTTCGCCACATGTAAACACATCAGAGTGTTAAAAAAAACATCTTCAACTACAAAATAAAAAGAAATATTTAAAGTTAAGCTGAGCAAAAAAAACTTTAATGATTGTAAAATGTCTATTTTAACTAAAAGAGTCAAAGGCATCTTTCATTCTTTTTTCAAACTGAAATATTTCATCAGATCTATGAAACTATTGCGAATTTTGACAGCAAGCGCATGGTCTCTTTTCCAATGTTCAATCACCTATAATTTTTTTTAATTTCACTCTTTGTAATATGTGCTGGTAAAATTTACAGGGATATTTACATAATTTGTTTATGATTTTTACTTGACATGATCTGCTAGTACACACCTTCAAATTTTGCTGTTCGTCAAAGTTATTTTGTACAGCAAGTAAAGGTGGATGGCACTCATATCATTATGTCCTGGGTTGTGTGTGATAAATGTAGTCACTGAGAATACTTGAAATACTGTAATTGTTTGCTACAAAATATACTCTATTTATAAGCCAACTTACGTCTTAAGTAAATGTTTTGTAAACATGAGATTATAAACTGCTGAATTCTTACCTGACTGATGAATAGGGGAAAATAAAGAAAACCAGTGGAGCATACTCAGAATTAACTGTCGCTAAAATTTCTGTTTCTGAAAAAGCTCAATTATACATGTCAGGCTAATTTCCTGAAAATGGAAAGTGGATAAAAATAGTAACAGCCTGAAAAATGTGAAATTTTACCATTTCTTGGGTTTACTAGTAAAGGTCTGATTTTAATTTTTATGAGCAAGAAACAGGTGAGAATACATTCTTTGTTTAACTGTTGAGAACACAGTCATGTCTCTAGGATATAATAAGATAATAGAATCAGAAGTAACTGTTACATGTAAACAAGTTATCACATGCCACTTGTGCTCTCCTGCTTGTCACTTTTTATTGCAATGTATTAGAGAGTAAGTGTTATTATGCTCCCCGAAGGGCGAGCATACAGTTGCCGCTTTGTCCATCCTTTCGTCTATTAGTCCGTTCGTCCATCCTTCTGTTATAATTTTGTCTGGAGCTTAACACAAAAACTATGAGAGGTATCAAGACCAAACTTCATAAGTAGTTAGATCTCATTAAGGAGCAGTGCAGTGCACAAGAACCATAACTCTTGCTTTATTAATTTTTGAGTTATTGCCCTTTGAAATTTCTCATACTTATTTTTTGTCTGGGGCATATCTCACAAAGTAAAAGAGTTATCAACTTGAAACTTTATAAGTAGATAGATCTCATTGATGAGCAGGGCAGTGCACAAGAACCATAACTCTTGCTTTATTAATTTTTGAGTTATTGCCTTTTGAAATTTCTCATACTTATTTTTTGTCCGGGGCATATCTCAGAAAGTATAAGATATTAACATTAAACTTTATTGGTAGATAGATCTCTATGAGGAGAAGTGCAGCGTGCAAGAACCGTAACTCTATTTTGCAAAATTTAGGAGTTATTGCCCTTTGTTATTTTTCATACTTTAAAAAAAAATACATATTAAACAATAGCCCTTTTGGAATTGGCATTTATTCAGGGAGCATCCATCGGTTCTACTGATTTTTTGTTTTATTTGTCTTCAGAAAAGAGTACTGACATTATCCTTAATGGCATGCAGCCATTCACTCGTTGACTAAGCAGTGAACCATCTGTATTTTATACCATCCATAATTTATGTCTTTCTTTATATCTTTCAGATTAGTTGAAATCTTTGGTGCAAAGTTCAATGACAGACTGAAAAATGTGTGCTTTTGCCATCATTCCAAAATCCCAGCGGGAAGAGGAAATCATTAGAAGTGTAAATGTCGTTCTTTCAAGGAATCGAAAGCCAATGGTGCTATCTGAAATTTGTTATTCAATGGTAGGTGTAAGCGAAAAAGAACTTCAGTCAGTAGTTTTCCAAAACCCAAAGAATTTTGAATGCTTTGAAGAAGGTGAGCTCTTCGTGAAACAAATAACCAAAGTAGGAGTATGTGAAACTCACAGTTCAAAAAACAAAACCTGCCAAGGAACTATTCCCTATTGTACTGGCTTACATGTATGTAAATTCTACTTACTATCAGGAAAGTGTCAATATGGAGGGCAGTGCACATATGGACATGATCTTACCATCACCCATAACATGCAGATTTTAAGAGAAAATTATTTAGAACGTATTGCTGCAGAGGATTTAAAATATTTGTTTAGTAAAGCAGAGAGCCGAACATCTGTTACATCACCAAAAATTTGTAAGTTTTACAATGTAGAGGCTGGTTGCCGAAATACAGAAAGTGGAAAGGTATGTCCAAATCTGCACATCTGTAAACATTATATCCAAGACACATGTCGTTTTGGCAAATCGTGTCGAAGAAGCCATAACATTCTTGCAAAGGATGTGAAAACCATTCTAGAAAAGCATGGTGTAGACACCAAGAGAACCCCTAAGGAAATAATTGCTGATTTACGTGCAGCCATATTGAGTGCAGGAAGTGACAGTGGCAGTATAGGGTCTTTCCCACTTCAGAAACCTTTCTTGGCCTTGAATGTTCATCAGGATGGCAAGAATGACCTGTCAGATTCTGAAGAAGAGGATGGGGTGGAAATAAATCAAAAGCGAAAAGGTAGATTTAGTTATCTTTTGAAAATAGTGTCATTGCAATGTACTGACTCACTTGTGGTCATTTGAAACTATTTAATGACCGATAAGTCCCTTCATTAGCATTGTGTTACTGTTTATTCTTGTAGTATCGGTATGTAGAAAAGATTTATAATCTGAATCTTCAAGTCTTATTTCTATACTCAGTCTGTTATTTAACACCTGCTTTAATTACATGCATAATTTAAGCTATATTAACTAACTGTTAACTTTTTTAATGATTTAAAGATTTTAAGTTCTTTCTTCAGTCAGTGATGCTTTTTTAACTTAATTTTTGTAACCAATACTTGCATCTGACAAGTTATATCAAAAGTCTTTTGCAGGGTTGATGGAAATCACTTCTAAAAGAAATTGTTTTTCTATGAAGGTCTGTTGGTTAATAGAATGTTTTTGTTAAATATTTTCAAATAGTTGAAAAAAAAACTGTTTTCTGTTTGCATTGGTGCATGTGTCTTCGTTTTCTTCTGTATAGGTAGAAATAGAAAGAGGAGAACACCTAAAACACCAGCAGGTAACTTACCTTGCATGTTTTAAATATTTACAAGACAGTCTGTTTTCACAAGAATTTTCTTTGTAGTTATGCCTTGCTTAGCATTTTTTCAATTCTTACTAATGTTCTTGTATGTAACTTTGTTATCCTCTTATTTCAAACAAAACCCTTTTCTGAGTGTGCCCCAAAAACCTCTGGATTGAGGTATTTTGCCCGTAGAATGAAACCCCCATCTTTGAAAAGGATATTTTTTAGAGACGCAAGAAGTTAACCGGTTAACCTGCCGAATAAAACTTTTAAAAGTTAAAACAACCAAACAAGCGCACCGTGCTGTCAACAGTATTTGTCGATCATCGTGGTGATAGACCCGAAATGCACCTAGATTAAATACTCGTGTCACTTAATTTTCACTTTTGCCATTGTTATAATTAACAGTTACGTAAACATTGTGTCTCCTGTTTGCCGTTGCAATTGTTTGTTTTCTACTTGTGACGTCGTAGTAGGGGGACACTCTTTACCTCTGTCTGAATAAATTAAGCACAAGACTATAATAAAGAGATATCCAAACTTTATTTTTACTTCAGTCACTGGTTTATATCATACAAATGATAATGCACAATGTGTATTAATACAGGGTAATACATTTTGAATGCATAATCAATATTAAGAATGGATAATAAAATTACTAATTACTATATTCACAAAACAACACCTAACTGTAATATATACACTATCAAAAATACTTATAGTTTCAAA
>JAAONU010000122.1:0-21069 GCA_012932295.1 Cyclina sinensis
CGTGCCTGAATTCTTGTATACCCTTACCCCGCGCATGCTGAGAGATGGGCTTGCAGAACTACTCAAGGCGGGCATGCTCTATGACGAAAAAATTCTGGAACGCTTGCAACGCCATGGGGCGGCGCTTGTCGACGAGGGATATAAGGCACACGCTGCACAATGGGATGAACTCATTGCACGTGCTGTAGCCGTAAAAGCTATGGTAATACAGAAAGATTTTAAGGAGCACAACATACGGGCGTATCTCAATCTTGGGCACACGTTTGCGCATGCGCAGGAATCCCATGCACGAGATTCACACTACGATGTTACGCATGGGGAAGCCGTAGGGCTGGGAATACGGGCCGCGTTACACATGGGCATGCGTATTACAGACCCCGACACCCATACTCCGCTGACAGATGAACACTATGCGCACATGATTTTCGGCTTATTAGATGAGTATAAGTATCCGAATAATTATAATGGATATTCCGCCCGGAAACTGAAGGATGCAATGATGAAAGATAAAAAACGCAGAAAGAGTGCAGTGAGGTTTGTATTGCAACGAGCATGTGGCCACACCTGTCTCCATTCTGTTGAAGAACAGGCCATACTGGATGTATTGTATATGTTAGGAGCACACGAATAATGGATGCCCTCACCCATAGCTCCAGACGGGCGCCTCTCTCTGTGCTGCGCATGCCGTATTATGTAATGGCGTGTGTGTTGACACTCATGGCAGCATCAGGCATGACAGTGTACGCCCAGCAACCCAATGCCGCTGGCAATGCATCCAATGGCACTACAGGTGATACCGCACTCAGCGTTGCAGCGGAGACAGACCGTGCGACTGTGCTGTTCAGTACACGTGGAGACCTCTTCACCTTTTCCGATATAGTGGACAACTATCTCTATAAGGGCATGACGCTCTATTTTGATGTGAAGGCAAACCTCCGATATGCGGTGGTGTCACGCTCCACTACCATAGACACACTTCAGCGCTTGATCATTAAAAATCTTTCTGTATATAGAGATCTGTATCTGGGCGAAGACGCAGGCATTATATTCACCCCGGATCAGGATGAGCAGGTGATACTGACTGTATTTGCGACAGGAAAACTGGACGGCACCTATACTGCCAGAGAAAGCATGGAATATCGTGCGCGCACCCCGTCTTCTTCCGATGTCACACAGAATGCTGCAGTGTCCGACAGTGACGCAGCGCCTGTCCGCACTCAGGATATGGCGCGCACCGTTCCCTCAGCGTCTGACAACACTCCCGTGCGCAATGCCGCCACAGGCACATCCCTCCATACTGCGGGAGAGAACGTGAAACTCGGGGAGTATCTCGTATGGGTGTATCAGCTCCCCTCCGATGTCGCCTATACCCGGCTTCCCTTTACTACCGATGCCACGCTTTCCGGGGAACGCACACTCGCGCAACGCATCGCAGAGGAATATCGCCTCTCGCTTAACGAAGGTTCCCGCCTCTATGTGCGCATGGGCTCTCAGGTGTTTGATTCTCTGCTTGAAGTGAGCGATAGATATGGCCGCACGATTGTCTCTGATGACTGGGGAGATGAATACTCGCTGGTCACTCTGGAAGTGCCCGCCACAGATGATTACTTTGTTACTGCAACTTCTTTCGATGGGGTGCAGACAGGGGACTATCAGCTTGACGTGCGCGTGAGTGCCAATGAACTGATAGAAGATGTGCGGGGACAGATCACCCCTGCTTCCCCTAAGATTCTGCAGAAGTACGCATACGAATATGCACTCAACATAGGCAGAGGAGCATATCGTGCAGTTGAAATTCAACCACTTGATGCGGTCATTGACCTTGCACTCGTAAACGATGCGTTGCGCGCATTGTATTATGAGACCATCCCGCAGGGCGAGAAGAGGATTATCCCCCTCTATGTGGCAGAGGATGGGAATTATAAACTGTTATTGCTCAGCGCACAGCCCACAGTGAGCAATTTCATTCTTCGTGTATTTCAGTGATGCCCTCAAACATGCAGGCAGGTTCTCTGTATCATATCGCATCGCATATCGTATCATATCGCAATCGCATATCGCATCGCAATCGCATATCGCTAATAATGTGAAACGCAAACAAGCATGCACGCTCTTCTAAAACGCAACAGATGTGCTATACTATATGTATTATGAGACATACTATAACACCGTTATATAAATGGGGGCTTGTGGTGGTATTCCTGATGGGATACTGCACACTCTATGCAAAACCAGATTATACAGGAGATACCACATCACGGGTAAGGATAACACAGAATACCGAAGTGGAGAGAATTATTATAGAAGAATTGTATAGTAATCTTAATCATCCATGGGGGTTTGAATGGCTCACCATCCCCGGCAGTGACGAATCCTTCATGGTAGTCACCGAACGCAATGGGGATGTATGGATTTTGTCCTTGCAATCTGATGCCAGAATAAAAAAAGTAGTGGGATTGCCTGATAAGGTATACCAGTACGGTCAGGGAGGATGGTTTGATATACTGCAGAGTCAGAGCGGAGCATTCTATCTCAGTTATGCAAAACTTGAGGGAAGGAAGAACACCACGGCAGTGGTAGCACTGGAGTTTCAGGAAGAGGATATACGGAGCAATTCGGATACCGTTCGTGTAAAAAATCTACAACAGGTATTTGAAATGCAGAATATGGAGAACTCCCGACTTCATTTTGGCGGCATGCTCACGCTTGGCATGGACAATGGCAGAGAGGTACTGTACATAGGGTTAGGAGAGCGCGGGAACAGACATCAGGCACAGGATAAAAACAACCATCACGGCACTGTGGTGAAAATTGCAAAGCAGGATAACGGCACGTATACGAGTGCAATAGTGAGTTTCGGGCATAGAAATCCGCAGGGCTTATACTATGATGAGATGCGCAATATTCTGTATGAAACCGAGCATGGTCCGAAAGGCGGAGATGAAGTGAACATTATCGTACAGGATAATAACTATGGATGGCCTGTTGTGTCCTATGGCAAGGAATATGCCAGCGGGGCGCAGGTAGGAGAGGGTACGAGCAAACCGGGCATGACGGAGCCCATGTATTACTGGCCAGTATCGCCTGCCTTGTCCGGGCTCACTGCCTATTATGACACCCAGTTTCCCCGTTGGCGTGGAAATCTGTTAGTGGGTGCGCTGAAATTAAACCATATATACAGGTTAGAACTCAATGCAGCAGGCACCGAAGTGACGCATATTGAACAGTTGTTGCCTGAAAGGATAGGGAGAGTGCGTGCCATAGAAACAGGCCCCGATGGGTTGGTGTATTTCATCACCGATGAGCGCAACGGGAAAATGTTTGTAATAAAACCAGCATCGTAACTCAGTCGTATAATACGCGCATATTATCCAGTGTGAGGAATGCCTGCTGTATGGACGTGGCGGTATGTTCGGGATCTGCTACCGCAGTGCTTGTTCCATGCAGCACCGTGTCGCACAGGGAGAAAAATTTCTTTCTGAAAGACGATGCGCCGTAGTGGAGGAGGATGTTCTTCAGCGTTTTTGCACGCACACGTGATCTCTGTACCTTGGCATGGCGTGCTATGCATGAGTGCATGGAGGTGAGCAGGTGTTGATTGTGCGTGCAGAGCAGTGTTGCATACTGTGCATCGTGTGTGATGTTTCTGGCAATATCGCATTGCATGGAGAGGGGGAGGAAGGAGAAATCTATATTCTCGCTGTGTAGTACCCTGTGAATCTGTGCATGTATGGTGTCTGTGACTGCATGAGATATATCCTGAGAATAATACGTGAGTATGGTGGCGAGTTTCTGCTCATATTGCCGTTGCACCTCTTGCAATGTCTCCGTTGAGAGGGTTGCTGCCGGAATGAGCAATGCATCGTACCAATACTGTGGCCAGTGGGGATGTAATGCGGTCTGTATGTCGGGTGTGACGGGAATGGCACGTGCGACAAGCGGCACTCCCCACACCACCGAGTTGATAAAGCTAAACCCGAATCCTTCCTGAGTGGAAGAAGACAGTATGAGGTCACTTGCGATACACACATCATGGTGTGATATGGCATGCGGTTCCAGGTGCATGCCTATGTCAAAAAATCCGGAGAATACCCCTTCTTCAAAGAGCGACTTTACAGTGTCCGAATATGGGGTTTCGGGTGCGGAAGTGCCAGAGAGGGTTACGCACAGCAAGGCAGGAATCTCATACTTGTATCCATACAGTACCGCGAGTATTCCCGCTTCAACGACATTTTTTCTTCTTATACAGCGGACAGGATATGTGAAGAGGGCGTATTCGTCATGTGGATTTTTTAAAACCGTATCCGGCACATGGCGCGGGAACCATTGACAGAGTGACGTTTTAAGAGGCGCTGTGCGTGCGGGGGCCAGGGCTTGTATGTCTTGTGTAGAAGAGAAGACAATGTTGGGCAGTATGTCTGCCGCCACTCCATGGGTAGTGAGTAGATTTTTATCGTGCGTATTGATGACCGCGCACACCTGATGCGAGGTGTAGGTATATGTACGTGCGAGGGGCAGGGTGTTCTGAAGTGCCACCAGATTAGCATATCGTGCTGCTTCAGGAAAGTCGTGTATCTGCAGAATGCATGGAGTGGTATGTGCGGAGAGATATTCCATCAACGTTTTTGTGAAAAAGGGGTTTTTTCCCAGGTGGTGGTTATGCACCCACCACACGGCATGGGGGCTAGCCATGCGCGTAAAAAAAGCCAGAAGTGCAGTATGCAGTTCCTCTTCTGTGCGCGGGGGCGATATGTTCTCACTATAGGCAAGGGCTGGTTCCGTATGCAAGGTAACCTTAGGATGCGCTAACACATCTTGCGATATGCGCATCTGAGATTCCTCTTCTCCGCATGCCAACACAATAGAATCTATATCCGTGTGCATTAGGGTGCTCACTGATTTCTGAATAACATCTGTCACTCCTCCCAGACGAAAGTGATAGTGCATAATAATAAGGTCCATGCTGGCTTTATTATATCGTACTTACGCTATTTGATGTTTATTTTTTATGTCTTCTAATAGTTGTTTGCAGGATCTATCGATAATATTGTACACACGTTCAAACTCTTCGGTTCCCCCATAGTATGGATCAGGAACATCGTACTCATCTTTTGCGGCACTATCATATTCTCTTAACAGCGATATTTTTTTGTCATGCGCCAGGGTAAAATGCATTGAAGATTTCAGATAGTTGACATGTGACCAATCCATTGCAATGATATAATGAAATTCTTCTAAATCTTCGGGCTTGAAACTGCGGGCATGCTTGTTAAATTTTAATCCTCGTGATGCCGCTACTTCTCTCATTCTGGAATCGGCGTTCTGTCCTTCGTGCCATGCTCCTATGCCACAGGAATCCACTTCTATTTTATGAGATAAATCCGCGTCCTTCACCAATTTTTCCATATATTTGTGTGCAAGAGGGCTTCTGCAAATATTACCTGAACATACGAATAATACTTTTATTTTTTCCATAATTCCTCACTTTTTTAATTCTTCTGCATGTGCTAACATGAGCGATACTACATTCCACATGTTTTCTGTAGATTGTATATGCATTCTTTCCAGGGGAGAGTGCAGGAATTCAATTAACGGTCCTATACATATTACTTCCAGATTGTGTGTTTGTTTTGCTTTGATAATACCGCATTCTATGCCACCATGCATGGTATCTACGATGATAGGTTTTTTGTTATACGATTCATAATATGTGCTGAATAGTGTTTCTAAAGAGGAGTTCTCTACCATCTCCCACGCATCGTAATAGTTGGTAGTGTGGGTACGTGCTTCTGATGGCTTGAATATGGAATCGAGCATTCTGTCTATGTGATATGCCCCGTACTTGTTGGCAAACCTGCTGTTATACACATAGAGCATGTGGGTGTCATGGGTGTGTATGGCTGCGAAGTTTGAGGAGAGTGTGGGGCCACTGGCTGCTCCATGTCTTTTTTGTATCACTCCATTGGGACATAGGCGCATGATGGTGATAATCTGATCCAGAGTAAAATCGGTAAGCGGTAGCGGGGGCTCCTGCATGCGTAGGGGCGTCAGAGAGATAGAAAAGTCCCTATCCATAGGGATGAGTTCGCTGGCTATTGCCTGTCGCAATTTCGGAAGCAAGGTGCGTTGCGTGTCTTCTATAGCAGTAATGTGGGAAGGTGCGACGTGCACCACGGCCTGTGCACTTCGAGGTATGGCGTTGTGTTTATTCCCGCCTTCTATGCTGGACACCATGAGCGGCACCTGTGTTCTTATTTCACTGAGCACGCGCTCTAACAGTAGTAGTGCATTCGCTCTGCCGTCGTATATTTCTGCGCCGCTATGTCCGCCAGCGAGCCCTGCCACCTCCAGTGAGTAGGACTGACACCCTTCCGGCACTGATGTTCTGGCTATTGGCACCTCAGCGATATAATCTCTGCCGCCTGCACATCCTATACAGCATACGCCTTCCTGTGAATTGTCTATGTTGATCATATAGCCCGCTGAGATCATGTTGGGTCCCAGGTTAGATGCACCGTTGAGCCCTGTTTCTTCATCCAGGGTCATGAGCATTTCTAAAGGTCCGTGTGAGACCTCGCATGCGGGGTCCATGAGTGCCATCTGATATGCAATAGCTATGCCATTGTCCGCACCGAGCGTCGTGCCCGTTGCCGTGATCCACGTGTCTTCGTGTATGCGAAGTTTCAGCCCATCTTTTTGAAAATCATGCACTATGTTGTCTTTTTCGCACACCATGTCGAGATGTCCCTGTAACGCGATAGTGGGAACATGTGCAAGGGCTGGGTCATTTGCAGGGACGGTAATAGATATATTTCCAAAACTATCCTGTGTATGGGAGAGGTTCCATTTTTTTACATGCTCAAGTACCCACGCACATGCCTTCTCTTCCTGTCGTGAAGGGCGGGGTATTTTTGAGAGTTCAAAGAAATAATGCCAGAATGTATATTTCTGTTCCAAGCCCTGTAGTGTATTCATAACTGTCTGTCGTATAGTATATTATCTCTTATCTGCATAGTATCTATTTTTATTATCTGCATATTCATTATAGTAAAAAAGAAGAAAGTAATGGTATGTTATTTTTATTTTTTCAATATAGAACAATCTTTAATCTGCTCATATTTATTCTTATGAATGGTATGCTATTGTATGTTATTACGCAACTTATGCTATTATATATATAAGGAGTATAACATGAATGTATGTATCACAGGAACATCACGAGGAATAGGAAAAATGCTTGCTGAATTATATGGCACGCAGGGGCATACAGTTATAGCAGGCGCACGGCACTTGTCTGAGACAAATAAAAAGGATCTTGCAAAAGGAGGAGAGATCATACATGTAGTACAGGATGTCATGCATCCGTATGAATCTACCATCGCATTTCTCAATGCACTACAAAATAAAAAAATTGATCTGCTCATCCATAATGCGGGTATATATCCCAAAAAAGGAAATGATAACTTATATAACGTGAGAGCGCACGTGATTACTGAGACAGTGTTTGTAAATGCAGCAAGCCCCGTAGAGATTACCAGGCACTTATTGGAAAACAACGCCTTTAACACAAATGCAAAAGTGGTGGGAATAAGCAGTCTGTATGGAAGCATTTCGGATACCAACGTACCACGAGATTATTCCTATGCCATTTCAAAAACAGCCATGAACATGGCGTTTAAGATTATGGCGCTGGAACTGTTACAGACGCGTATCCAATGTTTTACTATAAGTCCGGGATGGGTGAATACCGATATGGGAGGACCGCACGCTCCCCTGAAACTTCCGGAGGTGTGTCCGTCTATTATCGACGTTATTGCCTCATGGACGCCGAAAGATGGGCAGTTTGTGGATTATAAAGGCAATACGCTGAACTGGTAATATTTTATTGTTATATATTGGGGTATGCCTGTTCTGTAGCGTTGCTCTTGGCAGATAAGGGAAATATATAGAAGCTATAGGTACGTGATATTGATTGCGATATCTGATACTTTTTGAGCGGAGTAGCTCCCCAGCTATCGTCTCCACCTACGCCATTTTGTTGCAGGTCGACATTGAATATCACCAGATTTTTATCTATTATATCAAATTCATGGCAGGGGTATCTGTTCCTTGCTCCTCCCACTGCGCCATCCAGCGAGAACACGTGTGCAGTGGCTGTTTTGAAAAACCTGTCGCCATTGTCAAAATCTTTTATTGGATGATGGCTTGCACTTACATTGAGCACGCTCCCTCCATGCACCAGTATTCCCCGTCCTTCTTTATTTTGCAATGCTGCCCACCGTACTCCTGTTTTATTTCCGTTTTCCTGAGGTCTGATGTAAGGAAAATATTGTTCTTTTACCAACCCTTTGTGGATGGAGATTTTCGCACTGTTTTTTCTATCTATGTATGATTCATGCGGGCCTCTTCCAAACCATGTGAAATTCTCAAACTCTCTTTTCAGTTTGAATTCCATGCCAAAGCGAGGCAGTTCGCTGAATAGTCCTATATGATATTGTAAAGAGGGCAGGATGTCGGTATACTGTGGATAGATATTGGAAGAATATACTTTCTCCTTTTGCATGCCCAGCAATCCCGGAAAAATATTCGTTATCTTTACTACTCCGTTTTTGTAGATTTCAAAGTTTGAATATCCCAGTGTATAGACAAAACTGTGATATCGCAGGGTGTGTGCTACCTGAATGAAATATCCCGTATCGTGTTTTTGATAATCCTGCACTCTCGTTTGTGAATGCAAATAGCTTTCAAACCATATTCTTCCGCGCAGAGGCAGAAGATGCCCGAAATCGTTGTCGGTAGGCACGCGCCAGAAATTAATGCGTGGTGGAGTGATAAACAGTTCTACCCCTTCGATTTTATAAGAGGTCAGCACTCCCTTGCGAAAATCAAACTGTATTGCTACCTGTTTATTCTGGAATGTAAGGTAATTTTTTTTCAGTGTGTATTCTCCGTGTGCGTGCGTGTCTCTCAGTATGTGTGGTTTGCCATATATAAATGTAGTGCTTGCTCCTAGCGGATATTGTTCCCATGCATATACGTGTTTTGAAGGATATTGGAATGGCTTCCAGACAGCGTGCTGTTTTGTGGCTGAGACTGATTTTTTAATTTTTTCAGTCGCATTTAAGAGTGCTTCGACATACACAAATGATTCCTGAAAGGCAGTAGGTGATTGTGATAATTTTTCTATGGTTTTGAGAATAGCTTCATGATAGACATCTTTTGTTGCACCTGGCGCTATCACGACATTCGCAAGCGTGCCCCTGGCGATAATAGTGCCTGATTTTTCTATGGTCCAGCAAAACGTCATGCCTTCTGTTGAAATAAAAAAGTTCAGGTTCGTTATGGTGATTTTGCCTGCTGCTATATGTTTGAAATCAAAACGGATATTCTGATATACCTTTTGCACTTCTTTAATATGTGGCTTACTGCTGCGATCTGGTCGCACTAAGCCGTTGAGACAGAAATTGCCGTCAGGATTAGGGAGATCTGGAGGTCCTATGTCTCCTCCATATCCAAAGTATGTTCTTCCGTCTTTTGTTGTGCAGAGTATTCCCTGGTCCATCCAATCCCAGATAAATCCACCCTGGAGGAGAGGGAGGTTATTAAATGCGTCCCAATGTTCCAGAAAGTTTCCTAAACTGTTGCCCATGGCGTGGGCGTATTCACATTGAATAAGGGGTTTTGTTCTTGATTCCCGGTTTTTTATGGTAAATTGATCTTCCTGTTTATTGATTAACAGCTCTCTTTGCATAGAGTAGTCTATCATCTGGTTTGCTGAGAGATACATGGGACAATAAATATCCGTATTGTAGTCAAAGCCCGCCCCTTCATACTGCACAGGACGACTGGTATCGAAGGCCTTCAGCCATGCATATGCCTCATAGAAACACACGCCGTTACCAGATTCATTGCCCAATGACCAGATTATGATACTGGCATGGTTTTTATCTCTTTGCGCCATGCGTTTTACACGCTCAACATGGGACGCCACCCATTCTGTCTGCTTGGCTAAACAGTGATCTCCAAACATCATTCCATGTGTTTCAAGATTTGCTTCGTCTATCACATACAGTCCGTATCTGTCACAGAGGCGATACCAGTACGGATCGTTGGGGTAATGGCTGGTGCGCACTGCATTGATATTATGCAATTTCATGAGTCGTATATCTTCTTCCATAGACTCTCTGGTGATGACATGTCCGTGTACAGGATCATGTTCATGTCGGTTGACTCCTTTGATGAGAATGCGTTTTCCATTTACCAACAGATTGCCATCTTCTATCGTTACTGTCTTAAATCCGACATCGTAGCTTATATGCTCTCCGTCACTGGTGATCATTTCCAATCTGTAGAGATGCGGAGCTTCCGCCGACCATAGTTTTACATTTTTAATTTCTGCGGAGAAAGAGAGGGAGGATTGGTATTTTTTTGTGTGGGAAAATATTTTTTTATTTGAATGGGGTTCAAAAAGAGATACATGTATGTTTTTCTCTGTATCCTGTGATGCGCGTGATATTTCAAGTTCACATTGAATATTCACTTGTGCGTTCCATATTTCCGCTGTCCTGGAATTATTTTTGTTTTTTTTCAGTTTTGAACGCACAGTAAAATCCTTCACATACGTGAGAGGAGTGCTGTAGAGATACACATCCCTTTCTATTCCCGTCAACCTCCAGAAGTCCTGACATTCCAGGTAAAACCCGGTGCTCCAATGTATAACTTTCAGGACTAGGTTCGCTTCATGTTTGTTATGGTCTATGGCGTGTGTAATGTCAAACTCTGCTGCCAGTTTACTGTCTTCGCTGTATCCTATGTAACTCCCGTTCACCCAGACATAGCAACAACTTCTCACTGCGCCCAGATGCAATACAATTCTTCTTGATTTCCATGTTTCGGGTATCTGTATTGTTTTGCGGTAGTATCCCGTTGGGTTATAATGTTCTGGTAACTTTGGTGCAGGCGGCTTGATGAAATCAAAATCATGCATCCGGGTGGGGTGTGCAGGTCGGGAAAAATCTATAAAATCATATCCGAAATTAAGGTATACCGGCACCCCATATCCCTGATGTTCCCAGTTTCCCGGCACTTGTATAGTACCCCAATTTTCATAATGGGTGTTGGTAGTAAAATATTCAGGATCTTTGTGAGGTGTGTTCTGCTTTAAAAATTGCCATGTGCCGTTGAGAGAGAGGAACCATTTCGAATCCTGCATATTTTCTTCTTTTGCCAGTGTTGAATTTTCAAATGAATGAAAATCCGTATGCATATCATTGCGATTTACACTCAGTACTGACAGTTCTTTCCATTCGGTGTTGCTGTAGCTCATTATTTTTTATTATCCATCATAAAGTAGTACTATTATATAGAATTTTCTTGTATTTGTCAATTTTGAATGGTATAATGAAGATATGGAGGAACGGTTGCAATATGAATATAAGCGATTACAGATGGTGAGAGAGCAAATTGTTGCGAGGGGCATCATGGATATGCGTGTCATACAAGCCATGGAGAAAGTACCCCGACATGAGTTTGTATCGCCTGAATACGCAGAGTTGGCGTATTTCGATAGTCCGCAACCTATTGCTGCGAGGCAAACCATTTCTCAGCCGTACATCGTTGCACTCATGACTGAACTGCTGAAATTGACCCCGGAAGATGTGGTGCTGGAAATTGGCACGGGTTCGGGATATCAGAGTGCGGTGCTGGCAGAGCTCGCGCATACCGTCGTCACTATAGAACGCATTGAAGCACTCTATACCCACGCGAAACATATATTGCGTGCATATAAGAATGTCACCTGTATGTTAGGAGATGGTGCGTTGAAATATCATGAGCCCAATACCTTTGACAAGATTATTGTCACCGCTGCAACGCCGCATATAAAAGAAAGTTGGAAAACGGTGTTGAAACCAGGCGGTATTATCGTGGTTCCGGAGGGAAGTATGTTCCAGAAACTCTACACCATAGAGAAAAAAACAGAGACATATTCACACGATGAGGATGAGCCGCACTATTTTTTTGAAGAGCAGTATATCTGTGATGTGCGGTTCGTGCCGCTTATATCTGACAGCAAGTAACCAGCCATGGCGCGGCGCTATGCATTATGCATAGTATATCTTCAGCAATGGATCACCTTGTGTGACGGTAGCGCCTATGTCAGGGATGATCTGTACGCGTTGTATGGTGCTCTTCTCTGCACTGACGACTATGGGGCTCAGCAATGAAATGTTTTTCTTTTTGATACTCTCTATGTCCACTTGTACGAGGGGAGTATTGACTGGCACTGTGCCTTCCACGTCTTCCTGAAGTTTTGTAAACCCCTCTCCTTTCAGACTTACTGTATTCAGACCTATATGCACTATGATTTCCAGGTCATCAGGTCCTTCAAAAGATATGGCATGAAAGGTGGTAAAAATTGCATAAGGAGCATCAACTACCGACGAAAAAGTATCAGAGGTGGGGTCTATCGCGACCCCATCTCCTATCATTCGTTGGGAAAACACTTCGTCCGGAACATCATCAAGATTCACTACCGTGCCATTGCAGGGCGCAATGAGCACGACAGTTTTTTCTTGTTTTTCTTCTGCGTCAGATGGGTTTCTTACGAATAAGTTTTTCCATTTCATGGTTATCCCTTTAATGCACTGAGTGAGTCAGCAACTTGCTGTGATATTTGACCGAGTACAATCTGGGCGGTAGTTGGGCTTGGTTTCACTATACCCTGTGCGCCCAGTGCTTTGAGCCGTTGTTCGTCGATGATGCTGTTATCTTTCACCTCTAACCGAAGGCGGGTGATACAACTGTCTACTCTCACTATATTTTTTAGTCCGCCCAGTGCCTGAGCAAAGTTATTTATAGTTTCCTGATTCAGGTCTATAGACGCTGCTGCAGCTTCCATCTCTTCTCTTCCCGGTGTCTTGACATTCAAACTTTTAATATAGCTATAGAACAGCAGGAAGTAAATCGCTCCGAATATTATTCCTACGAGTAATAGCAACAGTGGTTTGGTTGCCAGATTGAAGTTCACTATATAGTCAATCAGTCCTGCCGAGAACCCAAATCCGTGTTTTATGCCTAGTAAATGGGTAATTGCAAGTGAAGCTCCAGTGAGCAATGCGTGCATAAGATACAGCATGGGTGCAAGGAATAAGAACATGAATTCTACTGGCTCGGTTATACCGGTCAGGAAAGAAGTGAATGCGACCGAAAAGAATATACCAGCCATGGCTTTCTTGTTCTCTTGTTTTGAGAGAAGATACATCGCATAACATGCCATAGGGAGTCCTATCATCATAATAGGGAAGAACCCTGTCATAAAATCACCAGCGGTAGGGTCTCCTGCGAAGAACCTGTTGAGATCACCAGTCACCACTTCTCCTGCTGCATTGGTATAATTTCCAAATACAAACCACACGAGTGAATTGATGATGTGGTGCAGTCCCAGAGGAATGAGCAGACGATTGAGTGTTCCATAGACAAACAATCCTATTGCACCTGCTCCAGTGATCCATGTACCTGCAGCGTCTATGCCTTTTCCCACGTATGGCCAGATATATCCTATGATGACGGATACAATGATGGCTGCAAGTGCAGTTACGATGGGCACAAAACGTCTACCTGCGAAAAATCCCAGGTAATTTGGTAGTTTTACGTTATGAAATTTGTTGTACATCCATCCGCCGAGAATACCGCCTATGATTCCTGAGAATACTCCAAGGTTTAAATCGGCGTCTATGGCTCCGACACATGCCACAATGACGAGATGACCTACTGCACCAGCAAGTCCTGCTGCACCTGCTTTGTCTTTTGATAATCCTACTGCAATACCTATACCAAATAGTAATGCAAGATTATCGAAGAATGCGGCTCCGGATTGTGTCATGAAATCCAAATTCAACAATACCCCAAAACGCAATAACAATGCCGCGATCGGCAATACTGCGATTGGCAACATCAATGCAAGTCCAAGACGTTGCAAGTTTCCAAAAAAACTTTGTTTTGCCATATTAACCTCCTAATAATATAATATGTACTACTCTCATTATATATTATTTGTGTGTAGGTGTGTGTTTTTCTTGATGCTCAGTTTGTTTTTCCACAGCCATTTCCCCTTTTTTACTATGCCTTTTTCCAGCAATATATCTATACATGTGTTGAAGGCATGGAGTGTTCTGTACACATTCTGTAGCTTTTTTCTTTGCAGAAGTCTTCTTACACGGTGTTTCAGTTCCTGTTCGGTATAGCAGCGAGGGTTACGGGATACTATGCGCGTGAGTATGGTATATTCTTCTGCCACTATGGGGTAATACCGCATACAGATATCGCATCCGCTACAACTGTCTATGGATAGGCCTAAGGCATGCATGAAATATTCTCGTCTGCAGGGTATGGCCTCATGTGCTGGCATGGCACTGATGTCTGCGAGCATGATGGATTGTGCAGGGCGGGCATCTCTTCCTGCACGTCCTGTTTCCTGTAGGAAGTTTTCTATGTCTGTATATGCATCGTAATGTATGATAGTGCGTATGTTGGATTTGTCTACTCCCATGCCATAGGCACAGGTTGAGACGAGTATTCCATCGTTGCTGTGATAGAACCACTCTGCAATTGCTTGTTTTTCCTGCGCACACAATCCTGCATGGTAGAAAAATATCTCTTTTTTGCGCAAGTTATCTCTCAGCAATAATGCAAGACGACTACAGGTGCTTCTGGTGGCACAGAACACTATGGCAGGAAGGGCTATCTCTGTAGTCCCATGGTATACGGGATAGGTTCCCGGCATGCTGTGAGCGTGCGGTGTACTTTCTGTGTTCAGCAGTCGTTGGGGGTGTGCGGAGAATAATTCTACTAAGGAGTAATCTCTGTTGAACGTATAATAGGTGCTGTAGGTGATGTTTTCCCTGTTGGAATGACCTCGCAGCACATAGGAAGGGGTATCTAAGAACAGGAGACGCTGTATGTCTGAGATAACTTCCTCGGACGCAGTAGCGGTGAATGCTACTATTGCCGTAGGGTTCAGGGCTTTTATACATGTGCCTATGTGCAGATAGCTTTCTCTGAAGGATTTGCCCCACTTGCTGATACAATGTGCTTCGTCTATGACCACAAGTGCAGGCGCGCATTTTTGAAATAACTTCCTGTGTTTTTCATTGGTGAGCGTTTCGGGATTGGTGAGTACGCAGGTGCAGGTACCAGAGAGCATCGCACGTGTAAGATCCTGATATTCAGCAGTACTCATACCTCCTATCAGAGATTTTGCTGGTATTCCTGCTTCGTTCATGCGTCTGAGTTGGTCATGTATTAAACTGAGTAACGGATATACGATGATGACAGGAGAATCTATCATACACGCAGGAATCTGAAAACATGCACTTTTCCCTGTTCCTGTGGGGAGTATGACAAGTTGGTGTGGGTAGCAATCCTTGTCTTCTTCGGGATGGAGTGCTTCTAGTATGTTATGAATGACGAGTTGCTGTACGGGGAGCAGTGCGTGTATGCCGAACTGTTCTCTGGCAATGGTGTTAATGGTTTCTGTCCATGCACCCACATATACCTAACCCTCTATCCTGTGCAGATGATTGAGCATATGCCGTGGTGAGAAGCAGATATAGGGTATGCGTTGTTATCGTTCCAGATTCTGTATGCTGAATATTCGGTCAGGAATATTTGTGTTCACCGTAATATTCTGAAATTGTACCAGCGTTTTCTGATTATCCTTATGATTGACTACTGCAATGCGTTCCGGCATGATTACTCCACTGTATGTCTTGGTAGTGAGATAATACACAGATTTCATCGGATTGGCATCTCCTTTTTCGTAGCAATCTATTTGTAAGGGATAGTTGTTGTCTTTTCTGATATAAAATACCTGTTTTGCGTAAGGGTAGTCGGTGTTAATGTCTGAAGGCGTTACTTCCACTTCCGAAACTTCAACATTGTTTACCGTAGTATCTTCTATAAATCTATAGTTAAAATCTTCAAATTCCGGGGTTTCTAAATCATAGTAGTTAAGATCAGTTCCCATAAAACTTGCTCCCTTATCAGAAGAGGCGATACGGCGTACTTTCCCTAATGCAGGAAGGAATAACCGTTGTTCGGTATTTTTCCCTTGCTTTTCTGAGTTGAGAAATTTGGTGCCTTTTACATCTGCAGGAGATAAGAATTCCATGTATCGTTCTGATAGTTCCTCGGTGTCCCTGCTGTATGATTGTACTGTTCGTACCCGTTTATTATTTTTACTGTCAATGATTATCAACGTTAAATCTGAAGTAGAAGTAGAAGGAGAAGACAGGTCAAAATATTTTTTCATGACTTGTTCCCCTTTTTCATCTGCAAAGGCAGGCAGTATCGTTATCGCTATGATAAAAAGTATATATATTGATCTTTTCAAAGAATCCTCCGGTTATATCTATTATATATAATAGGATACTTATGCGCACATGTCAAGAGGGATTTTCCTGTATTGTGCGTAATTGTTGCTGTTTCATCTGTATCTTCTATTCACATATTATGATATAATAGAAGCATGAGTGATGTATATATTCGTTTTCTTGCGCCTGTTACGGCGCGCACCTGTGATAAACTTTTAAGTATAGTGGATACTGCAGTGGAACAGAAATGCGAAGCACTGCATCTTATGATTTCATCCCCCGGTGGATCCGTCCTGCACGGCATTTCCCTCTACAATTATATCAAAGGACTCTCTTTCAAGGTGTTCACGTACAATCTGGGAAGCGTAGACTCTATTGGAGTAGTGCTCTTTTGTGCAGGTTCATATCGCTATTGTGTTCCTAACGGCAGGTTCCTCATACATCCGGTACAGTTTTCACTGGAAGGTCACACGCAACTTGATGAAAAGAAAGCCATGGAGATATTGAAAGGGCTGGAGATAGACCAATACAACATTGTAAAAATAATATCCGATACCATCAAGATCCCCCATGTTGATTTATATAAGAGTATGACGGACAGACTTACGCTGAACTCGGAAGAAGCGTTGAGTTATGGGCTGATAGATGACATACAAGAAGTGAACATACCGTTGGGAGAAAAAGTGCATTCGGTGAGCGAATAATTCCGCACAGTCCGCACAGTCCGCACAGCTCGTACATAATCACACGTAAATAGGAGAAATCTTCTCATACCTCTTGACACAGACCTGATTATTTACTATACTATACGTATAGTAAATAAATAAATCTACAGGAGGAACTATGGAGAAAAAAGTATTTTTAATTACTGGCGCCTCGTCAGGGATAGGAGCATCTGCGGCCACGCATCTTGCATCTTTGGGGCATATTGTATATGGTGCGGCGAGACGTATAGAAAAACTCAATGCATTGAGTAAAGATGGAGTAAGACCACTCCAGTTGGACGTGTGCGATACTGCACAGATACAGTCAGTGGTGAAGCACATTATACAGGCAGAGCAACGCATTGATGTGTTGGTGAATAATGCAGGATATGGAACCTATGGTGCCATTGAAGACGTACCTGCGGAATCAGTGAAGCGACAGTTTGAAGTAAACCTATTTGGGCTTGCGGAATTGACAAAAGCTGTACTGCCACACATGAGAGAACGTATGCAGGGACGGATCATAAACATATCCTCAGTGGGTGGCGTCATCACTTTTCCCCTTGGAGGATGGTACCACGCAACGAAATTTGCCCTTGAAGGATGGAGCGATTGTTTGCGCATGGAATTGTTGAAATATAATATACCGGTGATTGTCATTCGCCCCGGGCTTATTAGCACAGAATTTGGAGACGTGGCACGGAGCAATGTGCAGATTGCAAAAGACACTGCATATACAGAATTGATAGAAGCATTGCAAAATATGGATATGAATGCATTAAAGCCAAGCGATCCTATGGTCATTGCAAAGGTGATAGAACATGCAGCACTCTCAAAGAAACCTAAAACCCGGTATGCCGCGGGAGCCATGGCAAAGCAATTTCTCTTTATGCGCAAACTTATGAGTGACATGAAATGGAGCAAAGCGGTTATGAAGACATTTAAAATTAAGACACGGAGTAAGTACAGGTTATAGCGAGCACGCATTCTGGCATACAGAGGAACGTGTGCTTATTGTGAAATTTCTGTATACTAGTAGTAGGCAAAACTATGAATGAGTGTGCAGAAATAAAAAAACGCGGTCGAAAAAGAGATGAAAAGATTCATAACAAGGTACTTGACATTACCCATACCCTGCTCTGGGAAGTAGGGTATAAAAAATTAAGCATAGAGAAAATCTCTAAGCACTCTCGTGTTTCCAAGGTCACCATATACAAATGGTGGAACTCTCTGGCTCATCTAGTATTAGAAGTGCTGAATGCCAGGTATCATGAAGAGGAAAACATACCGGATACTGGCACTCTGGAACAGGATTTGTATCTGTATGTGAGCATAGGGGTGGAGAAAATGCATCCTGGAAAGCAGGAGATCATGCGCTATCTCATGGCAGAAGCACAGATTGACCCGGCGTTCAAAAAAGATTTCAGGGAGACCATCATTGAGTATCTGGAACGCCACCTGCTGACTATCTTTGAACGCGCACGTGCACGCGGAGAAATACGTGCCTCATTGCGCCTTGAACTCATATGCGACATCTGTTGCGGATTCTTCTGGTACACGGTACTGGAAGAAAAAAAAATTGTTCCTGAGGAATTTGTCTCCTGTATTATACGTGCAGTCACATAAGGTGCGTGTGATAATGGTGTCCGTGGATAAATGGATAACTACAGATATCGGGAGCGACGGGGATTGAACCCGCGACCTCTGGCTTAATGCATGTGCATTGACAGGTCTTTTGTACTATAATATAAGTAGGAGATGCTATGACACAGTTAATTATACCACGCATAAAAGATAGTGACTTAAAGGCATTGAAGCCATTACTTGACAGAATGGGGATATCGTACAAGAAACAAGTGATAAAAGAGGTTGATGACCCCGAGTTACTGACTCTTTCTAATAAGTTCAGGAATTCACCTAGAGCAACAGCACAAGAGCAGAAGGAAGCCTTAGATAAAATTAGAGGACTCTAGTGAAGTTGTCTCTATCAAAGCAGGCGTACAAAGATATCAAAAAACTACAACCCAAAGAGGCACGAAAATTAAAGAGAACTATCGATAATATAGAAAAAGCTGTGAGTATGCAAGAGATACCTCATGTACAGTTTCTAAAAGGTAGCGATAACGACTATAGAATTGAAATTGGTAAGGACTATCGAGCTTTGATAACACTACATGAAAAAGATAATGAAATAGAGATAAAAACGATTGTTCCTAGGGGCAACGCATATGGTGGTAAGAAATAGTTATTTGTTCCACTCAGCACGAACTCTATTTTGAAACTCCATGCCATTTATTTTGTTTTTGAGCAAAGTTTGCTGTTTTGAGGACAGATATCGGGAGCGACGGGGATTGAACCCGCGACCTCTGGCTTGACAGGCCAGCGCGATAAACCGACTTCGCCACGCCCCCTTATCTATATAATAATATTACTTTCAAATGCACAAATTGTCAATAGCCCTGAGGATATGAGGCATAATTCCTCTGTTTGCATGGGTAATATGGGTGGGGGGAGTACTATACGCCAAAAAAACTTTAAAAAAGATATATACATCCCTTGCACTATAATTGATTTCATGATATAATAATACAGTAAGTTATGGCCTTGGGAGGGAGATATCTTGTTCTATATATTATTATCTACATTATTTGTGTGTATGATGTTCATGTTTCTCTATTTGCATAGACGCATTACAAAGAGCGGACTATCAGAAGAATTTGAGAAATTATATACCAAAGACCTCACGCGTATTACTTCTCAGCTTGAGCAGGTGAAGAATAACACGGACACACTGGATGTGTACGCGAGCAGTATTTTCAAAGAAGTGCAGGATAATCTGGAACTCATCACGCAACAGAACAGTCAGACACACCTTGCGACGTTAGAGCTACAGAACATGCTGACGACAGGCACACAGATTATTGCTGATATAAATGAAAAGCAACACAATACTACTCAGCTATTGCAGATACTTGAGGATGCCAATGCTCAGGAACACGCCCTGAAGGATAATATCATGCTCCATGAAAACACCTATGGAAAGATGAATAAAATCGTAGGTGAAGCTCAGGACGTATTGCAACGCTTGAATGCGCTTTCAGATACCTTAAAAGATGAATCTCAGAAGGTGCTGGATCAGTATACTACTGAACTGCGTCACATCGCCGATGGCACCATGGAGTTCGTCACCGGTCAATTAGAATCCGCAACACAGAAAAAACAATCTGCATATAAAGAAGCCATAGAAGACTTTGAACAGCAGGGCAAGGTACAGTTGGAGTACATGCACACCCAATTTGAATCTCAATCTCATACTATTAAAAATGATATGGCACGCATGTTTCAGGACTTACATACTACCTACGCGGGCAATGTCACTACTTTACAGGAGCATATGCACATACAGTCTCAGGGATTGCGAGAGGAATTGGATGAGATATACAAAACGTATTATGAAAAGTATCTGGAGCACCACAGAGATTTGCGCACTCAGGCCAGCACGCTGAAAGATGAGGCGGCACATTCGTATCGCATGCTGCATGAAGAATACATGACACAACACGCCGAAACGGCAGACCTCATCACACGGCAATGCGAAGATGCAGAGAAGAAAATTATGACACTCGCTGACATGTGTGATAAGAAAGAAGAGGAAACGAGCACGCTGATAGAAGAGAAAACCGGCATGTTCGCCCATGCCTTACATGCACAGTTAGAAGAATATAAAGTCAAAGGACAGGATCTGCAGGCCTCCATGGGCACCGTATATGCGGAATTACAGGATAAAGTGCAGGCGATGTATTCAGAATTTGATACTATGATTGGAGAAAAATCCAACGAGATCACGGTGAACTACACAGACGCTTATAATTCGCTGCATGATTTCGTAGACGAAGCGATGGCGAAACTGTCTCATACAGCGGAACAATCACACATCATGGTGCTGGAAAATACACAATCAAAACAAGACAGCATAGACGCCAAATTAGTGCACA
>JAAONU010000123.1:6600000-6760289 GCA_012932295.1 Cyclina sinensis
TTGGTATGTAGCATTGTCTAGTGGACCTCTACCAAGTTTGTTCAAATTATAACTCTGGGGTCAAATTTGGCCATACCCTGGGGTCATTGGTTTTACATAGGCTTATATAGGAAAAACTTTGAAAATCTTCTTGTCAGAAACCACAAGGCCCTGAGCCTTAAGATTTGGTATGTAGCATTGTCTAGTGGACCTCTACCAAGTTTGTTCAAATTATGCCCCTGGGGTCAAATTTGGCCCCACCCCGGGGTCATTGGTTTTACATAGGCTTATATAGTGAAAACTTTTAAAATCTTCTTGTAGAAGGAGAAGTAACATTTTCAGTCCAAATAATCTGGAAATTTGTTTGACTGGTTGTTTCTATGATTTCTAGCTCAAGTTTGAATATGGGTCATCTGGGTTCAAAAACTAGGTCACAGAGCCCAAAAATAGAAAAACCTTGTTAACACTCTAGATGTTACATTTTAAGTCAAAATATCCCAGAAATTTGTCAGAAAGGTTGTTTTGATAACTTTTAGCTCAAGTTCAAAATTGGGTCATCTGGGGTCAAAAACTAGGTCTCAGAGCCCAATATGGAAAAACCTTGTTAACACTCTAGAGGTAACATTTTCAGTTCAAATAACCTGGAATCTGTCAGAAAGGTTGTTTCAATGATTTCTAGATTAAATTTGAATATGGGTCATCTGAAATCAAAAACTAGGTCACAGGGCCCAAAAATAGAAAAAAACTTGTTAACACTCTAGAAGCTACTTTTCAGTCCAAATATTCTCGAAATTTGTCAGAAAGGATGTTTTAATGATTTCTAGCTCAGATTCGAATAAAGGTCATATGAGGGCAAAAACTAGGTCACAGACCCCAAATATGGAGAACCTTGTTAACACGCATTCAGGTAACATTTTCAGTTCAAACAACCTTGAAATTTGTCAGAAAGATTGTTTCAATAATTTCTAGGTCAAGTTCGAATATGGGTCATCTGGGGTCAATTAACCAGGTCCATAGCACTTTTGTTAAAAGCAGTCATATTCAGGTGAGCGATATAGGGCCATCATGGCCCTCTTGTTTATAAGCTCATCTGTTTTCGAAGAAAAAGTTGAGCTATTTTTGTCACTGAGTCGTCTTCGCCATCTGTGTTTGAAGAGAAAGTTGAGTTATTTTGGTTACTGAATCGTTATTGTCAGCATCATGCAAAAACTTTAATGTAGCTGATTATTCATAAACCATAAGGCTAGAGTTTTGATATTTAGTGCGTAGCATTGTCTAGTGAACCTACTTAATTGTTTGAAATCGTGACTCAAAGGTCAATATTTTCCCCACCCAGGGACTTATATATAGTTATGAAGGAAAATCTTTGAAAATCTTCTCCTCTAAAACTGCTTGACACAGAGCTTTGTCACTTGATGTCAGGCATCCTCTGGTAGACCTTTACCAAGATTGTTCATATGTCCCTGGGGTGAAAATTAGCCCAGGGTCACTTGGTTTTGCATAAACTTATATAGAAAAAACTTTTAATGGTAAAGCACAAAGCCTACAACTTACTATTTACTTACATTTGATGGGAATGTACTTATCTTCATCTTTTTTTTATAGGGTTGTCAGCGTGTGGCTGAGGACTGGCAGAAGATTATACAGGTTCGATCCCTAGTTCTCTCCCCTCAAGATGATGTGAAAACTTGGCTGAAGTATGCAAGCCTGTGTCGCAAGAGTGGAAGATTGGTAAGTACAAAATTTACTTATGTTAATGTTGTCTCATTTGATGAGTAAAGTGTGTTTGTTTTACTGACATTTTTAATGAACTTTACTTAAAACATTATAAAGCCAGGAAGCCTTCTTTACCTTATAGGAAACATGAATTATTTTAATATTATTTTAATTGTGTAATTCGTAAGTATTAGGTTTTCGTACATATTTCAATGTAGAATCTTTTTTAGATATTTTCTTACAACTGTGAGCATCAGGAACCACTTAAATTGTAGCAAACAATATTCTAAAACTCAAAATTTCAGTTTAAAATTTTACTTGCTGCCTACTAGCACCTTGTAAAAATGGCATTAAGTTTGAAATAGTTACTTTTTCTTCTGTTTTTATCCTAATACAAGATACATTAAAAATGATATAATTTCTGTTTTAAGGCTCTCTCACACAAGACATTGGTGATGTTACTTGGAACTGATCCCAGCAAACAAGCTGACCAACAGATATCCACTGCCAACCCAAAGATCACATTTGCCTATCTTAAACATATGTGGAAAAGTAACCAAAGGGTAAAGCAAAAATATTTCAGAGTACCCTATAGATAGGCTAAACTGTCAGATATATAGCAGATGCCATTACAATTTAAGTGTGGAAATGCAGGCTGAAACAAATTTTGAATTTGTTTGAATTTTTGGTTGGTCAGCTACAAAGTTATACTGAAAAATTGAACAATTCTTCCAGATGCACCAGAATATTTTGTCTCCAAAATACTTTAAGGGTATTCCCAAAATCCAGTTGTCACAGAGATTGCCCAGATTTTTCAAAGTCATGTTAGAGAAAGAAAGCTATGAGGGTTGTTCTGAGCTAATATTATCAGATGGCTTAATAGTTAATACATTAATAATTCTGCTTATACAAACAATAAAAAAGTGATCTTTATGTAAACTGTTAAATGCAGACCATTTTCATTTTAGATATTAGTTTTTGGTTCTTTAAGTTTACCAGTTATCATGTAATTTTGAAATATTTGATATGGTCTTTAATTGTGGAATTTTACTGTACTGTCTAGCAGGGCTCCCGAAAACCGGAAATTTGTCGGTTTTGACCGAATTTTATCACTATGGACCGATTTCGATGTCCAAAAGTCCTTAAAAAATCGGTCCAGATAATTTCCAAAAAAAAAAAAATCTGTCTAACTTTTCATAAAACAGTCAAAATCTCACACCAAAACCTCAGTTGATCGCTAATCCGGTACTTCACACCTATCATAAAACCACAAAACTGTCACTTTTGCCCGCGGCAATTATCGTCAATTAACTTGTAAACAAGTAAAAGTGTGCTTGATTTGCAGCTGGCCAATCGATTAAAGTTGACCGGCTCAAACTGTGAAATATAATTTCATCGAAATCAAACTCCCCGCAGCAGGTACTTCCCCTGATCAGTACAGAAAACAAAGTAGAAAAGCGTGACGTAACCGGTGCGAGGAGTTTGCATCGAAATAGGCGATAACTGTCGTCTGCTTTATTTCATTAAGGGCTTAATAGTAATTGTAGTGGCTAGCTGCAGCACAAAGCACACTTTAAAATATCAGTGACTAGTTTGACGTTTTAAAATTAGCTCTAATTCTACTTTCGCTTTGAAAAACACATATTTTCGCGACGTCAACACTATTATAACTCAAATTGTTTTTTGTTGGTTCTTGGTCTCCTGGGGGGGAGGGGGGGGGGGGGGGTCTCGGACCGATTGAGATTTCAAAATTTTAGGAGCCCTGCTGTCTAGTAATATATAAACTTTTGACCAACTCAACATGTATGTAACTGCTATAATTTTGATAACTACACTGTTAAAATGAAGAGTTTTGAATAAATAGGAGTGTTAAAATGCAATCTAATTGAAAAGAACATACAAGACGAGTTTCAGCCTTATTTGCTGTACTTAAAATTTTGTGCAGTGGGTGATAAAAAAAGTGTAGCGTTAAATGTTTTTAAATAATTAAAACAAGGGAGTTTTATCTTTTGTTACTTTTCCATTATTTGTTAGATAATGTTTCCATGGTTATTCATTACAGCATGAAGCTTATCAGAAGCTACAGAGCTTTGTGCAGAATTCTTTACAGCCCAGATGTCTGCAACTTCTCTCTCCAGAGGATGGGGCCCAGAGAACAGAGTTAAATAAACTCATGGCAAGGTAGGTGACGGTATTTATATAAGATCTAACAGATATTTGTCCATAGTATTCTGGTATCATCATATTTCATGTCATATGTATATGACATGAAAGGTACACATACTGGTTATATCTGTGTTATAAAATAATTACCAAACAATCTCAGGAGCCTAACAAAATATAAAACTGGTAAACCTTATTTGCTTACCAAAAATTAAAATTAAAAAAAAATTGTATTACCTGTTAATTTTGTGGGGAAAAAATTCATTTTACATTAACCAGTTTACAAATAAAGAATAGCTGGGAGAAATCAGAGCTTTGTACAGCTGTATAGAAAGACAAAAATGAAAGACCGAAAGACATCAGTTTTTAAGAACATTTGTAGTTGTGGTCATACTGGTATAGCTCCATTTGGCCTGCTTTTTACATTTACATACATGTAGTTGCATGAAAATTTCAAGTCTGTTTATATGGTTTAATATTACATTCCAGATGTTATCTGAAGCTTGGCGACTGGACAGAAGCCAACCATAGTCTTAATGAACAGACTATTCCGCAGGCCCTAGAATACTTCGCACTTGCTACAGAGCATGATAAAAACTGGTACAAGGCGTGGCACATGTGGGCTCTCATGAACTATGAAGCTGTACTGTTTTATAAGCAGAAAGACTCGGGGTCACAGGAACAGGAAATGAAACTGCCTATTACACCAAGGCCAGACACGGTTTGTAGTTTTGAGATATGTTTTATATGTGTATATTTTAATTACATGTATAATAAGATCCAGCACTTTAAGGATCAGGTTTTACTCTTGAAACCATAACATAAATACTTGGTAAAGTGCTAATAAACTCACAGTTACACTTTGAGCCATAACAGTAAAACATATTCTACCCAGAGATGACACTTTGGAAATGGACTAGCTCTTTTTAGATGTTGACAAGAAAAGCCCCAGCCACCCACCCCATCATCCAATATAAAAAGACCACCACACTTCAGAATTCTTTAACTTGCCTTCCTAGGGTAGAATATACTTGCATAGTTTACTGGAATGGACCTTACAAATAAAAACAATTTGTTTCTATGAGGTGTATCTGTAAGAACAGAGCAAAATGAAATTGGCTGTTTAAATAACATGTTACCTACATGTACATTGTAAATACTTTGGTCTGACTGGTTCAGTTTTGTTATAGATTTGCTTGGCCTTATTAGGTATTAGGCTAGTTCTGGGAACTTGATATATTTTTTTTTTTCATTTTGTTCCTTGTTGTTTGTTGCTTTTCATGTTCTTGTACTGACTTGCTATTTTAATCGGTGCCTTTCTTGAAATTTTGGTTAGATATCGGCAAAGATTCACAAATACTGTGTACCAGCAGTGATGGGATTTTTCAAGTCCATCAGTCTATCCTCACAGAACAGTCTTCAAGATACACTCAGGTATGTACAGCTGCAGATTCTAATATATTTTCCATAGCCACAGTTAATTTCCAACTCAGAATCATTTTTCCTCCTGAAGAAAAAAGATAGCTAATTTCAACACTTGTTAATGCTTTAAAACTAACATGGCATATGCCTGTTATGACAGACAGGGATGCTGTCACCTCTTTTATGTGATATTATAACTAACGAGTGAAATAAAGAATTTAGATAATTTACTTAGAGTTAGGAGAAATAGACACAGGTACATAGATCAACCAGCAGAAGCATGAATGTTAGCCTTTTATGCTGTTGTTTCTAATTTTTGAGAAAACTTATATAAGGAATTTAGACATTTAAAGGAGCAGCGTCTTTTCATTTGTTACAATACAAATTCACAACATTTGTGAAAACCTGTACAGTTAGTTGTACAGTGCTTAATTCAAGAAACATCTTTTTGAGCTAATCAGGGAATTAACTTTTGTCTTATAAATGCATGTTACAGATTGTTGACTCTATGGTTTGACTATGGACAGTGGCCAGAAGTCCATGAAGCTCTCATTGACGGAATAAAAGCCATCAAAATAGACAACTGGCTACAGGTAATGACAGACTTAAACGGCAATAAGTTATGTTTGAAATTTGTTTACGTGTGAAGTTACAAAGATCAGAAAGTTAGATTGTAAACTTTTCCATGATAATTGATCTATAGGTCATTTTTCCCTCACCTCTGAAGCAAGTGAGGAAGTAGTCAGTCACTTGTGGAGAAATTGGTTAGTAAACTGGTTGAACACCCAGGAACACTGGTTAGGTGGACTGACTGCCGGGATATGACCTTAGCTGTTAAACTGGTGTTAAACCCCAATAAAACCAAATAGGTAGTAAACATTTGATATACATGTTCATCCACTGTGTTAAGTGTTTGTCTTCGATAGAAAAAAGCAAAAATTATTAATACTTAAAGTGTCAGATAATTACAGTGGTAGATATATTGCTTAAAGCATGGTGAATGTTGTTTTCAAATTTAGTGTAAGCTTCATTTGAAATGTACTTCATACTCGGTGTTTGTATGACTGAATGTAGGTAATACCACAGTTGATTGCGAGGATTGATATAGCACGTACCCTGGTGGGCAGATTGATACATCAGTTACTGATGGACGTAGGCAAGGAGCACCCACAGGCTCTCATCTACCCCCTCACTGTGGCATCCAAATCAAACGTCACGGCTAGACAGAATGCGGCTAACAAGATCTTGAAGAATATGCGAGAACACAGTAACACACTTGTACAGCAAGCCATGTTGGTATGTGCTCTTTTTTATGCATGTGATTAAAAACACTCTGATTACTTAAAGTGTGTTGACTGAGCTCTCTATTTCAACAAAATTTAAAAAAGGATAGTAGAACCAAGTAAAATACTTCTAATTTTGATAGAATGAGATTATGACTGTTGAAAGTTTGTGATGAGACCTGGTCTGATTTCCTGTTTATAATATGTCTTTTATTTTATAAGTTTTTGCTTCTGAGCCTAAAAGATGAATATTTTGAAATTTAAGGTCCGGGTTTGAGTATGCTCTATGAAAATGATCCTTTTCTAAAAAAAAACAACAACAAAAAACAGTAATCATATTGAGGCACATGTATGCTTTCTGTCTGTATTTTATATGTGGCATCTTGTATTTAATGTTATAAGAAAGAATTTTATACTGTTAGACTTGATTTCCCCCATTATCTCTTGAATGAGACATTGCACTGAGGTCCCTTGTATTGGTGCTACATTGAGCATGTTAAAGAAACAACAGTGTCTCCAGAATGAGGTGCTTTCTGTATCTTGCACTATCCCCAATTTAGTCCAAACTGTCTTGTGTGAAACACTTCTTCTTTCAAAATTGATGATAGTCACCACGTTGTTTTTTCTAGGTGAGTGAAGAGTTTATCCGAGTTGCTATACTGTGGCATGAGCTATGGCATGAGGGCCTTGAGGAGGCATCTAGACTGTACTTTGGTGAAAGGAATGTCAAGGGAATGTTTGCCACACTAGAACCTCTTCATGCAATGATGGAACGAGGACCCCAGACACTCAAAGAGACATCTTTTAACCAGGTAAAGTGGTTTTTATGAAACTTTCAGAACTAAGTTTTATATCTTAGAAAGAGAATATGAACCTATATTGATTAAATTAAAGGCTAGAGAAATATTTATTACTGAGCAGCTTTTGAAACTAAGCTGTTTGAGGTTTTATTGGATTGCAGTGTAATTTGTCATGCCTAGTAAGTTAGCCAGTCATATTTTCTATTTGTAACTGCCATTGTGAAGGTCAAAGGTAAAGGTTATACTGCTGTCTTAGTATTTAGGTACAGACATGTTGAAATCATGCAGTTTTTACATAAAACCATCCAAGTAAAACATATATCTCGCAGCAGGAAGGCACTTTCAAAATGGACAAGCCCCTTTTCAGAAATCTATTGGCAAGAAAAGACCCCCCACCACCCCACACACACACACACACCTGTACACTAAAAGACCACCCCAACAGAAATTTATTTTGCCTTCTTGGGATAGAAAATCAGTTTTACTTGAATGGCCTTAACAAGTAAATATAATAATAGCAATTAATTTATTTAGCTTAAGGGCACTAGCCTTTGAGCCCTTGATGTTAAAGTGATCTGAATAAATGTATCCCCTGTTCCGACTTTATCAATTTTTCTGTACTTCCTCTGTACAAACAAAGCTTTTCGCTATTGACTGTTCTGGTCATAAGATCTGTTTCAGTTACTTTTTACTTTTTACTTTTATCAGGCATATGGTAGAGACCTGATGGAGGCACAGGAATGGTGTAAGAAATACCAGAGGTCTGGTAATGTGAAGGATCTAACACAAGCTTGGGACCTGTACTACCATGTGTTCAGGAGAATTTCAAAACAACTGCCTCAGGTATATTTATTGTCTATGATATACAGAACTAGTCAGCATTTTGATTTTTCTTGCATTCAAAATGTTTAATTGCTGAAGTTAAAATTATGAGAGATATGAATAATAACCATATAACGGGTATGTCAGAAAAAAGCCGCCAAGAAATGTAAGGAAAATATTCAGCAAAAATAAGCTGTGAATATACATGTAGCTATCATTTGGAAATTTCCAATTAACTCTAAGTTATAGAACTTTTTTGTTGCATCAATGTTTACCTTTATTCTGTATGAAGCTAAGGATAACAGTTTGTACCCAAATCTCATTCATTTTATATGCAAACTGGTACACATTCATACAGGCTTTAATAGTTAATTTGAAGGGACATTTTCCATTTGACTGATATTGTATGACTCCATTCATCTATAGGGTGAAACATTGTTTATCAGAGAAGTATTTAAAGTAAATCCTGGAAAAAAATTAGGAGGTAAAATTGTTGAAATCGTTTATTCATTTACAGAGAATATATAACCTATATTTCAGTTGACGTCATTGGAACTACAGTATGTTTCTCCAAAATTATTGCGCTGTTTAGATCTTGAACTGGCTGTACCCGGCACTTATGATCCTAAAAAACCTGTGGTGAAGATTCGTAGAGTACAAACTTCACTAGCAGTCATAACTTCCAAACAGAGACCAAGGAAAATCAGTGTGTTTGGTAAGTTAGTCTTGTCTTATGGATAATATCTAGGAAACATGTTTAGTTAGTCTAGTTACCTGAGAATGTCGTCAAATTTTATAAGAATAAAACTGTTTTGTTTCTTATTATCTGCCATAAGCAATTATCATGGAGTTGATGTATTGTTATAGGTCTTTAATTACATGTGTTGTGTAAATTAGTTATCTGTCAAGGACATACCACTGTATTGTTTTTTATATAGGGAGTGATGGACAGGAGTACCAGTTCCTTTTGAAAGGTCATGAAGATTTACGTCAAGATGAACGTGTCATGCAGCTATTTGGATTGGTCAATTCTTTGTTGCTTGGCAACCCTGATACTTTCCGCAGAAATTTGACGTATGTAAATGAAACATTGTTTTGTAAGCAGAAAGTAAAAAATTGCTGTGATAACTTTGTTTTCCATTTTATTTATTAGTATTTTAATATATCATATGTCATGAAATGATGGTGGTTAGTGCAAGATTGTTTTCCAAGTCAGACAGAGGTTGAAATTTAGGAAGTGACATCTTAAAAAATTGAATATACATGTACCTGTAGATTAAAAAGAAAACCTCAATATTTAAATCCAAAGCAAGTCTTACAATGTTTTTCAAAGTAACAATTGATTTTCAACAAAAAATACTTTTAGTGAAGCAGGCCTCGACTTAGCAAGAAACTTCATTATGTTATGAATTCTGATTTTACAGTATAGTTAATATACCAGGGGTTTCATTAAGGTTTTGAGTTGGAGGGAATACAGATAAAGTAGGTGGGTGATTTGCTGCCAGTTTGTTATAAAATAAGCCTGATTTTAAGAAAAGTAGGCGGGTGAAGATCTCAAAATAGAAGAGAGAAGTACCCACCTTCTGCCTCTTAATGAAACCCCTGATATACTGATAATTTTCATTGTTGTTGATAGTAGTTATCAGACACTTCCATTAATAACCAATGTCTAATGTCTGTTATAAATGTAGATGTTCATCAGAAAAATTGTCTTTATGTAAATTCAGGTTATGTTGTATATTTTATCTTTGCAAGTGAAACTAGACCTTTCAATTGAATATAGATAATTTCTGTGGTTTATTAATGTTTGCAAAATCAAGGCTGATCAGATAAACCTAAAACTTCATATATGTTTGCAGGATTCAGAGGTTCTCTGTGATACCATTGTCTACAAATTCTGGACTGATAGGCTGGGTACCCCATACTGACACCCTGCACTCCCTAATAAGGGATTATAGAGAAAAGAAGAAGATCTTACTCAACATAGAGCACAGGCTTATGCTAAGGGTACGTTGATATGTTGTTTTAAATTTTATGGCTACCTGGTATATACCTCTCCATTGTATCACATTACATCAACCACAGCAGGAATGTTAAAAAACCTTCACAGAATTCATTGGTTCATCCTAATGTGTCCACGCTCGTAATCATTCCGATATTCCTTTGTAGATTAAACCTTGATTCTTTAATATGAACTATTCTTCCATTTTCTGGCCCCTTGTGAAAGTTTCTCCTGTTTAATATGTCATTTGCAATAGAGATACAGAAAACAGGTATGAGCTCATGTTTTGTGAACTGCCAGCCTACTTAGCCTTACTTTTAGCTTGGAAGATGAGATACTGATTTTTGATTTCTGGTATCCACTAGCCTTAGTTAAAACTAATTCCTATCTCCAACTACTGCAAATTTATTGTTGCAAAATGATGAACAGTATATATCATTTAGGAGAACCTGTAAAAGAATAAGTCTTTAGAACATTACTCATCTCTTGCAAAAGACTCCATACCTTTAAGGAGTAAGAGCATTCAGCGACGTCCCGCAGTAGGCACTTAAATGCAAGTACTGGTATCACCCCAGGACTCAGTCATCGAGCCGGATTAATGTCCCACTCCTTTCAAAAATCACCCTACCACAAGGGGTAGGAGCCTTCAGTGACTTCTACCATTCCACACTTGGGGTACAAGTACTGGCATGACTCAAGGACTCGGTCAACAAGAGGGATTAATAACTCATCCATTTCTAAAACCACTCTACCACAAGGGGTGAGAGCCTTCAGTGACTTCTACCATTCCACACTTGGGGTACAAGTACTGGCATGACTCAAGGACTCGGTCAACAAGAGGGATTAATAACTCATCCATAACTAAAGCCACTCTACCACAAGGGGTGAGAGCCTTCAGTGACTTCTACCATTTCACTCTTGGGGTACAAGTACTGGCATGACTCAAGGACTCGGTCAACAAGAGGGATTAATAACTCATCCATTTCTAAAACCACTCTACCACAAGGGGTGAGAGCCTTCAGTGACTTCCACGTGTGACACTGGGTACTGGGATGACCTCAAGAAACAGTCTTGGGGAGGGATTAATATAAGAAGCAAGAACTGTTTTCCTTATAAATGTAAGATAAATCATTTGAAACTCAGATACCAGTAATAATAATGGTATATTTCATATAAAAATAAAAGTTAAAACTAGGATTGATTCAAGTTTTCCTGTTTCAGATGGCCCCTGATTACGATCACCTGACCTTGATGCAGAAGGTTGAAGTGTTTGAGCATGCCCTAGAACACACACAGGGAGATGACCTTGCTAAAATACTCTGGTACAAGAGTCCCAACTCTGAGGTAAATATATATATGTTCAATGTATTTTGAATACTTTATTCTTTATATTGTTTAGTTTCGAGTTTTAGAGGCCTAACTCAGAGATACATAGATCTTTAAACTAGCTTTAAGGTGTTGGAAAATACCATTTGATGTACATTGTGTGTGAAAATTGTTTCATAAATTTGAAAATATACTTTGTGGAATCTTCTTGTTTAGTTTGAATAGTAGAATAAATTTGAGAAGTGTCTGTACTGTCATACACTTTAAAGCAGTAAGATTTATTCAGGAATTACCCCCTCAATTATCAAACAGTTTCAGTATTGGCTTTAAAATGATCCAGCTTATATCTCAAGTATAATAACTTGTACTTTTCAATTCTAACCTTTGACTTAGCTTATATATACATGCACTAGAAGGTAACCTGTATATGCATACACAGTTTCAGCTATACATACAGTAAAGACCCACTAATACAACCAGTCTAAAGGTGATCTTACTAGTGAATTGGTTGTAATAGCACGTCTCCTTGGTTCGAAGTTTTATACTTAGGGTTTCTTTAAGTTGCTAATTTTGAAACAGTCAAAGTGGTCTTTTAGCACATGTTCACTGTATCTTGTTATATTTGTAGGTATGGTTTGATAGAAGAACTAACTATACGAGGTCTCTTGCTGTGATGTCAATGGTTGGTTATGTTCTTGGTCTTGGTGACAGGTAGGCTAATAAACTTTTCATAAAACTGTTTAAAAAAGAATGTCTGGTCTGATCTTGTATGTCTTATGTATCTTTTAAATATCTCTTATAGATCTTAATGGAATGGTTTGGTTGAGGAATCAACCTGAAATAATGGTTATGTTTTTTATTCCACCTTTACATTTTTCTCGTCCGGTTTAATGGTATTTCAGATGCTAAGCTCAGATATTACTTCGTGAGAATTAATATCTTTCTTTCTTTTGAAATTGTGTTTGTTGGAAACAGGAAAAAGAAATTATACCAATAAGTGGCATATAGGAATAATTCGGTTCTGGTGTAGAAAAACAGGTCCGATTTATTTCAGGCATCCATCAAATCTGATGTTGGACCGTATGAGTGGAAAGATTATCCACATTGACTTCGGAGATTGTTTTGAGGTTGCCATGGTGAGGGAGAAATTTCCCGAGAAGATACCGTTCAGGCTTACACGTATGCTGATAAATGCCATGGAGGTACGTGATGTAACACTTCCACTTTTATGTAACATACAGTCAGATGTGATCTAACAAATTCTTGTGAACTGTGAAAATATTCTTTGGTCATCCAATTACTTTTTGCTAGGAATGAAAGGTCCAATAAAAAGAAAGTTGCGATTTTACAAAAAATGTAACCAGTCTGTTCCAGATTTGAAGAATCAGTTGTCAGTTGTAGTTGAAAAAGCCATACAAGGATAAAAATTTGATAAATTCAATTTGAATTATTGACTGTTGGTATCAATTTTCCTCAAATCAACAGCCAAAGAAATGTTAATAGAAAGTCTGTGACTTTCAGAGAAGCCCTGGTTCCTAGCTGAGTATTTTAGCACCTATACATAACTGTCTCAGTTTGAAGGTCATTAGAAGCATTCAAGGAGAAGGAACTCACAATTTGACAGTGGATCCACTCCATACTAGGACATTCTCTGTTTCATAGACTAACTTAATTTTGCATTTGTTGTTAAGTGCTTATGAAGAAAAAGTATTTCAACATTATGTTATTATTCAAACTAGAATGAAAAAAACATGTTGTTTTACTGGGAATCAAATCCTAAGTCTCTGAATACCATAGTATCCCAGGATATTTGCCATAAAGAGAAGTGGAAATTATTGCTCGTGTGTTGTACAGATTTTTTTTTTGTATGTGTCTTGCCCATTAGATTACTTCTATAAAAACTGACATGTACATTTGTCATGGTTACAGGTAACAGGTATTGATGGCAACTACAAGATGACATGTGAGAGTGTGATGACCGTGCTTCGTGAACATAAGGACAGTCTGATGGCTGTACTCGAAGCTTTCGTCTATGATCCATTACTTAACTGGAGGCTTATGGACAGTAAGTAACACATTGTGTGATAATATTGATACTATTCTGGCAGACATGTTTGCTGCTTTGTCCATTGCAGTTTTAAACGGGACCATACTTCCGTTAGTAGTGAAGATTCACTTAAGTGATATATTTTCAAACAAGAGATGCACAAAGCATCTCTAAAGAACTATGATGGCAATAGATGTCAGATAGATTTGTGAAACAGAGATCTTTTTTCACTCTCTCAATTATAGGCCTTGTTTCTGCAACAGCCCAAGATAATTGTAGGTTTAAGTTAAACTAAAACTTACTGTTGTTAGTTATTGTCAGTATTTCTATACTTTTTTATAAAATTTATCTCATCTTTTTTTGCAGCCACAACGAAGACTAAGACAAAGCCAGCACGTTCTGATCCAACATATTCTGACAGCAATGACCAGGGAGATAACTTTGAGACTGTTGAACTAACACAGTCTAGTCACAAAAAATCTGTTGCTGAGGTGAGCCAGTCTGCCGGGGGAGATAACTCACAGGCAGAGAACTTGAATAAGAAAGCTATAAGTATTGTGGAACATGTTCGAGCCAAATTGACCGGCAGAGATTTTTCGGTTGAATCACCAGTGGATGTTGCTAAACAAGTGGATTTGTTAATAAAGCAAGCAACTTCACATGAGAACCTTTGTCAGTGTTATATTGGATGGTGTCCTTTCTGGTAAAACCTCAACTTCATAGTAAGAATGCACACAGTGGACATAAGCAAGTCCTTACTGTCAAAGGGGGTTGAATTGTTCTTGAAAAGAAGATATTGTTTCAGGAATCATCTTAGTATATCTTGTTGCTATTGAGACAATAAAATGTACCAAGCAGTTCTGAGACCCAACTAGTCATAAACATGTAAATATATGAGTTGAGATTTCAGTTCACAGAACTGTAGAAGAGTCATTTAGATGTTTAGGCAGTGACTAGGAAGCCATTGTGGATTTAGAACTGATGATGTCACAGTTATGACCAAATAGCATCTGTACATTACAATGAAGTGGTCATCATTTGGAAATATGAGTTAATTTGGGCAAGAAGAAAATGCAAGTGCTATTAGAATTGGTAAGTTGTAAGAAGAAAGAGATTGAACTAAGAAGGCCAACCTTAAAAATGTATATTGAAAGAGAAAAGGTTTTGTCTATATTCAGTATTGAGAACCTTTTCTGTTTTCACCCCTCAGCACACTCTCTCATATCCAAGTTTATGTTTGTGATAATATTTGCAAACATTATAGTGATAATTTTTGCAGATATTATAGTGATAATTTTTGCATACATAGTAGGGATAATTTTTGTACAGATTGAAGGGATAAGTTTTGCAAATATTTAAGTGATAATTTTAGCAAATATTGTAGTGATAATTTTTGCAAATATTGTAGTGATAATTTTTGCAAATATTTTGTATAGTTACGTGTAGAAGAGGTAATTTCTAAAGTTTTACTGTGCTAATTGTACATGTATATTAGTGAATCACCACATTCAGATACACAGGGTTTGTTACTATTTGAAAGGTGAATGCTTCATTATTTTATGTAAATTGTTTGAATATGTTTAGATATTTTCTTATGTCAGTTTACTAGGAGAAAGTGTGTCTGAAAAACAAACATGGCTAGAATAATTGCTTTTTTTGGCATTGGTATTTTGTGTTCATTTTCTTAGAGACATGTCTCTTTTAAAGCATATGAAGAAACTGTTAATATGTTTCTAGATGATAATGACCAAAATTCTTACAACTTCTTAAATTAGTTAAAGAAAATAAAACAACAAAAGTAATGCCGTTCATATTTTATAATAGCCTGTGTAGTGTTATTGTATACCATTTTTATAGCTTTCTTTAAAGCTTGCCTGAGCAGTTAATCTAACACAAAATATTATATGTTTACAGGATTTTCATTGTAACCTGATTTCCAGCTGACCTAACAACCTTTCTGTCTACATTTGCAGCCATATTTGCCATAAATCTTCTCAAAAATTTTCTTATAAAAAAATCCTAAAAAATTTAGTTTTATATCTTTCCAGTGACAGGTTGCTTCCTGAATATCTGGCCATATTAGTTTATTTGTTTTATTTGATAAATAAAAAGAAATGTTGCTGTATTAATACATGTTTTAGAACAAGGTCGGTCAGTGCTCTAAGTAACGTCATAGTGCCAGATATGTAAAACTTCACTCACCAGTCACTTTCCACATTCCACACTTTCAACATTAGTGCTGGTTTGAATCCAGGAAACAGTCATCAAGCAGGATTAATATAAGGTGAAAGAAACTCGCTTCTCAATCAATGTAATATAAATTAAAAGGGAAATTAGTACCCTTTTGTACACTAAGGTCATGATCAGTCATGCAGGATAAAACTGGCAACATGTATGTATGTATCTATTTCAGCTTATTTATCGTCGGTACCTGTTGTCACATGACTGATGCCCCCTTTAGAGTTTAGTTATTTTAGGTATTTGGGATAATGCTCGATATATAAAGCATCCAATTTCAGAGTTCTTGTCCATGGCAACAGGTACATCCTATGATGCAATTTGTTGTTATGAGAAAAGTTCAAAAACCACTTGTCTTTTTCTTCAGTACTTCATTGTCATTAGAAAACGTTTCAAACCACTTGTCTTTTTCTTCAGTACTTCATTGCCATTAGAAAACTTTTCAAACCACTTGTCTTTTTCTTCAGTACTTCATTGTCATTAGAAAACTTTTCAAACCACTCGTCTTTTTCTTCAGTACTTCATTGCCATTAGAAAACTTTCAAACCACTTGTCTTTTTCTTCAGTACTTCATTGCCATTAGAAAACTTTCAAACCACTCGTCTTTTTCTTCAGTACTTCATTGCCATTAGAAAACTTTCAAACCACTCGTCTTTTTCTTCAGTACTTCATTGCCATTAGAAAACTTTCAAACCACTCGTCTTTTTCTTCAGTACTTCATTGCCATTAGAAAACTTTCAAACCACTTGTCTTTTTCTTCAGTACTTCATTGCCATTAGAAAACTTTCAAACCACTCGTCTTTTTCTTCAGTACTTCATTGCCATTAGAAAACTTTCAAACCACTTGTCTTTTTCTTCAGTACTTCATTGCCATTAGAAAACTTTCAAACCACTCGTCTTTTTCTTCAGTACTTCATTGCCATTAGAAAACTTTCAAACCACTCGTCTTTTTCTTCAGTACTTCATTGTCATTAGAAAACTTTCAAACCACTTGTCTTTCTTCAGTACTTCATTGTCATTAGAAAACTTTCAAACCACTTGTCTTTTTCTTCAGTACTTCATTGTCATTAGAAAACTTCCAAACCACTTGTCTTTTTCTTCAGTACTTCATTGTCATTAGAAAACTTTCAAACCACTTGTCTTTTTCTTCAGTACTTCTTTGTCATTAGAAGACTTTTCAAACCACTTGTCTTTTTCTTCAGTATTCATTGTCATTAGAAAACTTTTCAAACCACTTGTCTTTTTCTCAGAACTAAATTGAGGAGTTAGAAAACCATGGGTCTTTTTCTTCTTTTTGTTAACACATGTGTGGAACAATGTATTACATGTATTGTTCTGAGTTAGCCATCTTTGTCCTCTTGTAGAAGAATGGTTTATATCAGTATGTTATAATGATACTGTTGTTGCTTCAGATTATGTATTCCTAGTTGAAGAAGAAAGTAAACATTTAATAATGTTAATGATGAGTTTTTGTTCGTCTTTTCTGTAGATTTGACTCAAGTATTTAAAGTGACATGCATTAAAATGAACCTGTGGTAGATAGCATTGGCTGGTTTTTAAATGAAAAGTAAAATTTCTTATGGCATATTGGCAGTAAGAAAGTGCACATTTATAATGAATCACAATCCACCAAAACACTACTCTGTACAAAGACTAAAATTTATACCTGATGTCCTTAGAATTTTTGACAGACACTTGGATATTTGGTCATGATTTGTTCAGTATCATTTTGTTTTGTATGATTGTGAAGGGAATAGAATGATCTAAATTTTGGGATTTGCCCTTTTCATAAGGTAATTATTTAACCCTTACCCTGCAGGCAGCCCTTTGTGACTAGTACAGTCCAAGATCAGCCTGCACAAATGTGCAATCTGATCATGGTCTCCCTATTCGTCATTCACTCAGTAAATTTTCATTAAGTACCCTCATATACAGTTAATGGATCTGTCCAAATTGAAAGATGGACAAGTCCATTTCAGATATTTAACATAGAAAGGGTCAATAACTAAGTCTGAATATTTCACATTCTGTTTCACTTGTGTAGAAGTAAGACACAGGGATACATCATTATTGGAAGTCCTTGGGTGTATAAGTAAGCGAACAGTTCCTTATGAAAGATTCGAGACTTGTGTTGATATTACTGTAAAATGATGTTTAAATCTCTTTTCTAAATGACTGGGATTCTTCTAATAAACATTTAACAGAACAAAACAAGACCCTTAGCTGACCAAGTGAACAAAAAGCAATTGCCCAACTCTATTTGTTTCGAACAACGACCTGATACGAGTGTGTTTGCACGCAGCAGACGAGAATGGTATTAACTGCTTTGTTAGTTTCTTCATTTCATCGAGCTTTCATTATTTTCCACTCGAGGAACATATATGTAAGAAAAACACACCTTAATCATGTTTTACAGTTGTTTTTATGTTTTATAGTTATCGTTCGAGGAAGGGTCTGCTTGGTGTTTATAGACCTATTAGGGGATTTGTGCGAGCGAGCGTAGCGAGCAAGGTTTGCAAATCCTCTCACAGGGCTATAAACACCATGCAGACCTCTTCTGAGAATGATAACTGAATTACCTACCGGTTCTTTTTGTTTTGAAAGAAACCAAACAATTTTTCATTATTTTTGTATATTTTTGAGTAAGTATTCTTACGTAACAAAAACAAATTCCATAAAATTGAAATTGTCGCATGATAAATAATTTTCTGCTTTCTACGCACCCGTAAAATAAATTGCAACGTTATACAATATTTCCCAGCATAGAATTCTCGTGCATTTGGTTAAATAAGAGATATGAATTAATGATCACTGCACGAATAGCTCGTGCCTTCTGCTTGCGAATGCAGTAGGACTTTGCTGATGACATATTCGGATTGTTACATGAAAAGTAAACAGGTGCATTGAAATTGAAGGAAACATCAATGCAAAAGTCTTAAGTTTTGCATTGCTATTTTTCTCTTAATGAAGTGTTTAATATGGCAATTTAATCGCATGCCACACTCGTCCGTGATTCTCGTAGTAATCCAACAAGTTGGTGCTAGACGCTGGGTATAGCCGTATAGGCTCCCACGGGACGCAAGAAATACACGCCAAGCCCTTTAAAGGGGCTGTGCTCCAGATGACAAAAAAAGAATGTTTTCTTGTATTACAAATTTCTTGTAATATTTATGACTAATGCTTAAAAGATAACTTACTGACAAAAATAAGTCAAATAATTACATTATAAATTGATTTTTTCCTTTTCAAAGTGCTATACCGTAACGCGACGGTATAACTATATCGTATAAGATTTAAAGTAAATATCTGTATTATCACATGGGGCGATGGTGGTGACAGTAAAAGCGTTGGAAATATTTTGTTAACATGAGGGTCCAGAGTTCAAATCAGGCTGGAGCGAAAATATTTTTTTTATTCTATTTTGACTTTTATAATCAGTTTTGAAGTAAAATATTATGTTGTTATAATCTCACGGCATCTAAATATATAATTTATGAAAAATTTTTTTTTATGTCAAATCTGGAGTACAGCCTCTTTAATTCAATTTTATTGTATGAACCTTTTACAGGCATTCCTGTATTTTAGATTAAATACGAAATGAACACGCAATGGGCTCGGTCACCGCTCAAACTGCGTTTTTTTGTTGTTGGTTTTTTGTTGTTGGTTTTTTGTTGTTGTTTTTTTTTTGCCGAAACTTATGAACCACAGTGATTTTTGCTGTGTTAGAAGGTCTCTCAATGAATTTAATCTTATTATAGTACTCACTATATTGTTGCATGTAGCGTGCAGATCATTGAACATAATCGAGTGTAAGCTTATAAAGATTTTTCAGAGGCATAGATATTATATATTCTCTGAGATTTTTGTTAGATGAAAGAATTTTCAAATGTGCACTGGCTTATCTCCACTCTGACACACTTAAATTTTCGACTGAGCAAGGAAACTGGTGCTGAAAATCTTACTGTAGCGGAAAAACATCATACAGCCATTATACAGGCTTTATATTATGATAGTATATCCTAACATGTTCCGCAATATTAAGATCCACCTAAGAACAAAATGTTAGTACTAAAAAGCTGCTGCTGCTGATGATGATGGTGATGATGGTGGTGATGATGATGATTATGTTGATTATCCTCATTCAGTATATTAAGACAAAAATAATTATCATTATTGTTCAGTTTGTTCAGACAAACTAGGCCAGTACATTTAAACCGCGTAAAGACAAAATGTGTCTTCATCTCATTTATGTGATGCACGCATGGCAATTACAACTTTTATGAAAAGCTCTTTGAAGTTTAGATAAATAGGTTTGACAAACAAAACATTTCGGAAATTCCTGTAGAAACTATTTTACCACTTTTGCATTAGTGTTTTGAAATATGTGGCTAGTTTATTTAGAAAGAGCAAAATTTGTGTCGGGATGTATTTTGAACAACACGAACACAAATATGGAAAGTGTCTCTATACATTTGATTTCGAGAGATTTATAGTTAAACGTATTTGCTATAATTTTATTGTGAACAAAACACCTAATCAGGTCTATAAGTAATTTATAGACCACTTTCAAACAAAAGAACGGGTAGGTAATTACCTACATTCGTTTTAACAGTTTCTTATGTAATAGTGAGTTTATATTAAGTCTTTCTTGTTAAATAGCGCTGAACATCACGTCTTTGCTTATGTGTCTTCTGTTTTAACTGTAAAACGGTTACACACGTGAAATACATGCTCAATTCAATATGGAGAAGAAATGTAGTTGTCAATATTGTTTGTACCTCTTTTCTTTGATGGTTGAGCATGTTAATTTCTAAGTACATGTATGTCCGATCTTTGTTTATTGGCTACCGTGTTCCTTTGCCCAGAGTACGCAGTATTTTTCGTGCATACGTAAAATATTAGAGTTATGTTTTACCCGAGCTTTGTATGTACTGTTCTATAAATCTTTAAATTCCAAATTTGTATTCATAGCAGACAAAAAAAAAAAAGAAATTTGTATACTAAACATAAAAATGGGGTCAAACAAAACACCTGTAGTTTACCACTGCCCTCCACCACCTTGCGATTAAACGCCATTAAATCAAAATTACCATTATGTTAGAAATAATGCATTATATTGAAAGTCCTTAGAAAACTCATAAAAAATAACAAAATGCCTTTCTTTAGAATTGAAAATGTATCATTCGTTTTCCTGGAAGCCCGTTCTATTTATAGGTTAAACAGTATATGCAGAGTCAAAACAGGAACCGTATATACGAGAACATCGTGTGTATGAGAACAAATTTCTAAGACATCAAATTTTATTCCACAAATACTTCAACAGACATGTATCTATAAATGTACAATTATTTTCAAATATCTACAGATCACGTGTTCGCACATATAAATGTATATCACAAATTCAATAAATAATACATACATATAATGAAATATAAAACAGTCACGTACATTTCGGTTACCATACTAAATCTATGTTCAAATAAAATATTTTTTGTTTTCTACAAGAAATACCGTAATGCGTTTATCATCTTTTGATTTCATGATTCCAAGACAATATTTCAGGGAAGTACAGGTACGTAACTAATTTTTGACGTCACCGCTATACGGAGAAACATAACTTCATACGGAGAAATATGAACAGAAACTCATAGCTTCATATGTTTACAGTAGTGTTTAAGCACGAATGGAAAAAGATGTGATGTGAGATACTGAAATATGAAAAACGGATTTCAGAAAAAAGGCAATAGGTGCCGTAATGATGACGTCACTATTTTTACATATTTGATATTTGCATATCGCTGTTGTTGAAGACTTATTCCTAAACCCGCATTGAAAAAAAATTAAGTCATAGAGCATTTCTTAAGTTTCGTTTCTTAAACCAGAGTACCCTTCCCTTGTTAACCTTACTTTTATCATGTTACTTGTTTGCTCCAAAACATCTGTCGCTCTTTGCTTTTTGCACAACAGGTGTCTATTCGAATACTGTTATATAAAGTGAATGCATACTGGAGCTGAGGAGAACCTATTTTGGAAAAATTCACATTTCAGTGACCTTTGTAATCAATTACCTTTCAAAACGTTTTCATTTTAACAATCCATGTTTATCGTTTTCAAATGTTGTTTAAATATCTCTTTTCTATGTCATATGATTAATTACCTAAAGTAAAAAAAAACATTTTTTTCTGTTTGATCCGTGTAATACACAGAATTTAACATGTTTTTATGATATATTTTTATTGGAAAATAACTGGTATCAGCTTTTTGTATAACGAGTTTCATGTTAAGTGAAGATAAAATGGATGAAAGGTCGAATTGATGCATACAGTTGATCTGAAGACAAAATATTCTCTATTAAACAAAGACCATAGACCCTTATTTACAATAATTTAGGCTTTTTCGTTAAATCATCTTACTTATTGTACAACGGCAGCTGACAATGAATCAAGTCACTTCGTAGTTTTAAATCAAGATTCATGTAACAGCCTGAAAATCCTTATTGTTTTCCTTAAGATCTTTAAACTTGAAATACACATATTAATACTAGAATAAACCGACTCTAAATGAGTTTTCATTCTCCTTTACCCCTGTAGGAATACTATTCGACAAGCATCTATTAAACATGAAAATTAGATTGTATAATAATATTAAAAATGCTAGAACTTAGGTGTCAAGGTTATGGACGAAAATGAAAAACAAAAACAATACTGATCAGAATCTATATGAATGTTCTAAACATTATAAATCTTAAATCATATGTGCATAAATTATGATTTCAAAAACATGAAATGACAAATATGTATTTTCTTGCCCACCTTTGCTCTCTTTATGAGAAAAACAGGTGACTAAGAAACACATTCAGCCATTTTTTTATACTAAAAAGTATCAGTGCGAGAGTCATACCACTGACTACTGCCGGGTAAGACAAGGACACTCGATCTTTTGTTATATGAAAATATAGTGGCTGGAATAGAGGTCGAAACCGTTGTCGAATAATCATTTGATAATGAAAATTTATGATTAAAGCACGACTTATAATCCTATATCTGAAAAGAATTTGAAAACATGCCTTCACAATTTTTGTGCCCGTGTGACTGTTGTTGCTTGTAAATTTAATCTTTGTCTCGCAAAGAACAAACAAAAAAAGCCCAGTCTCCAAATTGGAGACAATTTTCTTCTGTTTTAACTGGAAATATAAAAAATGTAACATTAACTGCGTTTGACAATTATTCAAGTCACAGCACATTAAATCGGGACTTCTCGACTAAATGACTTATCTTCACACCACTAATATAATATAATGATGTAAATTACTACAAAAATGGCACATTTACACCCCTTACCAAATGTCAGTCGACAGTCTTTTATTTGCCTTTATTTCTTTTTTTTTCTCTTTTTTTGCATATGAATTTTTGACGACCATTTCGAAGACAGATGTAATAACAACCGGCTATCATATTTTGTTTGTTTGAGAAATTACCTGAATTACATTTTAAAATCCTCTGCCGAAAGATATCATTAACATTTTAAACAAATCCCTCGAAAATCTACAGAATTTCACAATGAAATGCATAAACTGTAAGAACATGTTGTGTATCAAATTCAGATAACAGCTAGAAGAATTATATATATCAGTTAATGGTTGACGTCAAAATTAAGGTACGAGGCATTGTTAGGACCATAAATTTTGCGCGTAAGGTTCAAATTCAAAACACTTTTATTTTGTATGTTATTTTATATTACGTAGGATTTACGCTGAATTTTCTAAACGGCAATTCTGAGACATTGTTAGTTCGAAACATCTGAATTTTGAAGCTCATTTTCAAAATTTATGTCCGAGTGCCCTTTCAGCCCTATGCCGATCCCCTAACGATAGTTGGAATCCAACAATTCTTGGACTCCAATGTTTTCTTTTGTTTTTTCCTGTTTTCTGTTCTAAACACTTTGTTATGGAAGGAATATGTTTCCACTCACAATACAATGCCTGGTACAATCAGAACACTCAAGTTCTATTAATAGATTTAGTTACAACATTTTCAGGCTTTGATGTCAAATACTTGATACAACGTGGAATATTCAAATAATAAATGATGAACTGATAAGCAAACTGCAAACCTGCCACAAAATTCTATACATTGCAAATTTATTCATGAATGTAACAATTAACAAAACATTAAAGCATGAACTTGGCAGTGAAAAAAGTAATGAGATTTTTTTGTCTTTAACGAAACAACAACAACTATCACTACAGTTTTCTAAATCTAGTTTTCGAATTTTCGATATTTATAATCGAAGTCGTTAGTTAAATTTTGAGATGATCGCGAAAACAAAAAGCAGACAAAAATGTTTTAGGCCAAGGGGACCATAAATGATGTTGATTTAAAAGACTCGTGACCTCTGTCCTTCCGTTCGGCAAATGTTTCCTCATTTATTTTGTAAAGAATATGTTTGAATTACATGGTTATGGTATGGTTATGCTAAATGGTTTTGACCGTTAACACTTCACCATACAGTTTGTATTTAAAATCCCGCCTAGTTGTGCCACAGATGTGTGTTTTCTAGGTCGGAATAACTGTAACAATTGCTGGAGTCCACATAACTATTTCCTTAGACCGTTGACGTGCCTGATGATGTTTTTGTTAATAATGCTGGGTTTGAAACTGGTTTAAATCATTGGATTCAGTATGAAATGAACGGCACCTTTTATTTCTTATAAATCATCAACACGCCTTATCTACTGACAAGTTCAACTCATCGACTCAGCATTGCTAAATGTTGTATGAAATATTACATTTATTCATGATATAAATAAATGTAACTAATAAATGCAGTATAATCCATAAATTAGTATACAATTGTCAATACAATGTATATGTATTACCCGCGTGTCCATTAAAATAAATCACCCTGTTGTCCCGTGACGTCACGTCAATGTCCCTTACTCGCATGTCTTATTTTCTTGTGACCAGAACATTTCTTTGCATACGCTTTCTGTTTCTTTTGACACCTTTTCCTCCTTTTACGTCTTTTCTTCTTTTGTTTCAAACATCTTTTCGCTAAATTCTCTTGTCTCTTTTTACATTTGTTATATCGGCTCACATTCTTAGATTTACACCTTTGAGAAGTCCGTTCTTGTTTGGTTTTACATTTTTTGGTTTTTACACAGATCTTTTTTATTTCTTGCGGAAGTCTATCACACGTTTCCTTTCTTCTTTTCTCTTTTATCAACTCAGCCAATCTCTTTGGCCTCGTATCTTCTGTTAAACATATAAAAATGTTTTCGGATTATTTCAAGTATAATAATTCTTGACAATTGATAATCTGAAAAAGTGTTAACTAACATTTATTTGTATGAAATAGATACCCTGATGCAAGGTGCACATTTCTGAAAACGACTGACAAAATATTAAATCTATTTTTCTCTTTTTTCACTGTCCTGGTTTTCACAGTGAAAATAAATTCAGGTACTTATGAAAAATAAATAAATAAATAAATAAATAAATAAATAAATGACAATATTACGAAAATGAAACCATAAAATACTTTCAGATACTATCAAACCTCGATGTGGTACCTGTCTGTATCCCAGATTATAAAATTAATACATCTAGCGGCTGTTATATAAACATTAGTGCAGATCAATCACAAGCTTTACTTAAAAATGCATTACCGAAATTGAGACATCTCGTAAAGCAATGCACAGCTCGTCTAAAAGACATTTGTACTTGAACCCCACCCACAAAAACTAACACTTCACAGAAATGCAACATGAAATATGCGTTTAAGGAACTGCAGTAACTACCAAGCAATTTCGTCTATCAAAGAAGATCATTTTGTCTGTATGTTGTTATTAAAACGCATCGGTGTTGTAACTTAGACGGATTTGATAAAACAGATGTAATTTGTTTTCTAATTATATAACATGTACAGGGTGTTTGGAAAGTTCATGCACACTTTATTGTCATTATTGTGCCAGATTCTGTTTTGAAAAATGTAAAAAATATCCAAGATTTTAAATTTCACTTTTTTATTAAACGTTCGTGTATCATTCACCAAAAAATGTACAGAAACTGAGTAATTTCTTAAATCTTTAATGTGTACTTCTTATTGCAAAACAATTAAAAGGTCGAATTATTCAACACCCTATACACACACAACGAAATGTTTTTTTTTCTTCTCTCTTGTGCCAAATGGGCCTTGAAAATGACTGGTTATAACAAACAATGCATTTTAAAAAGAAAACAGTTAATGATGTTTTAATTAAGTTTTGATACGATATTATGAAATGAGCCGAAATAGAAAAAAATATACTCATTGGATATTTATTTTCAGACCGAAATGAAAACAGCGCTTCAATTTCAAAGCTAGTTTTAAACTTATGTACTAAAAAGTATGTACGAATTCAGAACAAGACCGATTTATTCTATAGAATACAAAAATTATATATAATAATTAAACATAAAATCTTACTCTTACTTATATCTGCAAGCAAAAAATACCTACTGTTTTCACAATATTTTCCACTAAATCCGGATTTACAGTTACATTTGTTTGTACCAACACACAATCCACCATGCTGGCACGGCTCTACACACCAACCTGAAATAATAATGTCTAAAATGGCTACTCAAATCTGTGCTCAAAGGACTACTTAAGTTTATACGAAATATCTTAAGGGGCTACATAAGTCTTTACAAATACAAATCATGCTATTTGTTATCATTATGAATATTTACAATATTTTAGATGTTACATATATGTACTGGACTCTCAAAAATCGCGTCGATTTATCATTTCCAATGAAAGCTGTATGACTGTAAGCGATCTTTCTATTCGTCCATTTAAAACAATTGGAAGACATTCTATAAGTCATATACCGCCGTTAACAATTACGTTAATATTAATTGCTGTGGAAATACGCATCTAATCTTACACTATTACGCATCAGTAAAATATACAGTCGTACTTAACATTCACTGTCAACAATTAATTTTGAGCTTGTTTCTGAATTGCACGCACATCAAGGGTTCAGGGCAGATCTTTTTTTTCATGTTTCATTAGTAGATATACTCGTTTTGCACTGACTGTTTTGGTATCAGCATGTTGTATCTCTGAGGGTCCATGACAGACTCCCTCAAGAAGTGATGTTTCCGTGGTTGGAATAACCAAACCATAAACATTCAATGCTTTATTGACTGTACTTTTTCTACTACCCTATTCTTCATGAAAATATTTGTACCCTTGTTTTGAATAAAACAATCCTCATGAAAAAAAAATGTATTGACCACTCACACCAGTGTCTAATACGTCATATAAATATTATCCGTCAACAAGAAACATACACATATATGGTTATCATATGACAATCTTTTGCCCAATTCAAGGGTTGGTAATAGGTAAATAAGAAATCGTTGAAGAAATTTACATGTCATTTAACTGACTGACAGGAAATTAACGGGTTACCGTAAAAAGTACATACTTCATAAAAAACATAAAGTTTTCTGATGTAACTATATCTTTTCTAGACAATACGCAAATGTATACAGGTGTCTGTCAACGTTAAGAAAATATATACCGCCATTTATATCTTCAGAATGAACTGCTACTCGTCTAACACGAGAAATATCTTCTGACGACTTGATATTTTTGTGTTTGTCGACAGAATTTCATTCGAACTTATGACTCACGATTTAGATACACTGAATACTGGCGTTTTCAAACCTCGTGTCAAAACATTTTGGAGATAGTTGCTAATTCAAATTTCACAAAGTTATAAATTTTAGTGTTCTGCGAGTTGTTGAAATATCATGCCGAAATGATCGGACGAGCAAGTCCAAGTGAGGTCAAGATACAAGTATCGAGACATTTTTATTAGTTTATTTAGTTGACTCCAGTTAACCCAGTCGAATAAGTATCTCGGCTGAACTCGATTGGGTAGACCTGAATATGGGGTATGTTAGGATTATCACACACTTTGAGGGCAACATATCGGACAAAACACACATCCACGCATCAATACAAGCTATTTATGTCATTTGCTCTTGAAAACCAAGAAAAAAGACTTATTTACAATTAAAATATATACAGGAAATCCTTGTTATTAAGAAAATGTTTCAAGCTCTTGTGTTCAACACCTTTTGTTGGATTCATGAGCATACCGGTCACATTGTAGCAAATTTAATGGCATGTTTACATAAAAGAAGTTCTTTATTATTTTTAAAATAAATATGTGGTAAATGTTAAGCAGTACCAAAGTTACACAAGTACACAAGTCACACAAGTACAAAGTACACAAGTTATACGATTACACACAAATGAGTACAAATATAACGAGTATCAACAAGTACTCACTAAATTCACAAGCTTCGCCATAGAAACCACTGGTACACCAACAGACACCGAACTTTTGGGCCTCCGATGGCACACAGCGGCCTCCGTTCTGGCATGGCTTGTTACACAACGCTGAAAAACCACAGGGCTTTGTGTTTACACAACAGAGACAATGCTTCACACGGAAAGGATTGTTCGACAAATACATCCATTATGAATTAAATGAGATCTTTCATTATTATACGCATTTTCAAGAAGACTTTTTTTAACAAAATAATCTGATCATCAGTGACTGAATTTACAGTCATGGTATTGAGTAAATCCTTTGATTACGACGTCATTTCTTTATCATAAACTTGCATGAATGATAAAAAACAATCAACAAACAGCAGAAAAATGACGTCATCTTTACTAAGGGACGTTTTGCCTAGCATCCTTCAAACTAGATGAAGTGAATCGTGAAGGAATATGTCAAATGATGCTTATGAATTTGTTAAAAGATAGATCGGAATATACCATTACAAACGGAATAAACAATACTATTTTCTTACAAAATAACAGAAAATTGACAATTTTAAGGAATATCACGTACTCCAGTGAAATAAACAATGCGGGTTTTTAAAAACTCAGTCCGATATTTTATATCTATCTAACCTCGAATTTAAAGAAATTTGTATAGTTTGAGAATATTCTGAAGCTGTCTTCTCGAATATTAATCGTAAGAATTCTGGACCACCTTTTCTATTTCCTTTATGATTTTTCTTGTACAATCCCGATCGAAGCATGTTACAGCATGCAAATGATAAATGTTTTCATGCAAACTAAGTTTACTACTTGTACCTTTTCTTAATCTGTAGATTAACTATTTTGTTAGTTTACATGAGAATACAAAATCCTGGCCTGAACTCTTCTGCAGTTCAAATATAATTACTTTTCAAGACGTTTAAGTTATTTTTTTTCTTAAATGGCGGTTTTGGTAATTGGTTGAAATTTCCACACTCTTTACACAACTGATACATATTGGCAGACTGAAGACAGACGAGATACATAATTAAGACTGACTGAAAGGTAGCAGTACATCTCTCAATTTTCAGGCTCACTAAAAATTTACAACTTTATCCCTTAAAACAATAACAAGCTGGCAATTTACACATACAATAACCAATGAGCTTAGATTGTTTGATAGGTAACAGGGTTGTAAATTATATTTCACACCGCTTCTTATAGATTGATACACAAAGTACAGTTAAGTCTGTGCTAATGTGAAACATGCATGTATATATGTTATATGTAGTTTCATGCTTTTGAGTGCAAATTGCAGCGGAAAGAAAAGGGAATAAAAGATACTATATCCCATACAGACAATTTTTTTTTCATTAGTTTACCAAATATGCATAAGCTTTAGGCGTGAAAAGCCAATTTATAAGAAAGATCTGTTCGCCATTTCTTTGGCAAATGCATGAGGAAGCTTTAATAAATACGATTTTAGTTTCTAATAAGATACAAACATGTAAATGTTAATACTTTTAAAGTAACCAATTAAATCCCAAAAGATGTTTTTAATATGCTTAAGACGAGCCAAAAACTGTTTAACTGACTTTAAAAGATATCAGAAATATCGTTATGAGAAATAAATCAAATAAAATTAAAATTTTTGTCGAAATAGTCTTTTTATACAAAACAGAATTTCAATTCAAGTCAGGCAGAAAGCTAGAGCAGAGAAATAACAAAATAAAAGGGAAACAATCATTGTTTCTATAGCAAACCTGTCTGAGGCTTATGCTGTACATGCATACATTTGTGTATTCTGTTACCTTTCTCACACCGTTTGCCAGAAAATCCATCCAAACATAGGCACATATCTGGCGATATACACGTGCCATTATTCTCACATTTTGGATTGCACATATCTGTAAAGTAGAAGTTTTGTTTAGTACTATAAAAATTGTAGATTGCACATATCTGTAGGGCTAAAAGAGTATTGATTTGCAGTTCAACCATTTGGATAACACGTATCTGTAATGAAAAGGCCTAAATTTAGTACCGTAATAATTTGGATTGCTCAGAGATGTAGAGTAAAAGTACTAGTTTGCAGTATAGCCATTTGGATAACATGTATGGAAAAGGCCTCAATTTAGTACCATAATGATTTGAATTTCACATATCTGTAGGGTAAAACGAAGTATTAGTTAGCACTTTAACCATTTGGAAAACACTTATCTGTGAGGTAAGGCCTTAATTTAGTACAAAAATAATTTTGCATGATACTTTTAAGGTTAATGCATTGTTATGTGTGTCATAACAATCTGGATTGCATATATTTGTACAGTAAAGTATTTTTAGAGTCAAAACAATTTAGCGAGCACATATCTGTAAGATAGATACCTTATTTGGTACTTTAACGTTTAAACATATTACTAATTTAGACTGAAATTATATATACAGTAATGTTTCATCCACAACACATTTTTACACTTAGTTGTTAATTTCAATGATTTTAATTTTTAAAGCTTAAATTTTTATAATCAAAAGCAATGTTTAATGCAATGAAAACATTTAAGAATTTACATATCTGTTAAGAAAAGGCCTCATTATAGATTTTTAGCATCATTATGTCGGTTCGAATTCAGCCCGGGTATGAGGTCTGTCATGGGGCAAAGACACGTTTTTTTACGATTACACATATCTGTACAGCAAAAGCCTTGCCGAGATATACAGGTGAAATAAAGTGGTAATCATATACAATTTATAAGATTTATTTCCAGCAGAAAATTTCGAAACATTAAGTTTGATATGTTAAAGATAAAATGAAAGCTTAGGTAATTTACTTTAGTCTTAATATCTTTATGGTATTAGGCATTTACTTTATACAAAATTTTATGTGGTTTTTAGCTTTTATTATCAATCATTACATCACAGAAAATGTTAAAAACTACCAAATTATATGCGTAATTCATCAATTTTAATAAACCTGGTACATTAATTTCTTTACCACATTTCTGTAAAACAAAAAAGAAAAATAACTCTACACTGAAAAAGAAGTTACGTTCGCCAAGGTAAATTTCTAAGCAATAACACTGAAAACTGATCTAAGACCGTTCCTGATGGCATTTAAAGTAGACCTTAACCTAAAACTCATCTCTAGAGCAAAATATAACCAAAACATCCACTTGATGCTCACGCTTGTGACTTCAGTCATAATCCTGGTGCGATTAAAATCTTTAATAAAATATCAGCATAAAACAACAATTAAGGATTAACCCTTAACCTGCTGGAACCGAAAGGGATTAGCCTTTGCCACCAGTATAGAGCCAGGCCAGCCTGCACATCCGTGCAGTCTGACCAGGCTCTATACTGTTGGTAGCTCTATTTTTGTATTTTGATATTGAAATCCCTTAAACTTTTAATGGACTGTTCCAAATTCAAAGCTGGGCAAATCCATTACAAAGTTTCAGCATGTTCAGGGTTAAGGGCTCACTCAAAAGTGTAAATGTGTGTGTAGGGGGGAGGTGTGATTATGATACTAAGGCAGTCGTACTACGGAAGATGTAATAATCCAGCATAAAGTATTACCTTTTTCACAGTACTGTCCATGAAAACCTTGTGAACACTCGCACTCACCAATCTGATTACATCGACCATTATTCTCGCAAGGCATTTTACACAAGTTTGTTGTCTCTAAAATTAAAAGAAAAATGTTGTTTGTTGATTAAATTCAATTTTTCGGAATCAATTTCTATGGCTAAGGGCTTCAAACGACAGAGTAAAAGGGTGTAAGTCATTTTACATTAATAAACTCACGAGCATGGAATGTAAGGTACACTGTATTTGGAAATAAAACTTTCCGCACGTGCTGAAAGCTGATTTTCTGTGTACATTGATCAGATACAGCAAGTTTTGAAATCTTAATAAAAAATAATACAAAAAGAAAGATGAAAAAATGAAAAAAAACACAAAAACTGATGACAATAACTTACCAAACTCATGACACCGTTTTCTTAACCTTAGTTTTATAGGGGATCCCTTTATCGGCCTGTTGTTGTGGTCCATTATTCGCAAGCCTAGTACTAGATGTGCCACGCCCTCCTCTTTACCCGTACAGGGAATTGACATCTGGAATACTGAAAGCAGAAATCAGTGCAATCATTTTCACTGTTGTACTCTCATATTTGCATATAACATGTGTATAGCAGCCGTTCAAAATTTTAATATTCTTTCATTTGTTTTGAGATATGTTTAATTGAAATCGGTGGGGAAAATCATATATTTTTGTTAGAAAATCGCCAAGTGCACTGATGAGGCATCAAATAAAACAAAAGACTTTATGTGCATGCAAGTGAACCCATCACTGTAGAGGGCCCGAACCACCAACATATTATTTTCTGTTATTATATGAAAATATGGTCTTGTATCTGGAATCAATTTTTCCGTATTTAAAGGGTTACATTTTTTAGGGGTTTGAACGTCCATCGAAAAGTTCAGTTTTCAAAGGCTAATATACTGTTTTATATCTATGAACTGAACGAAAGCAGATTTTGCAAAAATACTTATGACGTAGTATTACAGAAGAAAATAATATTACCAGACAAACTGTAGATGGAAATATCTAGATATATTTGATTATTATTATTATTATAAACATTATTTACTATAACACTTAAAATTTGAATTAAGATTTATTGGGCATTTATTTTCATGGTAATGTATCATCCTTCTTACTGTTAATACAACTTATAGTTTGTGCAGCCTTTAGATCTGAAGTATTAGTTTATGTCTGTGATTAAATTATATTACTATCGACAGATAGTGCGAAAACAGGTGTAGACATATTTACTCTCGATTCAATTATGTAACAAAATTTGTACTGCAATCAAAATCGAGCACATCAACAAGCAATAACAATTATGACGAGTATAGATTGCATCCGAACTGCTTTCCCGGAAATGACTTACTGGGCTATTACAACGACTTAGCGAGCTTCGATAGTGCTAACCGTTAAGTCTATGTCAAATTCAGAGTCTACAGCAGTTTGGAGCTCAAATCGGTTAGGTTTAATTGCAGCAAGTGAGTATGGCTTCTTACTCAACTTACAAAATCAAAGTAATCCGAAGTAAAAGAGCACCTGTTTCTAAAATTTCTGACAACGACCTTCAAAATTTGATGCTGATGATTTATGCATTACATTTCGTTGAGATTTAAATTACTTCATTACGCTTATGATGTGAGCATTATTCAGGCTTATTTCTTACTTGACTTATTCTTGATGAAATGTTGGCAGGTTCTACAGACTTTGATAGATTTACACTTGAGAAGTTTCAAGTATTTGCCAATACGCATCTTGATTGTTTCATAGTTCGTCTAGACCAGTTGTTTACAACGAGCTCGTGCTTATAACCACTATTTCTGGCAATTAGAAGCAGAAGGTCGAAAGCATTTCGTAATTTATTACGTATTTACACCACTCTGGCTTCTGTCAATAATTTTGTTGTTATCAAGAGATTAGAAGCAGACAACTGTAAGTGTACAATAATTTATCAGCCCTTACATTTTTCTGTCTGCGATCAGTAATTTTGTTGTTCTGTCTGGGTATTAGTTCGTTTGTTTTTTGTATCATAGACAGTCTGTTAGATGATAAGGTTAAAATTATAGCTGGTACTTCTGTTTGAAGGCTAGGTGAAAGAACGTTCTAACATAAGCCAGCGTCTCACACATTCATGTTTTTGTAACGTACAACTGACAAGATTCCTACGCCCTTTACTTAAAACAACTTTACCATTATTTTTGCGATGATTTGAAGTTCATTAAAACACTGGTACCTTTCATTTTGCGTTTTCTGTAAAATTAAATTTGGTGTTTACCTCGTAACTTAGAGTTATATTCCTTCCGAAAGGCTTCACTTTAGTGACTGAACGTGTTTGAAATAAGTGAACCGCAGCTCTTTAAGGTGAGTTAAGTTTTTTTCTAGTTAAACTTGTCACACAATATAAATAGATAAAGTAAAGCACAGCTTTCTGCGTCTGAAGGCTTCACAAGTTTAATACAAATAACATAGTTGCATTTCTCTTTGCTTTCCGAAAAACTTAATGATAACAAATAATGGTCACTTGTTTCAAACATGAACACAAGTTGTTCTAATTCAAATATCTATCTTTTTCATTTTATTTGTCGTCGGTACCGGTTACCCACATGACCAAATCTCTTCGAAGAGTTTCATTATCTTATGTTGTGGGGGACTGTGCAAGCTACAGAGAGACTCTCATTCCAGAGACACTTTTTGTTCTTTATACATGCTCAATGTATAGTACTGATACACGGAACTTCAGTTTAACGTCAGTTCAAAAGGCAGAAGTGTTAGAGGTTCGGGGGATCGAACTTGTGGCACCGGATTTGCAAGTCTTATGCCTAACCACTGGCAACAGTGGGAAACAAGTGTTATGGTACCTGGGTAAAAATTAAACAAGTACACAGGGGAAGCAACTCTGGAATTAGGACTGACCATAGCATACATTAAGTTATTAATTTTTCAGCTAAATAAAATAATGATGAAAACCATTTTTTCCAGATACTTCAGCTTATCAAAACTACTTATGGTCAATATTATATGCTGAAATGTTTCTTCAGCGTAAGCATGACGTCTGCTGTTAATAAATACTAGAATGGTGGCGTAGACGGCATGACATCATACATGAATGATTACAAATTTATTTTTTCTCAAGTTTATTTACTTATTTAATGTTATCTAAGTGAATCACAAATAAAAACACTTGGGAACTCGAACTGTAAAAAACATTCTTCCAAAATGCCACAAATACTATTTGTGTATCAATCACAGATAACGCACTGGCTCTCTCTAATTGATCGTACTCCTGTATGCCTTTTTACAACAGGAAAAACTTCAGGTACTTTAAATTTAGTTTGTCGTCTGGATTAAACAAAGGTTATTCGGTGCAATTTTAAGAAGCTTAAGACGATCAAAAGCTCGTTCGCGTTCCACGACATAAAATTTTAAAAGGATCCGTTTTAAGAGGCAAATCTGCCGAAATTAGGGAAAGTAAATTTAATTTAGTCCAAATAATTTCGTTCTTTGTTCAAGAATAGATTAACAAATATTTTAATATCATCAGGTTCGCATTAATCATGAAACATCGGTCTTTGACATTTTCCACATTTTTACCATGATCTGTTATTGTAAAGGTGGATTATATGGATAAATATACCTTTCAATTCGCCGCCCCTTTGATGTTGGAAAATAAACTGTGCGAAGAGATTGATCGCAATAGTTTATTGCATTTTTATTAAACATTAATTTCGCTAAAAAATCTTCCCAGTAATGAAAGTGATATGCAGCGGTAAATTACGATATAATTGATAAGTATATAAATCAACATCCCTTCCACATAAACAGCTCAATCCCAGTGTTGTATCAATGCATGCCAAAAACATAAAAATTATCAGATATTTTTTGAAACCTTGCATTGTCTTCTAGATATCTAGTGATAAGTTTCAAAGAAACTTTTCGTCTGAAATTTGTGAGAAAATATGCAACCTGTTCTATCGCACTGCCAAAATATTTGCTGGGAGGTGAGAATAAGCTTTCAGAAAATAAAACGCTTAAAGTATTGTCAGGTGCTCCGAACAAAAAAAAAATGATGACGTCATAAACATGCATCATTGGTTATTGGGAGATTCGAGGTCAACCAATTGCTGCGACGCGAGTGAAAAACTTTCTATCAAAATTATTTTTGAAACAAATGTTAAACAAACTTTTCCCAACCTTATCGTAGACAAAGGAAGTAGCAAGACGGTGTAGCCGTAACAAACGAATAAAATCCCTATCATAGAATAGAATAGAATGAAATAATCGAACTCCAATAAAGCACGGTTACCGATTAACGGTAACCGCTATTACGTTTCTCTACATAAGTTTTACTTCTGATAAACTTGAATGAAATAAGAAATTTCAAAAGAGAGGTTTAAAGCAAAAAAAATACCAAATTCTCTGACATCTTATTGTCCTTTATAATAGCCATTCTAACGGCTTAGTAAATAATTGCATACTATTTATTAACAACAGACAAACGCATTAGAATGTTCTGATCATGTATCAAAATATTTGTTCTTATCACATTTTATATACCAAGATAAAACTTATTCCATGTTAATTATTTCAAAACCTTTATCCGCAAAGGTGATTAGACAATATCAACGATTTAAATTTCTATCTTAAAATCAGTAAAAATGTATGTCGCTTAGTTTCAGTTTTATATTGGTATTTGACTTGCTCGATTCTGTTTATGCTGCCTTTGTTAAAAGTCAAGGCAGAATTGTTTTAATAATGATAAATGATTATCCGTACGACTTGACTGAGAATTCTTACATTTAGAATTTGGACGTCTGCTGCATTTACATTTTCTCCTACTCACTGCTCGAAAATGGCTCAACTTTTTTATAACAGTCGCCATGGGTACTGTTTTTATTATTATTATTATTATTATTATTATTAAACTGTCTATAAAACAAAAAGTTATCATTTTAATAGTAAATAGAGTAAAGGACAGCCAATTAACGAAGTAAAAATTTCGAATAGAAGATGTTGTGAAAAGATATATACTTGTAAATCCCCTTAAAAGTAATGTCTTTTGAAATCAACAACCAATATGGTGGAGTCACTTCATAGAATTTGCCTTATGAGAAACCGTGTATTGACAATTCCTTAAACCTTATAAAGAAATGATTAATATTCATTTATGTCATTGACATCAAATCAAAATGAAAATGTTCCGTAATATAAAAGGTTTAACAATTAATACCGTATTGAATTGTTAACATATCTCCATGTTAACACATATAACGTTTATCTTTCACTACGTCAGTTTTATCTATAATATTCAACGAATTTACAAAATTTTCTTTATCACAGATTAATAACACATGAGGTCATAAAACCGCAGCTTTTTTGCACGACTGTGGTGGGTGGAATCCAGAAAGCACGTGTCATTTGGGGCATAAATTATCTGATTATCTTATAAACCCTGGATTGACACTTAAATGCCTGCTGATTAGTGAAAAACAACTTTCCGTTTTACTGTGAGAATTTTACGGCTGAATGTATGGGCTAGGAAAGAAAAAAAAGATAGTACCGCTGAAACTGAAAATCTGGATGAGAGAAAAATCTTACTTATTTGCTTAATATCTGATTGCTTAATGGTATTAGCAACTGAAGCGTTATGTGAAACTAACGGAGCCAATTTTTTAAAATAATTTCACAGAACCATTCAAAAATAATGTTGAAACAGTTCAGTGCAGAAGAGAACAAGTTTCAACGTTCCCATGGGTAATATTTTTTTTTTTGATAAAGGGACAAGACAGATATAAGTTTCATATTTTAGAAATTTAAAACTGAATTAGTTCATATTATATGGAGCAAAATTTGGCGATGGGTGTTCGAAAATTTGCGACTGCATTTTGTAAGCGGGATCAAGGTTTTGAGAGGGTAACTACGCTATATTCTGTTAAACAGAAAGTTATGAATGTTCTGTCTTAATATCCTCGGAAAAAAAGACTTTAAATTCAATATATGTTGTAAAAATTTCCGTTTTTCAAGCGATGTTTGTTCATTTTCTAAATGCAGTTAGAACGAGTTAAAAAAAAAGATGTACAAACATATCCAAAAAATTAAATATATATGGAATGAGATACACAGAAGAGCTTACCTTTTGGTCCTTTCGGTATGATACCTGAGGCAGGAATGCTGAGAAGTGGGTTGTAAAGGATCGTCTTGTTTTTAGACTTGAGGTTATCAAACCAGTACGTATACTGAAAGAATAGAAGAAATAATTAGAAATTAACAAACTTCAACATTCATTTATTAATAAGACAGGAGGTTGCTGCTGTTAAAAAAAGACCACTACCATACTTTTTTCAGTATTACCGTTTGTCGCAGTGCGAATTCAACGACCTTATTTCTTTTTTCTTTTATTCTTGTTTTGTTTTCTTGCTTTCTTTCTTTTTTCTTTCTTGTAGTCTTGTTTCTTTTTTTTCTTTCGTTCTTTCTTTGTTTTCTTTCTTTTTTTCTTTCTTTCCTTCTTTTGAGGTAGTGAGAAACTTGTCATTGAAAGGCGATAAGCGAGACAGAGTTATTCTTTTTTTCTCTTTGCTTCTTTGGCTTAATGACTTATACATTTAGTCAAATGTATCATGTAAAATATTTGCAGTCCGTTTGAAATCTGTTTTGATTCTCTTCGTCGACAAGTCTTCTTCGAAAGTATTGTCAAAGTTTATATATATTTTGTAGATTTCTTGTCTTACGTCCTTTTATCTTTTATACAGTTTGACTTAACCTTATTTACTTACGATTTCTTGGTGTTTTTTTTTCAAGAATATTTTATTAGCAAAATTTTAAACTATTTTAAACCATTTTTGATAACCGCATTTTCCAAATCCGTAGCTAGACTTTTTCATCACAGCCCAAATATTTTTCCAAGTATTTGTAAACCTAATCGTCATATTAAAAAAAATCAGTTTCATTTTACTTAGCACAGGTTTAAGCACGATGCATAATCTGTATCACAGAAAAAAATGCTTAAGTAATATAGTTCAATGGAAGTGATTCTATATCAGCCTCAAGATGATAATATGAAACTGTTTTTTAAAAGTAAATCAAACGTGTTCTTGTGGGAAAATATTAGAAATATGCAAAATAAAACCACCAACATAGAAAATTATTTGAAATAAACCTTGTGCACAATGAAAAAACATATTTTGATAAAGATATGGAGTGAACCATTGCTTACTAAAAACGGCATTTCAGTATTCTGCTATCGAAGACATTTTTTTTCCTTAAGGTACAGTAGTTTAAGCTGACACCAACTTTTTTAAGAGTTTTTGTTCTGAATTGATTGTCTGCGATGAAATAATTTATACCTTTTCCAAAATGCCACAAGCGTTAAGAAAAAAAAAAAAAAGAAACTAAGCGCTTTAAGAAAAATGTATTTTTTAACATTTTTGATACAACATTCTGAGTTCCTTAGATAAAACAGCTTCCAAAGACGGGTTGTTGTATATTTATTGCTTTTACTTTCATGCTATAAACTTATGAAGTCAGAAAAAACACAGGCCATTGACATTTCATTGAAGTATCACAATATTACTGTGCGTGCGTGCGTGCGTGCGTGTGTGTTTTAATAATTATTGCGTGCCTCTGTGCGTGTCTATGTGACTAGGTGTCTTTGTTTGTTTTGTGGAATTGGATTCTGTCGGCTAACTGTAAAATATGACTCGAAATAATCGGACAATTCTGTAAGTTTAATTGAGCCAGATACAGTGGTCCAGTGGATATACAATGTACTGGTAATCCAAGGGTCGCGTGTTCTAAAGCCCCCTCTTCTACTAACACTGTTAATTGTCTTCCGGATAAGACGTTAAACCGATGACCCATGTATAGTGCTATACAGTAAAAATGTAAAAAGAACCCTGCAGAAGTGTCTCTGCAATGGGATGCTTTCTGTATCTTGCACTATCCCCAACATCATAAACAAACTAAACTCTTCCTTTGGGGGTTAGGGGCGGGGGCATTAGCCAGATGAAAAACTGGTCCCAACGACAAATAATCTCAAATGGATAGGTAGTTCTGTACATCACCGATGTATTTATTATCTTACAACACTGCAGGCCCACTTCATCTCAAATTCACACTTAAAGTATATTGTTTTTTTACAAACCAAACAACATGGTTGTCAGCTGATCAAGGAGGAACAATTTTAGGAATGAAATCATGAAAATTATCAATATATTCCATCTTATTTACTATACTGAAATACCCATTTGGAAAATAAGTAGATATAAAACCCAAGACTGATTAATTTCTCAACCTATATGTTATTCTGACAATAAAATGAAATTGATTGCACCAGTTTCTTACAATTTACAGCTGTTTCATGACAATAATAAATCACTGTTCATAATTTTACATATTCCCAGAGTGATGGATAAGATAGCTTAACATTTCATCATGTAATGAGCTTCATTCATTATTGGATTCATAAATAAAACAATAAAAACAAAGAAGTATAATACCAGTTTTCACTGTAACTCAGTGCCAAATAGTGATGACGTAATTAGTACAGCAGTAAAAAAAAAATCTTTCCACTTAAAATCAGTGGTAACTGAAAGTTTTTGTAAGATATTGTACGTTTCGTCTAGGAATGTACGGTTGGGTAAGGGAATGTACGTTTGAGTACGGAAATGTACATTTGGGTACAGGAATGTACGTTAGGGTTAAGGAATGTACGGTTGGGTAAGGGAATGTACGTTTGAGTAAGGAAATGTACGTTAGGGTAAGGGAATATACGTTTTACTAAACGTATGTACGTTTGAGTAAGGAAATGTATTTTTGGGTATACGTTTGAGTATAGAAATGTACGTTTAGGTAAGAGAATGAACGTTTAGGTAAAGGAATACTCGTTTGGTATGAATAGGTACGTTTTCGTAAGGGTTTGAACGTTTCGGAAGGTGAATGTACACTTAGGTAAGCGAAATGTACTTTAGGGTAAGAAAATTTACGTTTGGTGTAAGTGGTGTAACTTTCGATAGGTGAATGTACTTTTGGTAAGGGAATGTACGTCTGGATAAGTGAATGCACGTTCTGATTAGGGAATGTATGAGTGGAAGTTTTGTTGTGTAAGGAAATGTACGTTCAGATAATGGTATGACCGTTTTGGAAAGGGATTGCAAGTTTTGGTAAGGTAATGAAATAATGTCCTGAACAGAACTTTTCCTGCCCAGGGTTTTTGTTATGCTTTACCAAGTGCAATCCTACAGCTTATTAATTTTAGATGTGTTTGACCATTTTAATGTCAAAAAAACGTCAGTGACTGAATTGTAAGTTGACAACGAAAAGTGTTGTGCTATAGCGGATCCATTGAATTTAGAAAATAAAACTTATTCCTGGTAAAGCTTTGAGCTATCGATTTATTGTTTTAAATTTTACGTGATAGCAAAATATCAAACACCTCTTTTAATATATACATACCGAAAAAAGACACAGAAATGCAAAATCCAATAAAAAGTTTTAAAAAAATCCAACGCAGAAGCAGAAAAAATGGAATGATTTTCAATTTCTACTATATTTTCGTTACCTGTTGTTATCATTATTGTTTATTATGATTATAATGATGATGATAATTATTTTTGTTATTATTATCTAACTTTGTTATCAAAATAATCTTTAGCTGTCCTGGACTCTTGCATGGCCTTTTATAAATTTCCCTCCACGTTGCAGCTTTGACTAAACTGAGAGAACATTTTCTGTTGAGTCGGTATGCAAGAGCCTGGTAGATGTTCATCGCTTAATTCATCTCAACAGCAGCAGTTATTTTCGTGGTAATCCAAATTATTAAGACAAAGGGTTAAGAAGAGCACAGCAATAATGTCGAGTGATTCATCTACCAGATTGTTTTTTTGTATTTATTACTCCTTTTATTACTTCTCCGGTAATTGAGGCAAATTATTGTAGGTTATTGTGTGTCTCTGGCAATTCATCGCCGAATCTGTCCATTTCCAATATAGTTTTTAATATAGATATTTCAGAATTTTCTCGCGTGCATGTTTGCATGATTCGAATTTCGGTCATTCCATGACAAGTGGGGGAGTGAATAAGAAAGCGGGTATTTACGTCATGGCATATGTGGCGGAAAAAACAAATTCTTTTAAAATATCTTGAAATAACAAAACGCCGAAACATTCTGTAATTAAACCACTGCTGGAATGTCGATTTGGTTTAATTAAAGATACGACAAAATAAAACATAAAAGTAAACAATTTACCATCTACAGAAAATGTTTCAAATGACTCAAAGCAGGACATTCCATAAAATTATAAGTAAAATTTTTTCAGTTAATACTTGCGCTGATTTGACAAAATTAACGCATATTTAATGAAGAGCATTCTACTTGAATTTATGTGATATGTAATAAATATTATATAGTTAAGGAAACCTTACTTCGACTTCTTGCGTTGGCAAACTTAAATCTTAATTATATAAAATTTTAAGAGAAATAACAATTGTAAAACTTTGATATTTTGGATGAGTCCACAGATTTAAAGATCTCAGTGAAAAGATACTGTACATAATACGAGTCCACGAATTTCAACGTCTGAATAAAAAGAAACTGTACATAATACGAGTCCACGGATTTAAACGTCTGAATAAAAAGAAACTGAACATAATACGAGTCCACGGATTTAAACGTCTGAATAAAAAGAAACTGAACATAATACCAGTCCACGGATTTTAACGTCTGAATAAAAAGTAACTGAACATAATACGAGTCCACGGATTTCAACGTCTGAATAAAAAGTAACTGTTCATAATACGAGTCCACGAATTTCAACGTCTGAATAAAAAGAAACTGAACATAATACGAGTCAACGGATTTTAACGTCTGAATAAAAAGTAACTGAACATAATACGAGTCCACGGATTTTAACGTCTGAATAAAAAGAAAACTGGACATAATACGAGTCCACGGATTTCAACGTCTGAATAAAAAGAAACTGAACATAAAATGAGTCCACGGATTTTAATGTCTGAATAAACAAAAAGTGTACATAAAATGAGCTCACAAATTTTAACGTCTGAAAAAAACAGTAACTGTACATAAAACGAATTCACGAATTTCAAAATCTAGAAAAAGCTACTGTTCATAATAGTCCACGAATTTCAACGTCTGAATAAAAAGTTACTGTACATACTACGAGTCCATGGATTTTAACGTCTGAATAAACAGATACTGTACATGCAACGAATTCACGAATTTCAACGTCTGAATAAAAAGTAACCTTGCATAACACAAGACAACAGGTTTCAACGTTTGAATAAACAGTACCTGTACATTAAACGTGACCATAGATTTCAACGTCTGAATAAGAAGTAACGGTACATAACACGAGATCACATACTTCAACGTCTGAATGTAACTGTATATAACACGAGACCTCAGATTTCAATGTCTGAATAAAAAGTAACATTACAAATACACGAGACCACAGATTAACAGTAACTGTACATATCACGAGACCACAGACTTCTACGTCTGAATAAACAGTACCTGTACATAACACGAGACCATAGATTCCAGCCTCTGAATAAGAAGACCACAGACTTCAAAGTCTGAATAAAAAATAACTGTACATAACGAGACCACAGATTTCAATGTCTGAATAAAAAGTAACGGTACATAACACGAGACCACAGACTTCAAAGTCTGAATAAAAAGTAACGGTTCATAACGAGACCACAGATTTCAATGTCTGAATAAAAAGTAACGGTACATAACACGAGACCACAGACTTCAAAGTCTAAATAAAAAGTAACGGTTCATAACGAGACCACAGATTTCAACGTTAAAAAAAAGTAATGTTTCATATTAAGTATTCCTTTCACCGGGAAATGCTTTTCGTTTTCTGATCTCTCCGTTTTGTTTTGTTTGTTTGTGTGTGTTTGTTTGTGTGTTTGTTTGTGTGTTTGTCTGTATTGTCTTTTTCTAGTGACTTCTATGCATGTGCTTTACCTACATTTAAATGACACTAAGTGCCAGTTATTGTGTTGATCATGTGTTAATTTCGGTGTACTGACATAATCCCCTTCGGACAAAATCCCCTTCACATACCCGGACAAAATCCCCTCCATGGGTGGACATAATCCCCTTCATGTTTTTGCAAGGCTGGACAAAATCCCCTTACCTACCCAGACAAAATCCCCTTGTTTCGTAGGTTTCTAATGTATTATTATGTTTTGTTTTTTGATTTATAATTATGTATCAAGTTAACCTTTGTAATTATATAAGCTTGGTAACAGATATTTTTTTTATTTGTTCAGATCAATTATCAACCAAATTATCATTAAAAACAATTTAATTAGCATAGAAGTGTTCATTATAATTGTGGTAAATTATCAACTGCATAACAAATATATTTGATTAGGCAATTTCTTTAATTGTTTTGAATTAATTAGTATGAAAAACATTTTAATTAGTTTAAGTGTTCATTTTAATTGTTTAAAATGATGACTTAATTCACTCAAGTTAGAGTGAATATTAAAAAAACATATATAAATGGGTGACTTTGGTTATGCATGGAAAGCCCGCCCGCTTAGCTCAATAGGTAGAGCACTGGATTAGTAATCCATCGGTCGTTGGTTCGACCCCCGGGCAGGGCAAAATTTCTCCGTGACAATTGTTCTCAGACATTGTGTCTTATGTTCATTTGTCTCTCACCGCTGATTCAGAGTAGATCATGTGGGAACAGTAGTCAGTCACTTGCGGAGAAATTGGCAATTACTGGTTAGTTATCCAGGAAAACTGGTTAGGTGGACTGACCGCCGAGATATAACATATGTTGAAATCGGCGTTAAACCCCAAAAAACAAAAAAAAAACATATGCATGGAAGTCATCAAAAAGTAACAAAGGCTCTGAAAAGCTGTGTTTCGAAGGTTATACTTACACATAATGCATCAAAATCAACTATAGCAATCACCACACAGCATAATGCAGTATGTCGTTCTCATACCCACTTTATAAACAGAAAATCATCCGAGGGGGATTATGTCCTAGGTAGCAATTTTATTGAGGGGATTTTGTCCACTTCAAAATTTCACACATGAAGGGGATTATGTCCACCCATGGAGGGGATTATGTCCAGATATACAAAAATACATGAAGGGGATTTTGTCCGAAGGGGATTTTGTCTGACATTCGTTAATTTCTGTCTGCCATGATACGCAAACTTTTCGTCAGATGTCTTTTAATGTCTGAATAAAAAGTAACTGTTGATAATACATGTCCGCGAATGTTAGCCTCTAAATAAAAAATTAATAGACATTTTGCACAAAAATGTTACTTATATCTCAAAGGCAAATTATTTACATCTCAACTTTTTTAATTGCGTCTTTTAGAAGCCGCGAATATTACAAACCGAATCTGTTTTCTGACTTGCTTCAGTGGAGGATTAGTGCTTCACAATTGGTTTTTTGAGAAATTTTGGCAAGCATGCTTATGGTTTGGTCAGTGAGTCAGAAAGTGATCCAGACTGCGTTAATATAAATAACTTCTGACATGACATATCATTTCCGCGGAGGAAACAAGTAATAAGAACAGATATGGGTCTACGACAGATATAGTTGGCTAGTAATAAAGAGATATACTAAGGCTACTTAATCCTATTGTTTGAGTTTCGGCGCTATAAAATGCTACAGAAACAGGAAATATGCTGCTGGTACACGGAATAAAAATATCTGAGAGCAAGTATGTAATAAAAAGTGAGTCTTTAAGTAGATGGTCCAAAAATAATAAAAAGTTTGTAAGCTTTGTTTTAAAGCCAAAACGCCGAATTATGTAGAGTTCTCTTTACAAAGCATTTTAAACAAACATACTTTGTTACTAGCTATACCTCAAAGTTTCAAGTAGCTTTTTTTCTGAGATTATCGGTTTTTTGAATGTGTCAGCTTCAAGATAATTTTTCTTTTGGTTCAGCATTAGGTGTATTGTGAATTTTCAGCTATTTTCAGTATCTCTGATGTAATTAAAATGGTGTTATAGGGCAAATAAAAAGGTACCGTATCTTTGTCATTTTTGGCCGGCTTTAAAATGTGTTGTGCAGAATGCTCAGAATAAGGCGAATAAGGAAACATGTAAATAATAAAAATGTCATCGAAAAAAAAAAAATAAATAAAACAAGACATAAGTATTCAGTCCGTTGTTTCCAAGAATCATAAATAATTTCAGTTTAGCCAAAAGTTTAATCTTAAAGGACGGTGGTGTCAGTGCATTTGTCTGTTGATTTGGAAAACTTCTTGTCTTGGTAACAATCTTTGGTTTATTTTGGAAATTTGCTATTTTTAGGGCCGACTTTTTCTATATGTTACTTACAAATTAAGTGACAGTTCTTGCACACAACAAATTATGTAAGTCTTTTTTTGTATGTGTACTTCGAAGGCGCTTGTTGTTACTTAAGGCGTTTCGTTTTTCTGCTTTTCTTTCAGAGCACTTATATAGATACAGACAATTAATCATTTATGATCGAGTACAGACTTTCAAAACACTTGTAGCAATATCTTCTTTTAGCGGGAAAGTGTGTTGTGTGAGTGTGCACCTGAAGTTGAAACCAATGTTTTACAAATCTGTGGCACTGATGTATGTGTCGCAGACTTAATCTTTTTTTGTTCTTTATGGTTATTATTAGATTGTACTGCTTATTGTGATGATCTGAACATAAATGACGAACTCTGTCTGCAGAATTCCTCAGGGACTCAAGATCTTTCCATGAGAATGTGTCTGAGAAAATACTCAAAAAGTATAATCATTCGCCCAGGTTTTCTAATATCAGCAGCGACAAAAAGGTATTTTGAAATATTAAGGCTTTTATAAATGTTCAATGTCTGTGACAGAATTCTGCTTACTGCTCTTTGAGCAGACAAAAATCTTGCAATTCAAGACACAAAACGCAACAGCAGACGACAACACAAATACTGATTTATCTGGCTTCGCCACGGACGTCAGATGTTTTATATAGTTTTATATTTATATAGACAAAATTTCGTTAAAATAACTTCCTGAAACGTCTGAGACTTATGAAATTTGGGACCTCTAAATGTCTTGTAGTGTAACGATATTCTTACTTTAGTAAGACAACAAAAAAGATCAATAAAATGTCCATAGTCTCGAAGGTTCTGTGTTGTAACAACACAAAACACAATTTCAATGTCCCACAAGAAAAATAAAATTGGAAAGAAGTCAACTTTTTTACCTATGGTAATTCTGAACCTAGACGAACTACTGCACATGACTTATACAAGCAAAAAGTGGTACACCTAGAATTATCATACTCAAGAAATATTTATACTTATATTCTGAAAGATAGAAGCATGTTTCTGTTACAGGGGAGAATCAACTGAATTTCTTATGGTATGTAAGGCATGATATATTTGTCAAGTGTTTCTGCGGAAGCCATCAGGTGAAGATAGAATCAGAAGGCAAGCTGTATTAGATAGGGCAATTAGGCTCACATGTCTCAATAAATGCCATAATTTATCATCCACAACAACCAGAAATCAAAAGGAATCACCTAATACCTTTCGCTCGTGAAAATAATCAAGCGTGACGAAAAACGAAAATTTGCTACGCGTCGACGCCAAAGACAACAAATAAATAACAGCCTCTGAGAGTTTTGACATTAGGGATAATTACAGATGTCAATCAAACTAGGAATCTTCCTATGAAATCCAATTTCTGTTGCTGGCTGAAATCTTGTGCGCCATTTCTTTAAACTCAAATCTCGTTTGTTCTGATAATAAAAAGATACACATATTCGAGATTACTTCCGATTAAAGCTGTATTTCTGTATGAAAATCCAGAATGTTGGCGTACTTTTTTCCCTTACTTCGACATACTTAAACTCCTTCTTTCAGTTTCGACACAGATCTTACGTTTATATCCCACAATAACAGCAAACTTACATAAAGTTTTTGTTAACCCTTTACCTGCTGAATTTTTGTAATGGATTTGCCCAGCTTTGAATTTGGAACAGTCTATTCAAAGTTTAAGGGATTTCATTATCAAAATACAAAAACTGAGCTACCAACAGTATAGGGCCTGGTCAGACTGCACGGATGTGCAGGCTGGCCTGGCTCTAAACTGGTGGCAGATGCTAATCACTTTCGGGTCCAGCAGGTTAAGGGTTAAATGGACCCACTGACTAATAAAATGGATGAAAAATTACATATTAGTATCAAGAAAATATTGTGCATGAAACTGTAGTGAATGAAACTCTTGAACAAATCGAAGTTTTCTGATAAAATGGACAAGGTGCCCGCATAATGCGGAAAGACTAGGTCCAGGTATACAAAAAGCCCTCCAGAGCGTTAAGTGAATACAATCAATGATTTATTTATTTTCACGATTTAGATGTTCAGCTCACAGACTTATGGTAGAAGAAGTTAGATTTAGAAATATTAATAGAGAAGATAGGATATGTTTAAAATGCAATATGAATGTAGTTGAATCAGAGTACCACTTCTTGCTTGTCTGTCCTTATTACAGAAAGTTAAGACTACAATATTTACCAAAGTTTTACTGCTCCTGGCCAAATTTACAAAACTTCAAATGCTTAATGAAAAACACACAGCGTAAAGTTGTCCTTAATTTATCTAAATTTACTCATTTAGCTAATAAACGTCGTGAAGAACTAGCAACATAAACTTTTTTTCCCCCAATTTAAGTAATAATAAATGAAATCAAATAGAAAATAGTTTAACATATATCATTTTATTCTGTATTTTGTGTATACTCATATTTTGTACATACTTATATCACTATAGTTAACGTACTTTTCTCATTTGTTAACTGTTACTGTCATTTTCTGTATTATGTTCAGGGCGATGGACATTGTATTATGTTTATGCCTTTGTAAATAAATCTTGAATCTATTAGATTGTAATTCAGCAAAGACTTCAGTGGATGGATTAACTGGAATTATTATTTTATATCTGATTTGCTTTGAGCTAAGACATTTCAATGCCTGAAAAAAATCTTCTATAAAATAGGGTCTGTTGCCATTCTGATTTTTTTCAGGAACAGATCACGACTGTCGAACCTGGAAGCTATGTTGACAAACACCAGTCATTGTTCAGTGTTGCAGTCGGAGGTCTCTTCGATTACACAATGATGCCATTTAAGAAAAAAAGTCAATAAATTATTGAAAATTTGAATCAGGTAAGACCTAATTCCAGTAAACGAAGAACCTTGCTGCTTTTGCATCTAAAGCAGTTTTTTTTTTTTTTTAAATCCATGAAGATTTAAAATTCATGAATCGGACTGATTTACACAGTCTAGCGGCGGTTTATTTGGTGAATAAATTAAAACAAAAACAGGACGGAAGCGAGAGCTTAGTGTCTACGACCGAACGCCCTGAACCCTGCCGCTTCTCAAATCCTGGCATAGACAAAATCAAAACTGTTTGTGTGTCTGGTGTATGTAGTTGGCAGTTAAAGGAATTCCATTGATGTAATACAAGTGCGGTATCAGAAACAATTATCTATGCATACAATTGAACATGATATTGTCTGTAACAAATGTTTTCTACAGACTTTGCTGGTAGCTTCCTCAAACAGTTAATTCTAACGTTATCGATAACACAGACTATCTTATACTCGCTTATTATTATTTTGGGTACTCTTCTGAAAGTGTTTAATGCGTACACTGTATTGAATGAGGAACTGTACTGAATGAGGAACTGAAGTGATCTCTTAACGAAGACTAATTTATTACTGAATTAATATTTATAATCAATAATTTATATCATTGACATAATTACAGTTATGAGAAAAATTGCCCTTACAACATTTTCCCGACATGTCAATTATTGAATAAAAACAAACGGTGCATGTATTCTGTCCTTTAAGCGCGCCCATGCTTAGAAATTAATCTTTTAGCGTTTACGGTTTATAAGCCCTGAAAGGGTTAAATTCTTTGCACAAGTAGCCAATTTGTGTGAAGTTTACAAAATCTACAAATATACACGCAGATAAAGTATTACAGAGTTGTTAGTAGTTTTCCTTGATTACTTTAGCGCTGCCTGTAACATTAATTTAGCGGTTGTTTCCCAGCATGCCTTATAATTACATGCAAAAGAATACACATACTTTGAAAATCAACCTTTCGTCACAAGGAAAGAGACTTATCATGTAATTAAAGCGCGGTTTTAGTTAGACATCTGCTATTTAACAGGTGTCTCTAAGCTTTGATCTTTATTTAGTCCTAGAATGTTTTGCTCATTTCGTCGGTATCAAGAAATTTAAACAGTACACAATTCATATTGCACGAGCAACCCATGCATTTTCCGCTTATGAACGCTACAAAAATTTATCGATCCAGAATAATAAACATACAGTGAATTTAAGGCATTCATACACGTTCTGTAACGTAAACAAATGTCAGGTTTATATTTAGATTTTCACATGAAATTTTAATTAAGTTCAGCTATTTTTGAAAACAAAAATGCAATCAAGTTTAACAGCAGCTAATAAATAAAACGTAAGCGATTCACAGCAGTTACGTTTCTTCCTCTCTCTGACAACAAAAATATAATACGCATAAAACCATGGTTGCCATTCTTCACTTAAACCCGCCCAAAACGTGCACTCTGACGAGAGGTTCTGGAGATGATTTTAAGCATAATATTGTTGCTTGCTAGAATATTGGCTTAAAATTTCGTTTCACAGCGGCATGTGAAAAAAGCATATGGCCAATATGTTATTTCCAAAGGGTCATTGGCCATGCTGTTTTCTTTGAGCGCTGTCTTGTGTGTCAAGCAATATGTGGCCAACATGCAGAAGTTATCAAAGTCCAGTGGAGTACCCCCATCACTATAAAGTAAGAGGGTTTCACTTCTCAAGGTTTTTTTCACCATGCGGTATTTTTTCCACATTCTTTCGGACTCTATGACAGAATTGAACAGAACAACATTTAAAGCTTCGTTTATTCCTATGCCTGAGTAGTTGGTTTAGGAAATGTTAATTTGAATAGACATTACTTTAAAAAAAATACAGAAAAAGGCGCTGCATTGCTAAAATCAACAGAGCACAATCACTGTTTGAAATGTTGTAAAGTTTTCCCCCCTTTTTAAACCAATGAGTCAGATACGTGCACGGATGATCTTGAAAAAAAAGTCTGTAAGAAAATCTAAAACTAATTTGCTTTTTGATTCTCTTGGTTAAGATTTTGTTGTTGATACTGTTTTCTTGAAGAAAATAATTTCCTGTTTTGACTTTGTCTTTATTCCTTAAAAAATAATAACGGGAAAAAGAAACCTTTACGCATGCGCAACATTTGCACGGGCAGTGTAAGTCTCAAACGAACAGATACGAATTAAAATGTTGTAAAGTTTCCGTCACAAATACCACTGAGAAACAAGTGGTTTGCGAATTAGACACAAAATATAGTTCCAGGGCATTTGCCAATATGCAACAGATACCAATGTGCACAAACCAAGAACAAACGAATAAATATAATTGCCAATTTACCGCGTTTAAACATAAAAATATTCTCTACAAATGTTCCGACCCTGCTGTGAAGGCAAGGAACGGGAAATAACAGAACATAGGCAAGTTTAGATCCAGATATAAGATAGATAGGCACGTGCAACTGTCGAGAGAAGAGTATTCGGTGTATACAGTAAAACGTGAGTACAGACGAAAACTGGTTTAGTTAAACACTATTACACTCGAAACAGTTTAACGGATATGACGTCTGGTTTTATTGATTTTTCATGGTCTATTGGGCTTAATTGTATAAATTTTGTATGCATGTTAATCGCTCGGCAGGTCATTCCTAACAGAAACAATTGTTTTAGAAAAAAGAGAGAAAATATTGACTTCTAGTTTACATTCACAGTTATGTAAACCTAGATGGCTTGGGTATCTTTAACCAAGAATACATCACGTGTGTCCTGCCAGGATTCGAGCCCCTGGCCTTCCGAACTGAGAGGAACGCTGTATCTATCGAGGCCCACTCAAAGTTGTATTAGACTCTTACCTTCTAGATAACCATAGAAAAATAACTAGAGTGGGGCACAAGAAAACAAGGATAATAAATATTGCTCCTTTGTTTATTTCTTCTATAGCTGCGTGTGTTGGCTTGTGTTGCAAGTGATATTCCCACATGTAGAAAGGTCAAATGGGATACCCGTCCATTATAACTTCACATGATTTTCATTTGTAAAGTGAGTATAACTCTCCATGCAGTATTTTTATCACATTTTATTTTTCACAACAACTTTTTTATAAGTCAAAGATGACACGAGAAGAATCTGAAGAGCTGAAAATGTTTAATATCATACCTATGTCTGATATGTATATGTTGAATAACATACCTGTGTCAGGTTTGTACATGTTGAATATCATACCTTTGTCTGATATGTATATGTTGAATAACATATCTGTGTCAGGTTTGTACATGTTGAATTTCATACATGTGTCTGATATGTATATGTTGTATAACATACCTGTGTCAGGTTTGCACATGTTCAATATCATACATGTGTCTGATATGTATATGTTGAATAACATATCTGTGTCAGGTTTGTACATGTTCAATATCATACATGCGTGTGATATGTATATGTTAAATAACTGTGTCTGATATGTTCATGGTGAATAACATACCTGTGTCTGATATATACATGGTGAATAACATACCCGTGTCTGATATGTACATGGTGAATAAAACACCTGTGTCTGATATGTTCATGGTGAATAACATTCCTGTGTCTGATATGTACATGGTGAATAACATACCTGTGTCTGATATGTTCATGGTGAATAACATTCCTGTGTCTGATATGTACATGGTGAATAACATACCTGTGTCTGATATGTTCATGGTAAATAACATACCTGTATCTGATATGTACATGGTGAATAATAATACCTGTGTCTGATATGTACATGGTGAATAACTTACCTGTGTCTGATATGTTCATGGTGAATAACATACCTATGTCTGATATGTTCATAGTTAATAACATACCTGTGTCTGATATGTTCATGGTGAATAACATACCTGTGTCTGATATGTTCATGGTGAATAACACACCTGTATCTGATATGTACATGTTGAATATAATACCCGTGTCTGATATGTACATGTTGAATAACATACCTGTGTCTGATATGTGTATGTTGAATAACATACCTGTGTCTGATATATATATATAACTTGGTAAAAAACTGTCTATATAAGTGATATAACCCGTTCAGCTGTACTTTTTGCTGTAAGAAAATGGTTTTTAGAAGGGGTATTTCGAGGACTTAACAATCTGGAGTGGAAAATATCTATCTTGAACAAGATGTAATGGTCAGGTAAAAAGAAAATGCCAAGACAAACTTCTGTAACTGTGAATTGTTACCAAAATTTGAAGCGTTAAGAAATGGTTTTCTTTTAAAGAAAAACTTTGCACATGAATAGTATTTTATTATGGTTTATGGATCAAATAGTGACCTTGACCTCTTGTTCTCAGTTCCAGTGGTCTTGCACAAAACGTCATCTCTCCATCATGAGGTTTTGAGCAAATTTATTTCAAAGCATTTTTCATTCTCAAGGCGGACTAAAAATGATACTAGGACGGTGAACGGACTGACGGACAAACAAACATACACGAACAGATGACGTGTTTACAATATATGGTCGACTTTATAAAATTCTGTAGCCTCGCTTTAATAAGATCTCTTGACAAATATATAAAACACGAATTAGTACAAAAGGCAATTTCTAAAATATATTAACTCCAGTTAGAATTACTGACAACTTCAAAATAACATTAAACTTCTTCAAATAATAATAATAATAATAAAATTAATAATAATGATAATAACAATTATAATGAGGATTAAGTGGTGCATATGTAGTTTTATAATTGATTCTTAAAGCATGAACTATTTTCAAATTAATTTTCGTTTTTATGAGAGAAGTACTTAAATAAATAATAAGTATATATTCGGCTGCTTTCTATATCTAGCCGTATTTTGTGTTATTTTCAAAGTACAACAAACATTCAGGAAGTTTCATATTGTATACCTCTACCTGTACTTAATTACATTAGAAGTTTTATGTCAGAGAATTCGAGTGAGTCTAGACCGTTTGAAATTCGCATAAATAAATCAACATCATTAGGTAAGATGCGATGAGTTATCGCTTCGGTTTGGGACATTTATTGGCTCCCCTTTCAACGCCTTCCGTCTCCTCCTCGCCGCCAAAATAAACATTGAACTGTAGAAATAAACAACGAAACATCTAAGCAAAGATGTACTGCACAAAAATGCAAACCTTTTCTAAGCTTTGCCGAAACTGTAATAAAAGAGACGTGTCAGACATTACAAGGGCCTTTTCACTATATGGTTTGCAAAAGGTTATCATTACAAGGGCCTTTTCAAAATATGGTTTGCAAAAGGTTATCATTACAAGGGTTTTTTCACAATAGGGTTTGCAAAAGGTTATCATTACAAGGGCCTTTTCACAATATGGTTTGCAAAAGGTTATCATTACAAGGGCCTTTTCAAAATATGGTTTGCAAAAGGTTATCATTACAAGGGTTTTTTCACAATATTGTTTGCAAAAGGTTATCATTACAAGGGCCTTTTCACAATATGGTTTGCAAAAAGTTATCATTACAAGGGCCTCTTCACAATATGGTTTGCAAAAGGTTATCATTACAACGGCCTTTTCACAATATGGTTTGCAAAAGGTTATCATTACAAGGGCCTTTTCACAATATGGTTTGCAAAAAGTTATCATTACAAGGGCCTTTTCACAATATGGTTTGCAAAAAGTTTTCAGGTCGTAAGTCTTCTGACAGGTTTTGTAGTGGAACATAATTAAACCTTGAAACAATCAACAGTGATATGAGTGACAACCTGTCTTATTCAGTAATTTTACAAATCGTACATGAGAAAGAATAACTAACAACGGTATTCTCTAAGTTTGTTTTCTACTGGATACAAAAGCATCACGTGTTATGTAGGTGAGAGCCGTTTGACAAATCTGCAGAAATGATATCAAACAGATATTCCCTCAAATGAATATACTAACCAATCAAATTCAGAAAATGTATTTAAGATTTACATGTGTAAATCTTTATTTCCTTTTTGTATCGTGACAGTGGTTTGTCCAATACTTTTATGACTGCCTAAACACAACTGTGGAATGTATTTTAAAGCTTTTCTTTCAAAACATCACAAATTCAATATTGACCTTTAATTGTTTTGTCAATGAGAGCACAACAGACTTTGTTTACATAGCAGGACACAAACCAATAAAATCTTAAGCTGGTAAAATCAAAGCAAAGCAAGACAGCATTAGACAAAAGCATTGTAAATAAAATCGAAAAGTAATATTTACGTGTTGTAATTTTAGTTACTGCATCAGTTTGTTTAAAACATTTGAAGCCATTTCAATAAAGTTTAAGGGTTTTTGGTAAATATTTTATGGGTATAACCTGTTGAAAATAAAATAATTTCACTTTTATGTTTGTTAAACTTCAAAAAGAACTTATATTTAGTATGTGCGTAATATAAATATAGCATTTCATTTATAAAATGTATTTAATTATAATGCTTTTTTAAGTAAAAGCCATTTTCAAAAGAGTCAATTATCTACCCGCCTACTTCTCTGAAAAAACAAAACTATTGAAATAAACCCAACACAGAAATAAACTAAAGGAATTTTTCAATCCACTTATATATTATAATTTTTAGATTCTACTTCACCTCTTTTGTTTTAATTACATTGTTCCCGATGCAAATCACGTTGGATTAAAAGTTGATTTATGTAATTAAATCAGTAATGATAGAAATCATGTAGGATTAAAAGTTTATTTATGTAATTAATTCAGAAACGATAGAAATCATGTTGAGCTTTTGGCTTCTAATCTATCTTATGAAAGCATCGCGATAAACAGATGTAATGTTGAAGTCTTTAGGTATGAAATACGGGCAATATGCGTAAGTGTTTCTGCAAAATTTGTAATTAACACGTTCACGCGATGATTGAAATACGAATCACCGTGGATTGATAGTTATTTCTAGACGTGTCTATATTTCAAGCGCTTTAAACACCAGACACGTGGAGATGCATTTCATTCTCCGAGAGATACGTAAAACAAACAGATGATCTATGATTAATTTTCTGAATAAAATTCAAGTTTTAATGTACGGAATTAATGGGGGAAGGATGCAAAAACTATCGTTTTCATATCGCCTCTCTATTTTAATGCATACCTATAAATGTTGGCACGGAAGAATCAAGCTTCTCAATATAGATAGGCAAGATTATTTATGTCTGTACAGATAGAAGGGGAAAGCCCTTTGACCCCAGTTTCACATTAATCAAAGCCAACTATATATGCACAAGTAAAGGGAACACGTGTTTGCGGTCAGCTTTGTTCCTGTGATGAGGATAAGAGGCCAGACAAGAACTTCCAAATAAAACACATTTTTTTTCTACTCTTTTTTGTACAGGGTATTTCAATTTTCTTCTTATATTTTATCATTTCGTTAAAAATAGTTTCCTATAACTGATAAAATGTTGAGATTTTTCTGAGGGATATTCTTTTTGATCTGTACACTCAAGTTTGTCTCATTGCACTGTAAGTAAGTGGCTTAAGTCTTTTTGTGTAGCAGTAGAAATCCTTATAATCGTTTGTACCTTATCCTTAAAAAGAAAAAAAAATTAAAAAATATGGCCATTGGAGATTTGGCGCAGATGTAAAAATAGTGAGATAATTGTAGAACTTTTGTTCATGTCTGTACATAGGTCTGACACAATTTTATTTCAGGAAAGTACAATGCGTTTAAATCTTATTAAGTGTGCGCAGTTATATCAAAATAATCTATCTAAAAGCACCGCATTGTTTAATAGATTGCATGTTTATATACAACTATTTGAGTGGACGTGCCGGCAAAAAAAGAATATTTCGTAAGAAGAAAAACCAATGGGATTTTTACAACGCCTGTTTTTGGTGTTTCTATGACCTTTCGAATAGGCTATGTGGTTTTTTATTTTTATTTTTCGGTTTAAAATGCTGAAACCTCAGTCAATACCACGTATGAACAAGGCTTAGTGAAGACTGTTGGACTCCCTATCTTTAGAATATATAATATTATGAGAGCAAACAAATACAACCTTATGAAAATGGACTGTACTGTAATTCAATAAATAATAAGAAAAAAGATACTATAGTGGTACCTGTTCGTCTCCCGCCTCCCATGTGAGATTAACTGTGTCAATATCGGGCTCTAAGACTGGTAGATTTCCAATAATACCCACATCATTCATGTAGGATTTCAGTGTACCTTCATGTATAATATATAAATGCAGCGGTAGTCCTGAAATGATAAAAAAATATATATATGTTAACTTTTCAAATTTCTCTATGTGACATCTTTTACGAACTGGTTTCAGGATACTAGATGCGGGTAGGTATTGGTCTAACTATAACCTTTGTTTCGTCGACGAAAATGTCCACATAAAATGTTTATATACCAAACCAGCTTCTCAGCTTTGTGAATCCCATCCCCCGAAAAAAAAGCAGTCACTACATGTTAGACACTACAATGATATAACCAGATCACTCCCTAACTAATCGTTAATAAAAAAAGTAATTATATTTATGTCGAACATACATAAGAACAATAATGTCGTCTTAAAAAGTAGGAAAATGCGTTCACAAAAACCAGTGTTAAAAAAATGTAGTCCTTGCAAGAAGGACTATATTGCTGACGAACTCCATTTTTTTTTTAGAATACTGTTATCAAGGCAGACTTTGCCATTTGTTCGTGATTTTATTCGATGTATGTTGACATATCAGAATTCAGACAAAACATCGATATTCAAAGGTTAACACAAAAAAGAAGTGGAACATTTATAATACACTTAAAAAGCAAAAAAGAGTTGTTTTCAAAGATAAGACATATCATTCGTGCGTCCTGGTTGAGGTATAAGATGATTTTTTACACACATCTCGATCATTGTTTTCTATCAGCCTGCAAAGATAATGACGTCTTTCCCCGATTGTCTATTAATAATGTAATAAACAGCTATAATTTAAAGGGGTGAGTTATTTTCAGTATCAATCTAATTATGATAAATATTACGTTTAACAATTCAAAATACTTCGCCTTCATCTGACTCGATTTCCCCCCACCTCCCCCCCTTTAGCCTTGAAAGAAAATAACTTAGGATCATTCAGCTATCCTTTTGGATAAATGTTAAAAAAACATAATTTCATTAGAAAAAAATACACTAAAAATTTTAAACACGGAAAATGTTGTTATGTCCAAATTACGAAGACAAAGAAACAAATCTGCTAATCTTTTGATGCACCGAAGAACTGAATAATACTGCTTGTTAATGTTTCAAGGTAAGAACTAAACATATACTGTTTGTTAATACTTAAGGGTATTGAAGAACTGAACATATACTGTTTGTTAATACTTAAGGGAATTGAAGAACTGAACAAACTATTTGTTAATGTTTTAAGGCTATGTTGAACTAAACATATACTGTTGGTAATTGCTTTAGAGTTTTGTAGTAATAATCATTTATTTTATGCCTACCAATGAAATATAGGGAAATATCAGTGAGATAAAAGTGATAATCCACTGTTTTGAATCAGTGAAATTACCATTTTGATAATTCACTGTTTGTGCCGGAACTACTTTTTTATCTCGTAAATACAAGAGAATCCGCTGTATTTCAGACAGTGGAAGCGAGTAAAATTTATTTACCTTGTTAAATCCAGTTATAATATTGAATTCCTGAGCCTAACTAGTTGTGAACAATGATGAAATTCGCCATAAATTATTTAAAATGTCTGATTTGTTTACATAACTCACATGGACAATATCCAATAACTTTCAATTCAATTGATTGAATATTACTCGGTATTAATCCGCTTTTATAATTAAAGTATGTATGGCTAAAATTCAATAAATATTGATAAACTGTGTAGAGAAAAATAAATGTTATTTGATGAAAGTGTATTCAATTTATTTTAGCAGAAGTAAAGTTATCATATGAATTGGAGATTGTCTGCACTTTTTTGTGCGGAGTAACGGTTTGACCAAAGTACGCATTAACTGATTTGGGGCTCACCATGGGGAATTTATTGAAGGCCCTGATTAAAAATGTCATAAAATACCCATTTTTGACGTGTTGGCATAAAATAAAAAGAAAATTTGTTTGTTTTTTAGTGGAAGATGGATGGGAATTTATCTCATCTCGTGAACACCATATGTTTATATTTTCACTCGTGGCTGCGCCACTCGTGAAAATATCACATATGGTGTTCACGAGATGAAATAAATTCTCATCTTCCACAAAAACAAACAAATATCCTCTATATATTAGTTGTTTATGCTTTAGGGTTTTGATGAACTGAACATAAATTATTTGTTAATGCTTAAGGATATTGTTGAACTGAACATGCACTGTTTGTAAAAGCTTTAGAGTAGTGATGAATGAACATATATTATTTGTTAATGCTTTTAGTTTTTGCTGAACTGAACAAATACTGTTTGTTGATGCTTTAGGGTATTGTTGAACTGAGCAAATAATGTTTGTTAATGCTTAGGGGTATTAATGAACTGAACATATACTGTCTGTTAATGCTTAGAGGTATTGATGAACTGAACATATACTGTTTGTTGTTAATGCTTGAGGGTATTGATGAACTGAACATATACTGTTTGTTAATGCTTAAAAGTATTGATGAACTGAACATATACTGTTTGTTAATGTTTAAAAGTATTGATGAACTGAACATATACTGTTTGTAAATGCTTTAGAATTTTAATAAACTGAACATTTACTAATTGTTAATGCTTTAGGGTATTGATGACCTGAGCATATACTATTGGTTAATGTTTTCGGGTTTCGTTGAACTGAACATTTACTTATTGTTTATGCTTTAGGGTATTTATGGACTTAACATATACTGAATGTAAATGCTTTGAGGTATTGATGAACTGAGCATATACAATTTGTTTATATTTTAGGGTATTGATTAAAACAGCATTATAGCGTGCATAAAAAATACAGCAAAGTGTTCTCAGTGCTGAAAATAACAGGTAAGATAAAGTCTTTTTGCTTTCATGTCTGTTTTGAAACCAGCAAGCTTTTAACATACACAAACAACATTTAACATTGTAAGAACAACCAAAGTAATAAGGGAACCAGTGAACACGTAGCATTCTATGAATTATGAGTACACAAAGATTGCTCTTTATGACTCACCCACGCAACCATACGTGGAGATATACGGCATATAAGGTCTGACGCCGTTATGTCTCGCCTTACCGTGACAAGATTTGTGACGTTAGGCACCATGAATACGCCTCGGTATGTTATCAGCGGACAATTGCGTGAGGCAGTCAAATTTGATATTATTTCTTCTCACCAAACTAAAGCATGGAATAGATTGTATTTATTTTTTAGATTAGCCATTATTATTTCTAAAGCTTTTTTGTTTCTACGTTATGTGCCATTTTTTTCTGACCATATGAATATATTTCAAGAATGAGTCAAATGTATAAACGGTACATTTTGCTTGTGTTTTCCAAGGGTTATGCGTAATTTAATCTTTTTTTGTAAAGGTCAGCTATACAATTTAGTTAAAAAAGTTTTAAAAACAAAACGAAATGACAAAAACACTTCATATACTAGTAATATGCCAAGCGGAACAGGACCAGTTTTGATACTTAGTAAAACTAGTTAATTCATATTTATGATGGCTTAAGGCTGAGTATAAGAACTGATATCTATTTAGTTAAAGAATAGAAAATTAAAACAAAAATCACTCTATAGAATATAGAACTCCGTACAATAGTGACACAAACAATCTTGCCAGAGGGTTCATTAATGCTTTATAAGAATCTTAGCACTATATTTTCAGACTTACAGACTTTCTTTTTAAATTATCTATATGTTCTTAATAGAGTGATATTTGTATGAATTTAAAAAATATTTATTTCAGGAAAATCCTTGTAAAATATACTTTCCTCATATGGTATATGAAGAGATGTCATTTGATGCAAATTGCTGACGGATGACGAACAACGCAAGACGGCGTACACACAGAATGATCATGAATATTTTGTGCCAATTTCATCTAAAATTTGATATCTTCAGACTTTGACTTAAAAGCTAAAATATGTTCTAAATGCACATGGTCTTTTTAGGTAACATGAAACAACACGTAATATCGACACCTGAAAAAAGTAATGTTTTTGCTTTGCAAGCATGAAAGACATCACAAAACTTTGTGGTGCATGTCTTTTAATACTTCACTTAACATTTCGAGACGTATTTTTTCATCATTTTATGTGCATTTCCCTATCAGTTTTATGGTTTATATTTTTGTTTAATCGGGATTTCTTTCAGCAAATTATCATTTACAACATATGATATGAGCACAGAGATTATGGATCGGTTGGAATTATTGTCAGATCATAATTCTTTGTTATCGTTTTATCTTCAAACTTTACATCATTTTCTGTTGAAATATATCATGTAAAAATAAAGACAGTTTAGATTTATAGTTATCCGTTATATGTTTTATAATAGTTTTGTCTTTTAGAGAAGAATTGAAAACATTCTATTCACTTCAAGCTATTCTGAGTACTAAGTTTTTTTTATAATTTTATCGGTAAGTCAGTGTTCAGTTCTGGTGAACAGTAATTACATCGTAAATGTCGCTGTATCAGCAGTAAACTTGTCACTCATTCTCTTTACCACCAGGATACAGCGTCCCTTGAGACAGATCTCCATCATCCTGACTAGAATTACTCTTGGTAGATGTATTTACTTTTTACAAAAGTTGAGCTACGCAATGACAATCTTTTTTTTTTAATGTCAGTCCTGACCAGGGTTGCAAGGACAGTGTAGACGAATTCTGTTTCTAGAAATAACACCATGCTCCTTTCTACTGGATCAAGGGGGAAAGGAACGAAATAACGTAAAAAAGGGGGAAAAAGGGGTTACTTTCTACAAGATAAAGCCTCAGAATGCGCACAGCAGTAGTATAAGTCAAAAAGACTGAATCTGAAACGTTTTACTAGCTTGTGAAATACTGATTTGGGTAAAAGGTGATGACATCGAAAATAAATATTTTATTTGCAATTCATCAAATAAGCAGAAGAACTGTTTGTCGTCTGCTTGAGTTAGATGTTGTGAGAGTATCATATGTTGTTCTGTGCCACGCAAAGACAGACGTAGCCATAGACATAGATATCTGACCCAGTTCTCACCTACTTTTAAAACTACACGTAATTAAGAATGTGCCTGTGAAAAGAAGAACCCGAAATGAATTTTTACACTGATTTCATTGGTCAAAACTCATCGCAAATCGCTAAAGAAAAGTAACGTAACAAATTTGAAGCACTCTCATGCCCTAACGAGTAGATTCCTGTAAAATGATTATTTTTCTATTATAATGGCCAGAGCTTATTTGGACGTTATGGGTTATCAAAGTGTATGATGCAAAAACTGAAAGTTATATCAAAAACTGTTTCTGTTTCTGATGACAACTGAATACAATGTCCGTCAGTTACCATAAGGTTTTTGCAAGATAAGCAGTATGCCTTACATATGGACAGGCGTTTTGCTTGCGAACAGAATTTGAAATTACATGGTACGTCTGCACTTAACAAATCAAGCGGACCTAATTCACCTGGGCAATTTCTACAGACGCCGAATGTATTTAGTGATTTCTTGTTTCAGCCATGAGTCTTCCTGCTGTACAAGTTATAAAGATGGTGGCTGTTTGTAAATAAATTTATCGAAGAATTAAATAACCAGTTGATAAAAACAATTTAAAATGAACAGGGCAGAACAGTAAACATGAATTCAGACAGAAGTTTACTCAGCTTCATCGGTAGTTAATTCATCAGGCGCAAAAAAACTTACCTCTTTCTAAGATTACAGATATCAACAGTTTGCTACGGTTGTAACATTCATTGTAGAATGCGGATACCTTTAGCATCTTTCCATACTACATCGTGTTTCAAATGATAAATGACTGATAAACTTTGTATTAGGTAAATTATGGCACATTCTTTTTATTTACTGTTGTAAAGATTATTTACGAGTTTTTTTTATTCATCGTAACTACATTTAGGGAGGTTATTAAAAATGGTTTTGATTTTTTTTCATTTTTTTGTTTTTGAAAAATAAAAACGGAAAAATTGAGAGAGACTAGAAATCATAAAATTGTCGGGATAGATAATTTTCTATAAGTTAATGGCATTTCAAGTAAAGCAACAATTAGCAGAAATAAATGTTTTCTTTTTTTCCGATTATAAAAATAATACAAAAATTGAGTAAAGGTGAAGGACACTTGTAGTTAGGTTTGCGGAAAACTATTTCTGCGGATCTTATGAAAAGTTTGTTGTTGATAATAGACGGATCAAAATACAGATACTGTTATTTTATTACTTAAAAACAAGCTTATTTTGAAAATGTTATGCATACCAATTCAGCAGCAAAAACTGCTGGAAGGCAATGTCTGTGTCGTAGAAAAAAGTGCTGATGTCGTCAGAAAACTGGTGGTTTGCATACCATAAAACCGCTTGAGAATAATCTAAGTCGGTTTTTCTTAAACTGTTCTATTCCCTTAATTTGCATTTTAATGAGAGTTTAAAGATTTCATCAATATCGAATGCTCCAGGATTTCCCAGTGTTTTGATTGAGCATTCTAATTTATTTTAATTACCATCGAAATTCCTAAAACCTTTTTTTTTACAATTATTGAATGCTCAGGAGATAATGTGAACGGTAGGCATTTAATTGTTAGGTTACCGGTATAGGCAGATGATTAAGAACAGGGCATTCTGTCAACAGAAATAAAATTCGAAAAATATCGTGAACGAATCAGTTTACGAGGAGTAAGAAATAAAAATGATTTTGAAACATGCTGATTTCCAAATTTGAAAATAAAAATTCGTAGCCGAAATGCAATAATTTTTTTTACTCTCCAAAGTTTTTAACTGATTTTAACATTATATTTTTTGAAAATCTCTTATATGTCTGAAAACAAAGAAAGCTTTGTATTACAGTAAAATTACAATGGCTGATCAGGCGTGCATATTACATGCATATCTTCTGCTTAAAATAAGCTTTCTCTATATTCTATCTATATTTTTAGTAAAAGTAGAAATCGTGCAGGGTTCAGATAATATTTCCTTACAGACAATATATGTGACTTTACCGAACCATTGCGGGAAAAAAGCAGGGCTAAACTCTATCCGAAAAGGACGTCTAACATTATCAGCGGAAGAAGATTTCGAACCAGTATAAAACTAAAGTTCTTAAAAAAATTTAATGTTTGTCTTACAGTCTTCAAATTGTAAATAACTGTATTTAAAAGTTATTTAGATGAAAATTATATTGACAACTTATTTAATTTTTTTATTCCTGTAAACAGCCATCAAGCTTCTGTAACCAGTGCGTAATTGTTACGTCTTAATTCTATTCGACGGGTAGATGCAATTTATTTCTTTTTCCTAATAAATTCGGATACCATCAACATGTATGTAAAACAGTTTGCACACGGGTAATATTAACATGATGTTAATACTATTTCATTGTCTATACGAATTTCTTCAAAGGATATGAATGCATTTGTAGACAAATGGCGCTCTCAATTTTACATCTACATCAAATGTACATTTTCAAGGGTAAAATCGGCAGATAGGGGAGAAGATTAGTGTATAAGTTAAGGTCGAGCTATTCACATCGACGTCTGTGAAACGTTTCCTCTCAATATTTTTCCTCAGTTTCGATTTTTATTTTGTATCGGTGTCATACAGCATGTGTTTAATGTTTCTGTATTGGCCCTTTTATATCATTTTTAGACTTTAGGTCATACACTCCTTATAAATTATTATTTTTATGTGTGTGTGGGGAGGGGGGGGGGTGGGCGATGGGGGAATGGGGCGGGGGATTCTAATCGGAAACTGGGTAATTCAAGGGTATAACATATTCTAAGACGATGAAATGAAAATGCTTCGGTCTTCAAAATCTTCTGTTCTGTTCTGTTCATAATTTTTAAGCTCGGTAGGAGTACTTTGCCTAAATACACAATTCCAACTTTCTGTTTCTTGGCTTGCACGGGAATAATAACGCTGGGATAGAAAAAACTAAAATTAACTCGCGTTAAGGAAAAAAAACGCCGTAGCTTACAGTATCAAAGCAGAAAGAAAGGGGTTGTGGCTAAAACCACATGAAACTTCCAGCACTGACAGAATTAAGGGGGGGGGGGGTCTCGCGGGTTTTATGGTTTGACATTTTAAATGAATTCACGTTGAATTAAATTTACAGTGAAAGAATATTCATATCGATTTTTATGGAAATTGTCTATTGTTAAAACTGATAGAATAAAAAACACGCTTTAAATCTAAATTCATTTTGATTAAAATTCAACAGGACGTTTCAACAAATAACTTTTAATTCGGCCTTATCATTATTCTGGCACTAAATCTCATCATAGATTATAAGTATTTGATCTATTTTGAAGCTATATTATCTCATAATTTCAAATTTTCCCAAGTATAATGTTCAAGTCATGAAAGATAATGTCTACAGGATAAACGTAGTACGGAAACGAAACGTAACTAATCATAAGTGGATGCTTCATTTTAAGATGACATTGCAAAAATACAAATAAAAAGCTAATCAGTACATGTATTTGTTTAAGTAGATAAAGCAAGGAAAACAATAAGTGTAATATGTGCTACATGCTGAATAGGGTGTACCTACTTTTGTATAAAATAAATTAAAAACATTTATCATATATAATACAAGGCGGGTATGATATAAGAAATCGTCTGCCACGCACGTGCGAACTGGGACTTATTTTACAAAAGATTATTTCATGAAAGGAATTTTTTAAAGTACTTTCTTTATTTGCTGATTGATATGATCTGATGTGAAAATTACATTAATAACAAGTGAATGTTGAAATTTAGGACAAGTTTACGAGTGATTTGTCGAAATTAATTTCAAAATTGTATAAACCTTAAACTAACTCGAATTTTACACCAACTTATTCAATACAGTATGATCGATCTTGGAACAAAAAAACTTGATTTGATTAAATATTTTCTGCACTCATAAAAAAATCCAACTGATATCTGGATTAGAATTTTAATTACAGCCAGAGTTCTTACCTGCGACATTTTTTGTAATTGTTTGAACCTGTCCCTCATCTATCCATAGTGACAATTTGCTCCGGGCGTTACATTGTGTCATCATTAAAAGTGTGACTAGAAACACACAACAAGTAAATGAAAACTCATACATTTTCTCGGCTAACCATTTATATTTTACTCTGATCATGCGCTTAAGTTTGGTCCAGCATCATGGTGTCGCTAAAATAATTCCAGCTCACATCTCGTACTTTAAACCAGAAACACTTCATTATTCATTAAATAGTATTTTGAAATTGTGAACCAAACACGCCTTGTCTGCCGAAGATATAATTCACCGTCACTCCTTTCACCACCACTATAAATATTGTATTTGTCTCAATGATTCTATTCATAATATATCCGTTCCCAGCTTCCAATCACATCTTCTTTCGCACAAGATATGTACTATAAGTTCGGTTAAATATGTAGCGTATATTTCAGAACATATTCACAAAATGAACAAATACCAATCAAAACCACCAATCGAACTCATGCAAGCGATTTTGCATTTATCGTACAGTAAAATACACAACCCGACTTTTATCTTCTTCCATCTTATCAGCGAAGAAGAGGCTTATGTTCCACTGAAGCGAATATGAGTTTTAATTCGAAAGTACAAGCCCCAGCGAATCGTCTGTAATTAAAATTTGATAAAATAAAGTTAACTTTTAAACCCTTAAAATCCCTACGCATCCAACCCTGAATTAGAGAGGATTTGAAAATACTACAAAACCGTTGATCCCTACTTTAAAATTGTATTCACAATGTCCCCTCAGCTATTATGAGTGTTAACCCCTTGTGTGTTTTTCAAGATGTGAAACGTTCAAATTTGTTCTCGTTCGGCCGACCTCATCCTAAGCTTCAAGTCAATGCATCACTAACTAAAATTACCGTAGAACTTATTTACAATAAGCCAACAGGTAAACAGACTTTGTTCAAATAGAAAACTTAAGGCTGACGGATATCGCTAGCGAAAATTACAAAAAAAGGTTTATTTCATAGAGAAGTGTGAATTAAGTTTAAAGATGATCACAAAAGGCATATAAAGTTAATTATTAGATTATGATAGATGTGGATTAACTTATTTATTATGTTAACAAGAAGAAAATGCTTATTATCACAGGACAAATATTTTGCAGGTACAGTTATTCACGTATAATCAGCTGCTGGGTAGTTCGGTTGGTATGAGAACCTGACCTGCAAGCTGTAAGTTATTGGTCCAAACCCGCTCTGGATATGGCTTTTATTTTTCTTGACTGCTTCGCTATGTACATCAAACATGAGGCTATTCTGTGTCCATAAGTCTGGGAGTTCGAGGACGAATTTTCATAGAGAAGAGGAGTATGTCGCCGGATTTATAATTGAGTGATAAAAAAAGCAGTCGCTATAGATAACTGCTGTCACCTGCCTGTCTAGTTCATTGATAGAAAACATCATTTGCCAGTAAGGTGTTTCGGAGGTCGCGCTTTGATACTCGCCCTGGCCACATGATTTTTTTTCTGAACTTACGACACGTATCATGCTAACTTTAAAGATTCATGTAAAAGTTGCCTATAAATCAAAAAGACGTAAATATTTTACTCCAAAGCAAATAAAACAAAAGCGATCTTTGTCTGCCGCTCAAAAAATAGCGACTCTGGCTCGCATGATAGTTTTTAAAAGTCACTGAAAACACATTTGTTTATACAAACATACGGACACAAACAACTTGGCCGTTTTTTCATGTTTTAACCTTGAACTGATTAGTGCATACATATATCTGTTGGTTATCTTATTTTAATTGTATGTCTGTTTTATTTCATAAGATAATTCAGTCATATTCAGTTTTATTACACTGTTAACTCTTACTTTATTTTATGACTTTGCCTAAACTTTAGCTCGATTTCTTTAACATATCTTTTAGTGTTTGTTAGAAAGAAATGTACAGTACTTTTGAACATATGTGTTTTTGAGAAAAAAAGTGTTATATAAAAACGGTATAATAATAATAATAATAATAATAATAATAACAATAATAATAATAATAATAATAATAATAATAATAATAATAATAATAATAACAATAATAATGATGATGATGATGGTAGTGATGATGGTGATGAAGAAGAAGATGATGATGTTGTTGTTGTTGTTGTTGTTGTTGATGATGATGATGAAAACAAGTTAATATATTATCGATCCAGTTTCCAAAGAGTGATCACGTGACGTTGAGGCTTGGCAACACAATTATCAGCTAATTACTAAACACGCTGGTCAGTGGGCTAGTGGCAACGGCACAGGACTTGTAAAAATCCAGGGGTCGTGAGTTCAATCCATCTCTTATCTACTAGCTTTGCTTATTGTCATTCAAAAGCGACGTTACACCGTTGTCCCATGTATCCTTCCTGCACACTTACCATGTAAAAGAACCAGGGATGACACCGAAATGAGATGCTTCCATATTGCGTTATATCCCCCTAGCTCTAAAATAACTATCATCTACATGGGCACCGGTCTTATGGGCAACTGCTACCGACAAGAAATCAACTCAAATAGATAGAAATAGATAATTTCAAACATGGCCTTGGGTGTCAATAAGCCTTAACCCTGATCCCAGACTATAGGAGCATAATTAGAAACAGATACTAAAATTGCCGGTCGACAAGTTACTCGTGAAATTGAACTAATTTCTCCCAATCTACGTTGAACCATACTGCTATGATTTGGTAACCATGCTATTGCCCCCACTGGTTCGATGGTACATTAACCATCGTTTTCCCTTGTAAAAACCTGAGGCTTTTTACAAGTCGTATGCATTTCCAGCATTTTTTCACGATTTGTCGGATCATTTATACATTCTGCGGGGAAACCTCTTACTGATACGTGTGAATTTTATATGTATTTAATCCTCCGAGCTTTCGTTTGGCCGCCTCTCTGATATGTATCATGGCTTCGTCACTTATGAAAATGGAGTGTGTAGTTTTGTCATTTTAGACGATAATACAAAATCTGCATGTTGAACCACGAGGGTACAAAAAGGTTTTCATATTTAGATTGGGATTAAGTCTTAGAATGACATAAAATTACATATAACAGCGAAATATAACATCTGTTAAAATAAATACAGATAGAACAGTAGAAACTGTGAAATAGCTTGCAGCACAAATATTTGAAATAAAAAAAACTGTGTTACATTAGAAATACATTCATATATCATTAAAAATAATTATAATTTCGAGTTAAAAGTACATAAATAAATCAGCTGGTCTGCTGACAGACATGATATATAAATGTATGGTTCCATGTTATATAATATTTTAGTGCCATAGCCTTTTGAAAATATAGTATAGATTTATATATGCAGTGTCTTTTATAGGTCTTTCAATGTCACTATGAAATCAATTTAAAAAGGTTGTATGTCTTTTGTCATTAACAGCAACACTGAAGCAACATGAGTTGGAAATATTGGATCAGTTTAACAACTAATACCAAACGGAGGCTAGTCATGCTCCTGCACGTTTTAACTGAGTTTCTTCTTGTTCTCCGCATACTTAACAAGATGAAGGCAGCGGCAACGGCTAACATTGACTGGGATATAGATAAATTAACAAGATGTATGCACGTTGAAATTTAAAAGCAAATAAAGCACTTTTTAAGTGACAGAAATATTGGTTCTAGCAAATTTATTGAGCTTGGCATGAGCAGACAATACGTCATTAATGTGGCGAAAATCCATGAAATTTATGCTTAAAATTATCCTATACTGAGTTAAACTGACGGTTGAAAAATTTTGCAGGGCAGTAAACAATAAACAATGTCGGGGGAGAACGGTTTATTTTTCTGCATGCGCTCTGACCGTTAACATGGCGTTGGAGTTATTACTCAAAACATACCGAATCTTTGACGTTTACCTTTTTTAAAAAATCATAAATCTACTTGCAATTCATAAACAAATTTTGTTGTTGTTGTTGTTGAATATTGTCAAATACAGTTAAGATATAATCCCCTCATTCATATGAGTTCGCCTTAAGAAAGTGAGTACGTTTTATTGTGTGGATATGTATTATTTCAACTCAGCTATAAAACTCTGTAAAAGTAAAAAATAAGGTAATATCTGTCACCGAATATGTGTTAAAGGGAATATAAAATATTTTAACCGTCTATTTATTCTTCAGTCATGAGAAAATTGTGATTGATAATTCAGAACAGCATTAAAAGTTTTATACAAATGATAGCCCACGCCTACCACATGTCATTTACAAGGTTTATTGTTTTATTCTGGTTCTATGTTTTTTGCCAAATCATTGCCAGTATAAATGATAAAAATGTGTACCACAATGAAGAAAAATTGAACAGTCATTGTAAAGGATATGTCGAAATAGAATTATCATGTCTAACAGGCAAATAAATTACGTTATATTTGTGGGTTTGGTTGATTAAGATTTTGTGAACGTTTATCCAGCGAAATACACCAGATTACGCCATAATAATGTTTAAACAAAATTAATTTGCGGTAAATAAAGATTTAATAAGCTTTATTCAATCATCTTAAGATCTAGTCCCTGATTTTTTGGGGATAACGTTTTCATTTGAAGTTTGGCACCGCCTATATCCAAGATATTTAATGACCAACCCTCACAATAAATTATTCCCAGAAGATATGAATCAGCAACATGTCATGTTTCATTATACGTCATCATTTTCGTCGGCGTTAATTTGAAAAGTGGAATGTTTTGAGCTGGGAGTTCACTGTGGAATTAATTAGAAAGATAACGGCTCATAAACAAAAAATAATTAACATTAATTGTAGTATGGACTGCAGACAGGGACCTGTAATTATTTTTTTATTTACGAATATGCGTCTGCAATCTATAATTTCTATACCATGAACAATTTAATATCATTACGTCATGGCCCTTTCAAATGTAATGATAAATTGTATTCAAAATTTTGCTTACTTACAATTGTATTTATCTTATAATTTTCATCCGACTTTGTACCCATAGAAAGGGCTTAAAGCTAATTTCAGATGTAAAGAACATGATATATTTAAGGTACAGATAGCATTAATGCAAAGAAAAATATACATCTTAAATTATATCCTTTTGTTTTAATTTCTTAAACCATTCATCAGTTACAGTGAAACACTAATAGCAAGTAATTGTATTTAATGATTTCTTGACAGACAAACATAGAGGCAGGCAGACATACGAACAGACATACGAACAGACAGACAGACGGACAAACAGACAGACAAACAGACAGACGGATAACTTTTCTTATAATTTCTCACATATTTGATGCAGCGTTAAATGCCCGATAATACCACACTTCTATTTCTTTAAATAATAATTATGCCCAGAATCCTGTGCTTAAGCTATTATCAACTAGAAAAGTTTTTTTCATGTGCATAAAAATGTAGCGACAAACCATGTTATTTTAGCACTGCGCAACAAGGTGGGGTCATTTGGGAAAGGATTCAGTTTCGCTTATTCATTCTTTTTTTTGGATATTCCACCAATGTATTAGCTAATCGGTGAATAAAGTTCAAGTGCGGTTTTCCAGAACAGGTAGCTGCAACATTTGGTAACTGTGTGGAAAATGTTGATTGCTATCATTGGATTGGGAATGTTCACTATCAGCTCAGGTGTAACAGATTATATTCATGATGAGCCCGGATAAGTCACGATCGTTGTATCGGAAGTCGGGGCATTGACAAGTACTTGTTTTCTTAATTAGTGAAAGACAAAACATCTATTAATGCCCCGTAATGATGAAAGGGAGGTATTTGTTTCATGAAGACGTATTCGTTTTTTTATCTGTTCGATATGTTCCTGACTTTTTGTACGCCGAAATTAGACAAAACCAAGATTTTAGCCAATTTTCTGTTATTAATGTTCTTCCAGTACGTACAGTCAGGCGTAAACTGTAAAATAAGTAAAATTGGTATGTCAGAACGTTTTGTATAATCTACACTGATCAGATGTGTATATTTTACAAGAACAAACTGGTCATCATAAGGTTTTTTGATAAACTGATAGTTTCACCTATTTATGCCTGATGGATTATGCCATCCTTGTCAGTTGGATGGGTCTTTTTTAACTAAAAGGGTTTCTGGTATAAAATTTCAATTTCATTCTATTTGGGAAGAAAGTCCTTTATACAAACAGTGTAGAGACTGTATACGGCGTCTGATCTGGGTCTGCACTGTTGTCTACGTCTACGTTTGTAGACGCCAGGATTTTAAGGGTTAAAACTGACAAGCCTCCTGCTTTGGCGAATACTTTGTCTCGGCGTTAATATTTAAGGCATGTATATATATTCATTGAATCTGTATTTTTAACATAAGAAAAAGTGTATAAAGAAGTGTTACCTTTACTACAGAATTTGCATGGTTTTACGCTGAGAAAGTTTGTCTTAAATACTTGGATTGCTTAAAATACTAAAAATGTACTTGTCCTTCGCTGTAACCTCAAACTTTTTTTTTTTTGCAGCAAGAAGAATTCATTTTGATAGTTTGCATAACAAGTTTTATTTCTCGGATGAATCGCTCAGTTTTGACTGGTACTATCCTTAAAAAGTTTCAGTCAAACACAACAGGCTAGCATGTTTTTGTCTCCAGCAGGCTAAATGTGAGCTTAATCACCAAATAAGCATAAATGTCCTAGAAAATGTTAATTTGCACACACTTTTCATAATAAAGATTTCAAGAGCAGCTGGAATATTTCAATGATGTACATCATTCCGTCACCGGTAAAGTTCAATTTAGAAACTAGAAAGAAAATACATTGTTTACGCGTTGACGTCATCTGACTGTATTGACATAGTGTTGTAACAAGAAGTATTGTTCCTAATAAACTCTTAAAAGCAGTCAGAGTTAAAGTAAGAAAATGTCATGGTGAATTTTAAAACAAATAATAAATTTGCAAATCTGGTCTGGGAAAAACTCCATTAAATAGTCGTGGTTGATAAGGCTGTTCCAAGCTTGTGGACCAGGAAAAAATGCCACATCTTCTTGGAAAATACATTATCTGTTTAAAAACTGCAGATAATGCTTTAATTTCCTTCATTCTCGTAGTTTCTTTGATTATAGGGAAAGCAGTCGTCAATTACACTGAGAAACTTTGCATACTCTCATGCAAGGTCTTCACGTACGAAGGTCCTTGGCGTACGTGTCTGTTCTTGTATATCAAAATATGTTCTGTGTCAGTGAAAACAAGGAAATACGTGTAGTTATAACCATCAATTTCACACTTATTTTAAGTATTATGATTACATATTTATTTAAGCAAAATTGTTAAAGGTCTGTTCACACATAAATGTCATGTAAAAAGTCACTATACTCAAAAGCAAACACATTGCCAAACAAAAAGCATAGCAGCCGGTTCGTAACAACCCCTACATCAAGTTCAAAATTTCAAACAAAGTTTTAACAACAACAACAACGAAAGTACTCTTTATTTCCAGAAATGTTGAGCTTAAATAAAACGTGAAAATAAACGTGGATGGAAGGCTGCATAGGTGTTTAAAATAGTAATTCGGTGAAAAGAAAAATGTCCAACCGTACTTTTTCAAACGAAGTTCTCCACACAGAATAATATTACAGATACAGCATAAAGCTACATTACAACTGAAACATATCAACTCGAAGATGGTTAAATCGGTAAATAAAAGTAATATAAGTAAATGCCCAATACTGTTCGCCTTTTGTCACAAAGTGGGTTAAATATACCCCAAGACTGTCAAATAAGTACTTACCGAAAAAAGGTGTTGTTAGTTATTGTTTATTCGCACTAGAAAGATACTTCAAAAACTTTAATTTCAATAACCATGTGCATCCTTGATTATGTTGCCAGTTGCTTTCTAAATAAAATACATATATACAACAAGAACTGTCACTGTAAGATGACAATGCCCCCGAAAGTGGTGCGTTGACCTTTGAGCTGAGAACCAGTCATTCAGGGGTCAAGGTCAAATAAATATAGGTCAGTGGGAAGGTCTTATCCAAAGGGGGTTGTGTCTAAGTATGAATTAATTCCACTTACTAATAAGGAAGTTATGGGCATTGTTAAAGTTTTTGGACAATTGGATCTTCAAGGAGAAGGTCATTAAGGGGTCAAGGTCAAACAAATATAGGTCAGTGGGAAGGCCTTGTCCAAAAGAGTGCTGTGTCCAAGTATTAAGTAAATCCACTTACTAATAAAAAAGTTATTACCAATGTTAAAGTTTTCGGACGGACTGACGGACGGACTGACGGTCGGACAGTTCAAAAACTATATGCCTCCCTTCAGGGGCATAATTATAATACGAACCATCATAATACATAGAGAGACAAGGAGAAATTTGAAATTTTGTGCATTCGACTGGTGAAATATTTGAAAACTGACACTTTGTCTATTAGAAATGACGCCCGTCACGTCTTACATAAAAACAACTGTGACAAGCAGTGTCGTTGTGAGATTGTCAGTGAAAGATTGCTAAGCAACTACAAATGCTAAATGTTCTTCACTGTGCGTGATCATGTTTTGATTCGGTTTTTGACAGTACTCCGTTAATATTGACAAGTACATGAACTTATCATATAAATAAATGTGTATTAAAATAACTTTTCAAAGGGTTTCTCTCTTTAAAAAACACATAAATGACATAAAAAACATTTATGTGCATAAGATTAAACGCTTTGAGTTTTAACACAACACAGCCGTCATAATTAACAAAATTTCCAAGTGGTCATGTTTGTAAGTTAAGCAAGTCGGAACCGCTTTGCTAGTTTTTATATACCTAAATTACTAGAGATGTGTGAAAGTCGTTTACGACAGTTGCATGTCTTCTGTGTGATGAAAAATGTAAAATTTTGAACCGTCATCATTTTCTTCCATGGTGGTTATTTGCATTTTTTTCTTAATTATCAACCATTATAGATTCGCAAGGAAATAACTTGTATTAACTAGTGAAAATACTGTTATTGGTGAAACGGCTGATTATTTATTGTAAAGACATATTCTTTAAACTAATTATAGTGCTACAGGAATTTGTAACCAAGGCATTTCTGTAACATACGTACTATTTTATTATTACGTACTTTCGCTTCTGAAGGCTGATAAAAGGGGTTTTCCATGGGAGAGCAGTGATCTAGAGGGATAGCGCCGGATTCACGATCCGGACATTACCTGTTCAAGTCTCATCAGGGGTGAGAGACTCCAGTGACTTGCTGCATTGCACTCTTTCGGGGGCGAGTACTGGTTTGAACTCAGGAAGCGGTCATCGAGCAGTTATAAGTTCTTGTTTCGTAATCGATTCTCAACCTTTCGAAATGAGTATGTTAAGTTTAATCAACAAGTTATTGTTTATACAATACACATAAAGATAAGAGCGATCTTGGTCCTCTATAGGCAATGTACCCCGGGCACTGGATTGTCTCTATGATATCTTTGTACGAGGACGATAATTGTCAGTCTGTATAAATTCTATAGCGTACAATAAACCAATCTCTCTGTGCCCTTTGCAAAATGCACATGAAATTGCAATAAATGTTGCGTTTGATATGTGGAAAGACAGCGTCGGGAGGTATAGCATTAAACAACACAAGTAATTATTTCTGTCTTTATGTGCCATCTGGGCTCGTAGAAAGCCATTTCATTTGCACTTTGTTATATATGTTTTATTTAGGGAATTTTCATACAGACTTAACATATGGGAAAAATTTTTGACTTCGCGAATCTGTTAGGTCTGCTTTCGTTTTATTGTATACAGTTTAATACCCTTGTTTTTCTTTCTTTCTTTCTTTTATATTCTCTTTTATCTAAGAAAGGCTGCAATGAATCGTTAAAGGATACAAGACTTTAAAGATTTTATTTATAATTATTCATATAATGCTGCCTATCTTTTAATCTAATTATAATTAAGAAAATTGTAGTGATGTCTACTCTTTGAAAAAAAAGAAAAGAACAACATTAAAAATCTTTTTTTATTAAATATTTCATTTGAATAAAAGTTACTCATTTATTCAAATTGCATGAATTTGGATTTTAAAGAAAAAATCTTTGACTTGCTTGATAAGAAGTTAAACTGCCAATAATAATGGAAGGTTTACTATTACTTTTTAATATATTTTCAAATATTGACTGTTCAAGATATATAACAATTCTTTTTTTTTCATCCATGATTTTAAATGTTGCTCAAAACCTTACAATTTCTATTTTTTACTAAACGAACACCACTTTAACTTGGGAATCATACTTATTTTGTAAATTAGTGTTCATTTAGTAAATTGGTTAATTATGTTCGTTGAAAAGATTAACAAGCCTAAATGTTATCTAAAAGAAGCGAGATTTCACGAGAATCTCGTCGTCTAGAGTACGTGACCTGTGCACAACAACAAATTGTTTTCTGTTTACGTACGAGAATGAAAAGGTAGCTAACTTCTAGCAAGTGTTGGCTTAGATTTAGAATAAAGATGTCATAAAATGCAGATGTGACTCTTAATACAGAACATAAAATGTTTGCCCTACTTACCTTAACCCGTGCGGATTAAGATCAGCCTGCTAACCCGTACGTATTTCGTCATGATTTGTACTGTTCGCTTTTTTAGCCAGTAAGATTTTAATTATCAACCCCATAAATGATAAATGAGTCCGTCCGAATTGAAGAATGGACAATTCCATTTTTAGAATTTAACATCAAAAATGGTCACTGGTTGTTTAATATTGGTCCTGATCGCCTCTGCGCGCATAAAACATATCTGTGTCATTGTAGAGGGATGTTGTGTGGACAGGAAAGAATTGTGTCTGGTGAGATTTTTTTCACAGAATAATATTTGCCCATTTGATATTGGTACTTCGCTGTATGGCTAGTTACATATTCATTTTTTAACTTTCTCGGATTTATTTTGTGTTTTGAGTAAGCGGAAGAATATGATAGTAATGCATCAGTTCCATGATGCTTAACATTTCAAAATAGACTTTAATTTATGATAAATAAGGCTCCGCCAATCCATAGAAAAGTTCAAGCCCACACACTTAAGGATCGTTCGATTAGAAATGAACCATGCTGACATTTAATTCAGTAATCAAGCACACCGGAACCACTTTCGTGTTTCGTTTCGAATGGGTGACGAATCGTTCTGATAAGTTAACCAGCTACATATCTTTTTGACTACCTTTATTAGTGAGAGCGATTTAAAAATGATTTTGATGTATTAATTCTAGAACCCGTTTAAAATCTTCCAAACCTGTCAGGGCATACCGAAAACAAGGTATTTCAAGCGGATACAGCGGGTTGCGTCCACTAAATTCTCGGACAAATTAGAAAAAAATGTAAATAGGGGTGTAATATGCCTATTATAACTATTTAAAAATGGTCATCTTTTGCCAGAGGCCAGTAAAGTGCACCAAGAACTGGTTATTTAAAGAAAAGCATATCATTAGTGATAATCTAAGGAAAATCTGAACTATTCTGGGACTTAACTAAAACTAAAAGAGATTAAACAAAACAAACTTATCATCTCAGAATTCCCACATCAAAGATATCAAAAGTTTTACAACAGAGTTAGATTTAAGGATAGAAATACCTATGAAATGACGAATTATTTTGTCTAAGAAGAGATTTTTTTTGCGTAGAAACATGGTGCCATACACTAAATGTCCTTGTATTTAGTCAGTTGATAATCGTCTTGGAGGGATGGCGAATTATAAAATGCATATTTTTTTTGCTGCTGAAAAATAAAATTGTTTTTTTTTAATAAAAATTACTATGTACATTTGTATGTCTCTATTGGTTTTTTTTCACTTACTTTAGTTTATTAATTATATAGTTTTCTCAAAACCATGGCCATTAACAGACAAATCTCTCACTGAACCAGCAATCTCGTCTGCTGTCGTGCAGGGACATGATTTTTGATATGTTCTTCTTAATCTTACAACAAAAACAGTTTTAAGAAAAGTTTGTTTAAGGTCGACAGCGAGTGTTGTGTGATATTAATATTACTTTGTAATAGATCAAAAGGCAAACGATATATAAGCATCCCACAAAACGTAATTATGTTACACAAAACGTTGTTTACAAAGATGCGAAATACACACATTTCTCTGAGAAGCATTTGCATATTTCACTTTTCGTACAATCTAAGTTTTGTAACTCTAGCATAAAAGACAAACCCTTTTAATGTAAACGCTATTGATAATTGTCTTGTGGTAGGTTTTGGCCGTCAGTTGAAAGTATTTTTCTTTTGAAAAGTAAAAGCAAAAGGTTTCTAAGGGGGCATTAAATGCGCCCCTCCAACAAACGCACCACTAATGTACGAATAGTCTTGTAATTAAATTGTGCCCTGCCCCACCCACATCTTCTAGAGTTAAAGCAGAACGGGCAGTAAAACTGTTACAGCTGAAACCTTCGTTATTAGATTACCCTTTTAACTATGTATCAAGTCTTCATAAAAACTGCATGGGAAAGGTAACAGTATGTAAAAAAAAAAAAAATAAATAAATGTGACTAAAATTTGCATCAGGCATCGAGAGATACTGAAGTCGTTGTTTGGTGTCTCTAAATTAAGGAACGGATGTGAAAGAATAATAACTTACATTTAATACACCCTTCAATACTCGCTACATTTACACGTAGTTTTTAAATGTTGGAGAAGTGATCGAGAGGTAAGAGCGCCGGATTCCAGAGCTGAGGTCGCTGGTTCGAACCAACTAGGGTTAGAATCTTCAGTTACTTTCCGCATTGCACATGTTCAGCGTGTGTACTTGTTTGAACCTAGACAGTGAGAGAAATAGCTATAAGTTGCAAAAGCTTGCTTCCCCGTTCATGAAACTGAAAAGATTTAAATTAAGTATTCGTATTTTTTCTGAAAGATTGTTTATCAGTGAGTTACTTGATTAGCTAAATAAAGCTTTTACCGCAAGAACAAGATTAGAATGACACGGAATTCCTACATTTCAACCTGCATGATTAAAAAATAAGAGAAGTGCAGTAAATCTGTACATACATAACAGTAAATAATAGTACAAGTGTGGTTACTAACTAATTCTGCAGTTCAGTTTAGCAGTCATATTTCGACTTTTGCAACATCTATCATTGCTTGGAAAGAAGGGCAATATTTTGAAAAAGAAACAGAAAAAAAATGTTTGAATGTAAATTTTGTGAGAGTGTACATAAACCTTATAGACAAGGTATAATACACATGCATGTTAGCAGAAGTATTTCAGACGCAAAAGTTAACCTAAGCCTATAAAACGGACGTTGAACGGATCAATCAACGAAACTTAATTGGTTGTAAAGTTCAAATCAATTTTGACACCGTAAATAGAAGTAATTGTTCCGTACATCTTCTTACTCTATTGTCAACCTGTTATAATTTCTTTAAGTGAAAATTACCATTGAGTTTTTGAAAGAAGTATCTTTAGCTAGGTGGTAATTATACGGTGGCCTGTAATTTTAACAAATTGTTATTTTTGTTCGTTACTTTAGCGGAAAGAGCATCGGCGACTATATGATAATAAACGCAGTATTTCCCACGACTGTGTACGGAAGCTAAATATAAAATTTTAACTAATTATTCTGTTTCGAAGATTTGAATATAATGAATTGCAATTTTATATAAGGACGGATTTTCTAACGTGGCTTATGAAAGGTGCTGCCATCTTTAATCTAATCGGCAAAGATTAAGAAAAGAAAAATAGTGTCCGTCCCATAGATTTCAGCATGTTGGAAGAGGATGCTACCAAGCCACTTCAAACCCAAGCATCAACAAGATTTTTTACCGAAGAAACCGGCCAAAAAATACCTTGATAAGTTTACGTCTCCATCGAGCTTTATACATTTGCATTAACTCCCTGTATAATTTACAAACAATGCTTATGGAATGAGGAAAGTTACTGCAGACGGGAATTCTTGACAGGTTCGAACCCGCTACCCCCGGATCGGGAGTCTTGTGTTTTACCCGTCGAAAACTGACCTATATATAAACAGAGTGAGATTAATATACTTTACAGGTCTAGTAACTTTTTATGATTTATAAGAATTTGTTTTCACATGCATTAAAAAATAAAGAAGGAAAAAATATAATTAATTAACACGAGCAAATTGACAATGTATCCAGTAGGCTAACACAACACAAATGAAAAGTATATGTTTTTTTATTCTTTTACCACAAGACATTGTTATTGTTATATCATCAGGACAAAAATCTGATTTTTTATGACAGATCATGTTCGAAAAAGGAGATACAGTTATTTTCATACATGTATTAATCGTTACATAATTTCTGCAAATAAAACAGAAAAAATATAGACCAATTTATCTTCAAACACTAAGAACAAAACTCTATTCAAAATTTGATTTATTGAACGCTCTCAAGAGGATCAAAATACCTTTATTACCGAGTGCAATCTTTGTTCAACTTTTGATGTGAAGCAGTCGAGGGGATTTTGAGTGGTCATTTTAAATCTTAAAAGTGGGTTTAACATGTCTTAAAGTCCCCTCTACAGCTCTGTCAATACCATCAAAGGAACACAGAGTCAAGTTTGTTTTCAAAAGAATTTGTCAACACTGATTGGATTGTTTGAGCAAACATGTCGTAAATGCATTGTAAACAGAGATTAAAAAGTAAATTCGATTTTCAAGGGAACTAAAAGTAGGTATTTAAAGCAAATGAGGTAAATATGAGTTGTCGTTCTTAGATCTAGTGTTAAGTCTACATACTACAAAAGTAATTGCAGCTTTCACTTTAAGAGATAAAACAATATAACCTGCGAGGCAGTGAAATATCTCTTTGGTATTTCATGAAAGTCCGACCTCTACGTTTCAATTTGTGAAATGTTGCCTGGGATACTCTCAATCTACAGTAGATATACGCAGAATCATTTCAAAGGAAACTAAAATCACTTTCATATGGGTGAAAGGCGCATGAGGCGCTTATTTCATATGGGTGAAAGGCGCATGAGGCGCTTATTTCATATGGGTGAAAGGTGCATGAGGCGCTTATTTCATATGGGTGAAAGGCGCATGAGGCGCTTATTTCATATGGGTGAAAGGCGCATGAGGCGCTTATTTCATATGGGTGAAAGGCGCATGAGGCGCTTATTTCATATGGGTGAAAGGTTCATGAGGCGCTTATTTCATATGGGTGAAAGGCGCATGAGGCGGTTATCTCTGTGGTAACTTCCCGTCTCTATTCATGAAACACTGTTTACAGGTTCTATAATCAAAACTGTGTCGATTCCTTTGTTTAGTGGACCGCAATTTCATGCCTTTCTGAATAACCAAGAGCAGATTTGAATGGGGGAACAGCAAGCAATAAATACTTCAAATGAAAATGTGTTGATAACAGATGAACAGTGTATGACTTAAACAAGACTCACAGCAATTTATTCTTAATAGCATCCTATATCAATATTTGAACACTTCTTGTAACCTTGACGTTGAGAGCACGTGCCTGATTTTTTGCTTGCGACATACCTCCATGCTACACAGAATTCTTGAGCAATGTCATGTCAGAATCATATACCGATAGGGGACTATATATCATATGTTCTTATTCTTATTTTAGACAAAAGGTCTATTTCGTTAGTGTTGTCTTATCCGTCAAGGCTAAAGTGGCATATTTCTGCTGTCAGATAAGCAGTTACGGTTCGCAAACAATTTTGTTGTTGGTTGAAATCAACTAGCAGTAATATGCCACCCTACGTGACCAGACAGTTTATCCCTAATCGTGTCCTCAACAGAGAATCAAAATCTATAAATAAAGGCTTGATATGCTGCCTAGCTTACAGACTGAAAGCAAGTGTTCCCCCACAACTTATTCAAATGACCATATATTCAGATAAGCAAAAAGATCTTGAACAGTAATATGGGTTGATAATAGTATGTCCCAGATCTCAACAGAGAGTCTCATACCCGTTTAAAAACAGCCGAAGTGAGAGCCTTGATTTTTTTTAAGTAACAAGAAAGAGTGAAAGAACGAAAAAAAGTTATAAAACTGGCCATAATCGTCCTAAAAAAGTTATAAAACTGGCCACAATCGTCCTAAAAAAGTTATAAAACTGGCCATAATCGTCCTAAAAAAGTTATAAAACTGGCCATAACCGTCCTAAAAATAGATCAAAATAGAACTCTAGTATGTTACAAAATATATAGTTATTTTTCGTGGGAGGCAACCTCTTAATCACCGGGTATTAAATTGCTTCGGAAATGCCGAAATTTCTCCACAAAGCGAAAGTAAGTGTTTTTATATCCACTGACGAAACTAGCCATGGTATAATTACAAATAAACAGCCATTTTTTAACAAGGTGCGTATGCATCAGTTTGAACATTTGCATAAACTGGCGATTATGTTATTTTTTGTGTTAATGGGCGTTATTATAGGTTATAGGTTATTACAAAGGTTTTCTTATTCTTTGTACTCCCTTCTTCTAGGTTCATTTTCAGTAAATCTCTTGTTTAATTCTTAATAATTTGGCTTAGTATATATATTTTGCTTTTACAGAGCGAGCTAGTCTCTCTGTATCTCTGTTTGTTTCTGACTGTCGTAATGTCATGATATGCATTTTACAGTGTTAGGATTTTATTTTTCTTTCTAGAACTATCTAGAAATTTTAGTTTTTGATGGGTGGAGGCTCATAAATTAGTTCAGTGCATATCCCAAGAAAAGTAACAATGAGTTATGACTCATCGCTTTTCTGATACCTTGAATGACCAGGACAAAAGTCGGACAGGCGGACAGAATGTCGCTCGGACAGAGACTTTCAAAGCCAAATTCTCTCTTAAGGATGGGGGCGAGGAGGCATAATCTCATCGACAACGTAGAATGTCAATTGCTAAATTCTTGCAAAATCTTGAATTTCCTTTACTAATGCTACACTAACAACTTTTTGTGACACAAACTTGCAAAAACGATTTCAGCGTAAGTGGTTTCCCAGACAACAGCAAATATTTTATTGCATTTAAACAAAGCAAGATTACCATGATTCCGTTTATATTTTTTTCGTATTCTAAACTTAGTTATTAGCCGATTCTGAATCGTCCTAATGTTCATGATAAATAACAATAAAAGTCTCTTTATCTATTAATTTAAAGACTTGTGCAAGGTAGCCTTAGTTATAAAGGCAGTGATAATGTCTTGATTGCAAATTTACGATGCGATTTCGAACAATGATTTAGTGTTTATTCTTTACATGTGACGTCTATATAAATAAAGGTTTTGTCATTGTATTGCCCAGAGCTATCGATTCGTTTGTTGCTTTTTCTGCTATCTTTAAAATAAAATTTTCCTTAGAACTTCAATGTTATTTTGTTTCTCACAAGAGAGTTTAGAAATAACTTACAAGATACTGGAATAACATGTGGCCTTGTTCTTCAGGAAATCAGTAACGTAGCAATAACGCATAATAAAGGGTGTTCTTTTAAAGGGATATACCCTAAAATGTACCGATGATAAACGCCGTATGTTTTTTTTAAATCGATCTCTTTAAGATGAAAAATAATTGATAGTTTTAAATAGAACGTTTGTTAAAAATGTTTCCTTACGGCATATAGCAACAAAGTAAGTGCAGTAGTGATAAATGGTTATCCACCTAAAAATGACTCAACAACAACAACAACTCTTTACATTCAGACTTATTATAGTACCTTCAATTTCTCAGTTGTGCTAAGATATTTCGACTGACACCTTGAAATAGGATGATAATTTATTCATAATTCATTCAAAACTATTCACATTTTCATGATTGTCAAGAAAATGGAAAATTCGAACTTTTAGGTTGCCTGTTTAAGATACAAATCGCTGAATTCCGTTTCGACATGCTGCAACCTGGTGCTGGTGTAGACGAACATGTTGGTGGGGGAGTACTGTAATACATTTACATTCAAGGTAACTTTTAGTCCCCTACCGGTGTTAACACTGAAGGAGATTATAGGTTTACCCTTTGTCTGTCTGTCTGTCCGGAAATCTAGATTCCGTGATAACATAACACCCCTAAAAATTAAGTTGACGAAACTTGGTATATGAATAGATGGCAATATGGAGATTATGCACGACACTTTTTATTTTTTCTCAGATCAAAATTCTGTTTGCTATTGTAACGGAAACAGTCAAAATATGGCTTTAAGAGATGGATCTATTGATAACTCAAAATGATTACCAGCCAGGTTAATAGAAAGATATTATGCAAATAGATGGTAAAGTGAAGATTATGGACGCCATTTTGTTTTGTTTTTCCTCGGATCAAAAATATGGTTACTTTGGTAAAGGAAATAGCTCTAATATGGCTTTAAAAGATGGAATCTTTGATAAACTCAAGAAAAATACGAAAATAAGTATGTAAATAGGTGACAATATGGAGATTATCCACTTCACTTAAACATACAACCTCTGAAAGTGTGCATTTAGTCCATAAGCCTACATATGAACTTGGATCAAACCTTGATATTGTTTTCACAAACTACCCGGCTGGAGGCTGCCATTTGACAAACATACCAGTGTACTTTTCAGACCATGGCCACCATCTGATCTCTGTGCAGACGATACAGTGTACAGTGATACAGGTCTCTGCTTTTGTGTATTGACACTTATCTCGTCCTCTGAGCTCAGTCAAATGTCTGGCCATAAAAATCTCATAACCAAACTATGTGAGGAATACCTGGGTGAAACACTGGAGATATAGCTTTAAATTTGTATGCATATATGGTACTAAATTCAGAAATGTTATTTTCAATTTTTGTTATTTGATTTTCGAGGCAGAATCGGCAGTGTTCTTTTGTGTTACGAGCAACACCATCAACTTGTTAATTTTTACGTTGTCTCACTTCTCAAGAAAATGTAAAAAGTTTAAAATTCTAATTCTGTAGGCGAAAGTTAAGTGGTAAAATCTTGCAATTCTAGAAAAATTCCCAGACCATAGGTGTTATTGTAGGTCTATTTTGAATATGTCTTTAAATAATGTATAATTTATTGTTCAACATTGAATTGAATAATCAGAGGCCCTTGTGATATTGCCAAATCAGTATACTCTAGCATAAACACAACCATTGAAATGAGGTAGAGAACGGACATAAATTGGGCCGAACATTTTGCGCCCCCCTAACCTGAAATCCTGGATCCGCCTCTGAAAGGGGAGTACATAGTAGCTCTGAACCTACAGCTGTTTACTCAACTGAAAAGCTACTTTGTGGCGTAACTTACTAAACTGTAATTTTATCTAGCTAAATTAGTTGTTTAGCCACGTTGCATTGACTAACAGCAGACTATTATAAGATATTTCTAGAAACAAGTTTTGCACCTAATTATGTTTTCCTTATAAATCTTTTATTGTCAGGACGTTGACCTCATAGAACTTAATTGATTAGATTTTAGTAGGATTAAGCGCGGGAAAATTCTTCACCTATCTCATGTAACAGTATTGTCATATTTGCTTGTGGGCAACAGACGTTCTTGCTGAGAATTTACAAATATTTGGGTAGGATAGTCGAAATGTCGCAGCGGGACCAGTTTCTTGAAATGCAGACGACTTGTAAAAAAATAACCATATTTAACCTTTTAAAGTATGACTGTTCTGAATGGCGAAAATTCACAGAGGTCACATAAATTTAGATGTGTCTCCTCTTAAAAAAACATCGCATCGTATCAGAATACATCTGGTAACATTGTCTGGCGACGGCTTAATAGTTGGTCGTTATTTGTGGAGACGTCGTAGGATAATTGTTATACCATTGTCATGTAGCAGGATGGACTTTATAGCTTAGAAATGTAATCAACACATTAAAGTTCTGAGTCTCTGTATAAACTGAATGCTTTACTGCAGTTAAATCGCAGTTTTAACAACAAGGATTGAATAAAGTATTTCCCTGCCATTTTCACAATGAATAAAGACGTATGCATGGATATTGCAACATTAGATAGCACTGACGACTAAAGGAAAACGGTGTTATAAGGTATGAAAAATATTTTTTACCTTTTCATAGGTGAATTATCTAAATACAATCTGAATAATTTACCTTTATTTTTATTTGTATCAAAATTTGTAATTCTTTCGATTTTTTCTTAATTTTGAAAACAACAAAACTTGAAACTTATTTTTTCACTCAATTGGTTAAATAGTTATTAAATAAATAAATAAATAAATAAATAAATAAATAAATAAATAAATAAATAAATGACCAATCGAATTAATATGTAAACATATAAATAAATAGCTTTTTAACTTTAATATCAAAATTTGTTACAAAAACAAAACTGTTAAAGTATTTATCAGGAATGAAAATATAGAAATAAATATAGTAAAATACTCTTTTAAGCATTTGTTGAGAAAAACAAACAACAAAACAAACGATTTTACAACTGAATTTTAAGAATTTTGAAGTAAAGACTGGATTTTTCTACTACGACAGTTTACATTATTATGAAGGGAACTAACTCTAGCACAGGTAAGATGTAAATCAATAACTTGGATTATCATAACACAAGTTTATCCATAAAAAGCAACCTGTAAAGTACCTTTAAACTAGAAAAAGCGATTTTTCTGATTTTATTAGCACTAAAAATCTTTATTGAAACTAAGTTCTCGTCACCAGAGAACTTCCTTTAACATGTACGTTTTAACAATTTGGTCGATTACAGAATGACAGCAAGCAAGTAAAGCCAAAGATAACCTTACAACCTAAACTTCAGGCTTTGTTCAAAGATGAAAACGAAAAATTAGTGCACCGACCTTATAACCTAAACTTAAGGCTTTTGTTGATAGATGAAAGCGAAAGGTTAAGGCCATAGATCGCCCTGATAACCTTAAATGATGTTTTTGTTGATGGATGAAAGCGAAAAGATCGCCCTTATATCCTGATCTATGGCTTTTGTGGGTGAATGTGAAAATGTTTAAGCCAGGATCGTCCAGATAGAAAAGTTGTAAACTTGTAGTTTTATAAAAAAACAATTTGAGGATAAAGGCATAACGATTCTACTTATAGATTTGATGAAAATAGTATATTTTCGGTTTTATCCCCTCAAATTGTTTTCAATTCAGTTATAACAGTTTTAAAATACTTGACATTGTTTTACAATTATTTTTCAAACGCCAGTTTCAGTTTAAGTACAAACAAAACAAGACTCTGTCACAGACAGTATATCCCCCGCCGATTAGTGCTTGTCTGATGAAAGGGTTAAGTCAGACATTGCATATAAAGAAAATTGGAAAAACAATTCAGTATACTTTTTTCAAAGAATAACTTTGTGGTTATCATCTTGATAAAAAAAAGAAACACTGAAAAAAAAATGTTATTCTTTATACGTAGTGAATAACAAATTAGGGGCCATAACTCTGTGTTCAATGGTCCGACCGGGACATTCCAATGATTTGCACATCTCCTTTTGGTAGTGATGGACTTAATAAAGTTTCATTGTAATCCAGCAACCCTTTGCCGAGAAATAGCGCGGAAACGAATATTACTCTGATTACATACTGAATAACTAATCAATGCCCATAACCCTGTGTTAAAGTGTCAAACCAGAACATGCAGAGGATTTGCGCATTTCCTTTTGGTATTGAAAGTTCCCACAAAATTTTGTTGAAATCCTTTCAGTAGTTGCAGAGAAATAGCGTGGAAACGAAATGATATTCTGGGGCCATAACCCTCTGTTTAATGGTCTGACCAAGATATGCCAATGATATGCGCATCTCTTTTTGGTATTGATGGCTCCCATAAAGTTTCGTTGAAATCCAGTAAGAAGTTGCCGAGAAATAGCGCGGAAACGAATGTTACTGTATAGATACTGCATAACTAATCAAGGGCCATACTTCTGTGTTGAAGGGTCAAACCGGAACATGCCGAGGATATGCGCCACTGCTTTTGGTATTGAAAGTTTCCATAAGATTGCAATTAAATCCAGTTAATAGTTGCCAAAGAATAACGCAGAAACAAAATTCGGACGGACGGAAGGACGGACGGACGGACTGAAGGACGAAATGACGGACGGACGGACAGCGCCAAAACAATATCCCCCTCCCGATTCCATCGGCGGGGGATAAGAAAACAAGCAATTTAGATCTTTGGAATATTTGTTATTATGCTAAAGCCATTTGTTTGTTTGTTTTGTTTTGTTTTGGATAGGAATGCTAAATTTTCGAAGATGGCTGGGCGATCACAATCTCAATCAAGGAACAGGTTTTGTTAATATGAACACTCTCGATGGCACAGTCCTGTCAAATCAAATAATTATCCTTGACACAGTCTAAATTAATTTCTTACACGTATTCAAATTTATACAATTATGTATCTTCATTATTGAGAAATAAAATAGATACGTCTAGATAAATTAAAGCAAAAACGACTCATTTTTGCTCAGTTATTACAATACTTTCGGTTCTTTGATTATTATACAGTGAAATATTTAGATAAATTTGCAATGCTCTTAGGACCACACCTATCGTTATTAACTCATTGCCTATGCTGTAATACATCAAGATAAATTAAAACAAAAACGACTCATTTCAGGTTACTTTCAAAGATGTTCGGAAGCCTGTTTATTTTGGGTACCCTTGTGACAGTGGTGTCGGCGCAAACATTCACGACAAACATCAAACCAAACTGCTCAATGAAATATGTCCAGTTGAGAGTAAAGTTCCAGAACTGTTTTCCCGCGCGATTGTATGCGCGTGCTTGCCATGGCGCGTGCATGTCGTATACGACCGTTTCGTCGGTGGATCCGAAAAAGCTTGAAACGAAGTGTGAATGTTGCCAGTACGTGGGGCGGAAAAGAAAACGCTTTGGGATAAAGTGTCCACAAAAACAAAATAAGAACCTTTACAAGATTCGAGTGGCCTCAATAACATTACCAAAGCGATGTATGTGCAGGCCATGTTCAACAGCGCCAAACCGCATTCTCTCGGCAGAGAGGTCAATATTTATGAGAAATCCTATGTTAGATCTGCTTAAATTCAGCTTTCACTGAGATTTTGATAAAAAGAATTTACCTATGTTGAAAACTAAAAGTCATAATTCATTACAATAAACTTGTTTCCGTCTGTTATGTACTAGTATACACCATTATAAAACATGTGAACTTATTTGAAAATTACAGCAGGCCTTTATTAAGGATTATAATTTTCAATAAGGAATTTCTTCGTTCACCCAATTTACAAATTTTATAAAACGGAAGGTAGTTCTTCTTTGGTCATAATTATTCACACATATGTGTACGATGGTTTCCTGTCCATATCTTTCAAGCTCCTGCAATTTACTTATTATAAACAGACCAAGACAGATTTAATTAAGCAGAAGATAATTACTAATGTAACACTAATAACATACATAGACTACGTTCTGCTGTAATTTTTGTTTGATAATAGTTGTCTGTCACGCAGTTTTCAACTAATAACTCGATTTCTTGAAGTGATTATTTTAATTATTATACAAGTAAAAGACGAATATTTCCTTTTTAGGGTATGCATGTAAAATGTTAATAATTTGCTGTCGTCTAGATATAATAATAGAGCTGTTTTCAATTTAATATTTTCCATAGAAATATATATAGATAATTACCATGTACTCAGATGTTGTTTATTTTTTTGACGATTCCTTTTACTTTTTCTATGTTAAATTCACTCATTTTTAACCTTTTTAAAATAGAGTAATGTTTTTGTTTTCTATTTGCGAACAATATACACTCATTTTTCACGTCGTCATAGTAACCAAGTATCTATTAGGCGGGACAGTCCAATTTTTATTATGTTCTTGTAAGCTTCTATCATGTGTATCTTCCGCGTTTCTTATGCAAAAATAGCGCGACGTCGCAAGATTCATGAATGACGGCATGTCAATGTACACTGCAAAGTACGACGTCATATCCGTTAACTTTGTATAATCGCAGAAAACTAGCAACTGTTGCTTATAGCAAATCGAGGAAAAATGACGTCAACGGATTATGCTGAACATCGCACTTTTATTAAATTTTGTGTGAATCTTGGGAAGACGCCCACGCAGACGCGGAAAATGCTAGAAACTGCTAAAGTTATGCTTCCTGTTTGCCGGGGATTAATTTTCAAGTGGCACAAGCGTTTAAGCGATGGTCGGGAGAGCATTAAAGATGACAAGGGTCGGGAAAGAAAATCAACTTTGACTGTGACGTCAGTTAGGGCCGTCAAGGACGCCATTGAAAGAGACCGGCGGTATACCGTTCGAGATGTGTGTAACATCACCGGAATGAGTAGGGGAACAGTTGATTGCTTATTAAGAGACAATCTAAACATGAAGAAACTTAGTTCGCGATTCGCGACTTATTACATCAGAGCATAAGGAAAAGAGAGTGGCTGCCTCGAGAAAGTTTCTCGCACAGTATCCGCCCCTATTCACCTGATGTGGCTCCGATGGACTTCCGCGTCTTTTCGGTTGTCAAAGCTTCACTGAACGGAAGGAAATTTGATTTGTTCCATGAACTGTCTGTGTCAGTGCAGGGTGTTGTGGCGGGGTTTGATCAAGACTGGTACAGGAGTGTTTTTGACCAATGGGTTCGTCGACTCAACAAGTGTAATGACTTGGGCTGAACTGCAACGTCACATCGTGACGTAAAGATAGTCACGTCACGCTAAGGGAATGGTGTTATGACATCGTGACGAGCCCCCCCCCTCCCCCCCCCCCAGCGCATACGCTATCCCCTATGTATGTCTCCCATGTATAGATTCCGACCCAGATGCCGTAGAGACGTGAAATTTGCTGTACTTATGCAAAAAGATGCATTCTGGTCCTGGTAATTTTTGTTTGTTTTTATAACTATTAGTAATATTATTCTGGGACACGCCTCGTACTTTTGGTTTGAACTTCCGTTGATATAGACGCCTTGCTAACAAAAATCTCTAAGATATAACCAATCAGAATTCGAGAATTTGAGTCGCCTGAGCCTGCGTAATCTGACCGTCTTAGAAGGCTTAACGGACGACGGTTTAGTTTTTAGTTTAAACGTATTTTATTATCAAGATAATAATTATCAAACACAAAGTTATCAAGATAAATGGATTGAATCGAAAGCTTAATACCTTATTGTGATTCGCACCAACGACGGTTTACAAAAAAAGATGGAATGGTAAGCTTTTGGATTATCGACGGTTTGTGACGATCTATCTTACGGATGAATGTGGAGACAGGCAATGTAACATACAAAATAGTTTTGGCCAACCACCGGATAAAATTCCGAATTTGTTCGTCCAGTCAGAGAAACGAGTACACCCTAAGCGCCAATCGATTTTGTTACGGTCCAGGTTAAACTGAGGTCCCATGTATCAGTGGTGTACACTGAGCATGCAAAAGAACCAGGGGTGTCTCTGGAACGGGATGCTCTCTGTATCTTGCACTATCCCCTACAACATAAAATATCTTCTCAGGGGGCGTCGGTCATATAGGTAACCGGTATCGACGATAAAAAAACTCAGATAGATAGAGATAGAGTATTAAGAGCAGAGCAGATCAGTGGTCCAGTGGTAACGCGTTGGACTGGTAACCCAGGGGTCGCTAGATCGATATCTCGTTCCTCCACGAACATTACTTACTGTCTTTCGGAAGAGGTGTTAAACCGAAGTCCTCTGTATCGGTGCTATACACTGAGAATGGAAAAAAAACCAGGGGTGTCTCTGGAATATAATGCTTTCTATATCTTGCACTAACCCCCAAAAAGTAAAAATAATTAATCTCTGTAGGGGGCGTAGTCATATGGGCAACCGGTACCGACGATAAATTAACTCATGTAAGGGGAGAGTGTTAGTAGCAGATCATTGGTCAAGTGGTAACGCGCTGCACTGGTAACACAGGGTTGCGAGATCGATTCGCCGCTCCTTCCACTAACAATACTAATTGTCTTTCTGACAAGACGTTAAACCGAGGTCCCCTGTCATATAATGAGCATGCAAAGAACCAGGGATGTCCCTGGAATGGGATGTTTTCTGTATCTTTCACTATCCCCAACAGCATTAAATAGATAATCCCTGCAGGGAGCGTCTTTCGAATGGGCAACCGGTACCGACGATAAATAAATTCAAATAGAAAAGTTTCTGGTTCAGTGGGTAAAACGTTAGTTTTCGATGCGGGAAAACTGAGTTCAAATTCCGCTCTGGGTGGTCTTTTCCAATATGCATGACGAACTTTCATGGTTGTAACGTTTTGCCGTTACTGAAAATAGAATGCAATCCAACTATAACCGATAGATAAAGAGATAACATTTTCTCTCTGAGTTTAAAGAAAGATTTTAACACTTTTTTTCAGTTGTATTGCCTAGTCAGTACAAGCGGTGCAATTTGTGTATAAAGAAAGTCTTCGGGAACACTTTTAATTCTGTAGGGGTTTAGAAATGCGGAATTGTAGCTACTCTTCAAAGTAGAGCTTTTTTTTCTTTAAGCCATTTTTGGATTGATAAATACAAGTTCAATAATTATTCTTTTTCTTCCTTACAATGTAACTTACGTCGACCAGTTTTTAAAAAGAAATTTCTTGTTTATCATTATTATGAAACAACCCCCCCCCCAAAAAAAAAAAAAAAAAAAAAAAAAAAAACAAAAAAAAAAACAAACAAACAAACAAAAAAAAAAAAAATTGAAGTATGGAAATAAAAATGTTTGATAAGAACAAACATTTTTTTTTCATTTTCTTAGTATTTCAGTAAAAAAAAATCCCCTAAAATTATTCTGCTCTTTTCGATTTCTTTTACACTTACTTACTGAAAAGCAACTGTATTACAATTGAACACGAACACATATCTGTATTTGTACAGATATAACTCTGACAAAGGCGTCAGGGAACCGATTCTTTGACTCAGTGAAAAGAGCGTTTATCTAGCTAACTACTTTTGATCGAGACGGCACGAGTACGAATTGCTCTCACAAATGGTCTATTTAAATGTACAAACAGTTCTACAGTTATATAAAATTTACATGTATCCGGCACTTTTAGAATATTCTGCCCGGAATGATTCTTATGTTTAGATACTAAATTCGTAATAAAACGGCAAAATGGCCTAAGAAAATATACTTCTACCAGTACTTCAAAGCAAAAATTAATTCATCTCTAGTAACTTGGACACTCCCTATTATTAAATATCGGCACTGAAAGGCAGGCAAAAAGTACTATGTAGAATATGTATACAATAACTCTCTCTCTCTCTCTCTCTCTCTCTCTCGCTCTTTATTTCACTGTAGTCATATAAAAATGCTGATTCCAGTAAAAATTCATAACTTAAAGAATCAAAGTAAAAGTCATAACGTATGATAAAAACCTTCGTTTCGACTGTTTTACAAACAACATTTCATCAAATCGTTAGCAAACAAGTGAACCCATTTGAAAATTACAGCAGACCTAAATTAATGATTTTTATTTAACAAGGAATGTATTCGTTCATTTTTGCGATCACAAAACGCTTCAAATTTTACAAAACGGAAGGTAGTTCTTCTTTGGTCATATTCACACATAGATGTACAATGTTTTCCTGTCCTTACCTTTCAAGCCGTCTGTTCGTCCGTTTATTAAAATACAGAGAAAAAAACGAGACTATGGAATCCAACTTTTGATTGTTCTCTACAGAAGATAATAAACCACCAAAAACACCAACGCATACTGATCAATTAGCAATTTTTCTTCCACGTAAGAAATGAAACATCTTTATTATCTTTTGAAAACTGCGAGGGACGTTAGTTAATTAAGATAAATGATTTAGTTAGGTCGCTCTGTTATTAGTTGTAATCATCAAAGATTATTTCCGCGGAGCATTGCCGGCATGAGTTGACTAAAAACTCATCGTGACACTGTGAAATGACTTACAATTAAGCAAAGTTCTGATTATTCAACTTAATATTTATTATCATGCATTAGGCTTCTAATTTTTGGGTAAATATGGAATCTGTAATTTTCCCTAGTTATAGTTTGGATTTGCTGTTTATTTGTTAACGGACTAGAAATTTGAGGACACTTTCTGGTCCCTAGATTCAAAATTCTATTTCTGACGTCATCTATTGTACGTCAAGTAAATTATGTTCGAGATAGTAATCAACATTCAACTAGACATTCGTATAGTTTTAAACTTCTCTTTCATTTATTGACTGTTGAGCAAATGTCGAGCTGGCTCAGTAGTCTTCTTTTTTGTACTTTTTTTTTCTTTTTCCGAATGTCGAGTCGAATGTCTAGCTGCTTTATCAGCTCGACTTTATTTTCGAATATTTTATTTTATTGTATTGTATTTTATATATTTATCTTGAATGTCGAGCTGTATGTCGAGCTGCCACAACATTGACCTCGTAGTCATTTTTATTTTATTTACTAATCGTTTTTAATGTCAAGCCGAATGTCGAATAGATTGTCAGGAGCGGATGTGGTCCAGTGGTAACGCGCTGGACTGGTAAAGCAGGGGTCCAGAGTTCGATCCCCCGCTCCTCCACTAACATTACAAACTGTCTTTCGGATGAGACTTTAAACCGAGGTCCCATGTATCAGTGCTATACACTGAGCATGAAAAAGAATCAGAGGTGTCACTGGAATGGGATGCTTTCTGTATCTTGCACTACCCTTACAACTATAAAACTATAAAATAACTAATCTCTTCAGGGGGCGTCGGTCATATGGGCTACCGGTACCGACGTTAAATAAGTTCAAATAGATAGATAGAGCAGATTGTCGAGCCTAAGGTCGTTTCCTTAAAAGAAACACTGCAATTATACCCTTGCAGTCCTTTCACAAACATCCATAGACATGCAAGGCTTCTTTTCACCAAGAATTCTAAAATAAACTTGTGCACAAGCGATTAGCAAGTGTTCAACAGTATATAATTCACCCGTTCATAAAGTGTAATTAATAACTCGATGGATTACACATGAGAATAGAATAAACTGTAGAAATAAGGAGGTATTTGTTTTGACATCATCGCACCAGTATTTTAAGCTGTCTCGATAACATTTGGTGCAGCTAAGTCAAACGTTAAAATATTAGAAAATGAACTTTCTTATTCAGTTATTCATTCACTTGTGTAATTAAAATTAATCTTCATCCATGTGGTAATTCAGAAAAATGAAATTGATTCCTGACTGTCACGTCTATTAAATCATATGTTTGACTGTACTTACAAATAAATTCACTCAATGCTAGACATACATTCCTACTTCTCATTGATATAATGAACCAAACCTTTTGTAATGAAATTGCTTCTGTTAAGCAGTTCCTCCGTGCTGTATTTATTTCCTGTTTGCAACGTATAATTTGAATTTTCTAAAAAACGTAATGTAACTTTAAAGTAAATATAAACGAGCTGCGATAAAATATCAGCAATTTGTGTATTTAACTATTGCTATTCCCAAACGAAAAAATGTTTAGATTCATGATCACATTTTTTGCATATGTATTGAAATTTTAATAACAATTTTTTTTCAACATACGTTACTGTCAATCAAAAATAGTATAACAGACTACGGTACTAACAATTTGTGCACACTGTATATATCAAGTTTTATTAAAGTTTTGTAAAACATATATGCTACACTAGCACCTTTTCCCTAGAGGCAGCCATGAAGTTTTGAAGAGCTGGGACCAAGCGTTCTATAGTGATTGATCGGAAACCATTTTGCTATTCAAGAACACTGTGATCATGGCCTTTGACCTAGTGGCTAAAGGTCTCATCAAAACGCCATGAACAACTTATATACAAAAGTAGAGGGACATGGGCTCAAGCGTCAGTGTGAACCTTGATCTTTGACCCAATGACCTGGAAAATGATAGTTGTTATTTACTGATCATATTAAGTCTGACAAACCTGGGCTAAAAAAATTCCTAGATATTCAGCAGAAACAGTTTTTCTTTTCAAGGTTACCGTGACCTTCATCTTTGACCTTAACCCTAAAACCTACAGGGGTCATTTAATTGTCATGATCAACCTACCTATGAAGTTTTGATGAGCTTGGCCCAGCGTTCTATAGTAATTGATCGGACTCTTTTTTGCTATACAAGGTCATTATGACCTTGACCTTTGACATGGTGACCTAAAAAACTAAAAGGATCATCTACTTGTCATGGCCAACCAAAAACCTAAGTTTGAACAACTTGGAACAAAGAGTTCTATAGTTATTGATCGAAAGTGTTTTTGTTTTTCAAGGTCACTCTAACCGTGACCTTTGACCTGGTAATGTTAAAATCTACCGGGCCATTTACTAAGCATGGCCAACCTACATACTAAGTCTGAGGAAGGTGGGTCCAAGGGTCCTCTAGATAATGATCGGAAACCAAAGTGTCTACCGACCGATTGGCATTTGCAAAACTATATGCCCCCCTCATCTTCGAAATTACCTACTGTTACTCTTTAACTGAATAACTGTTCAACACACGTTAATATTTCAGTATACATGCATTGTAAATTGTCTGCATGTTTAAAACAATTATAGATTTTAATACAACATATATTACTGCTAATCAAATACTTCTATAACAGCATGCTGAAATCACGAGTGGCAACCAACAGTAAAAGTATTTCAGATAAAGGTTATTAATTCTTTCATATTCAGTTGCCACGGGCCGCTTACAAGTTTGTTCAGTTTTGTTTTTTGTTTTTTAGATAAAGAGAAAACCTAAGTTTGAATATCTAGCAGTTAAATTCATTTTAGTAAGGGTGGTAACAGAGAAAATACAGTGAGCCTCAAAACTACAAAAGAGCTAAATTCAACTTATTAACTAAAACAAATTTCAAACAAAGATCACACGCATTTCACGCGTTAAAGTGAATTTTAATCAGAATCTCCCTGTGTGCTCTATGAGTCAGAAACAAACAAACAAACAAACACAAAATAAAAAACAATTTACACACACACCACCTGTGGAACATTTTTGTACTTTATCTTCACCCCGCTACAAAAGAATTCGAAATCTTTGAAATGATACATGGATGTTTCGTATTTACGGTTAAAAGTTATCAAAATCAGTTTCCGTAATTGAACTCCAATTCATATACTCTGAGACAATATTCTTACATAATTCTGTATTGCGTTAATTTGTAAGCAAATGCCAATCTGCACACACTTTTTAACCTATTTTAAGTATCAATTATGTGTAAAATCAAGTTTATAAGGTTGTCTAGCCAGTCTAAACGCGCTATTATAAACTAGATAGTGGACTTAAATGTCTTATTTACACACATAACGGACAGATAAGTAAGGTGAATCAGCATAGGATAAATCACATATTGAACAATGATCATCGCATTCTATATTGTTGGAAATCAATTGGTTTCTTTTTTTATTTTGACTACTTTTTCCATATTTTGACCTTTTACCCTTTCCTTTGTCTGCACTCTTATTTTTATCTGTATTTCGGGTTTCTGTAGACAGTTTTTCTGTAGTTTTGGCAGTGTGGCGATCGCTCACGTTGTAAGAACACCCTGATGAAATTCCAGGAACACACAATTACATTTTCTAATAGAGTCTTTTAGTTTATCAGGAGTTCTTTAGTATGCTTTGATCAGTACGTATTTTGTAAGCCTCACAAAGTATTTGGAGGTTCTTTTTCGTGTAAAAGTTATCTTGGAAATATTTGTCATTTAAGATGTGACTATAATTTGCCTTCCGATTTATCAGAACAGTTACTTTCAAATGTTATTATTTGTTTTGACTGTTTCCATTCTTGTCCATGAACTTCTTTCTGTGCGCTTTTCCCTTTTCCCGTTTTTACATGTCATAGATAATCTTTCCTTAACTGTGATGCCGAAACCATTATTAATTTAGAACAACTTTCTATGAAAATTCTTCCATGATGTTAATATTTGATACAAAAATTTCTTCATCATCATCATTGTCAGAATGCATGTTTTGGTAAAAAGTTTAGCCAAGCAGTGAGCAATTCATAATTTTCCAATACTTTTGATTTTACCATGTTACTAGTGCCTTCTTCAAAAGTGTTCAGACTTTTTGAAGGTTCAATTTCGCGTATTTTACTGTTAAGCACTTCAAAGTAGAGAAAAACAGAATCATTTATGTTCGCAAGGCTTTGTCTGATATTTTGTTTTGTAGATTTGGTAATTAACGTGTCTTGATATTTGGTTGATCAGTCAGAATATGATTCGCAAGGCTTTGTCTGATTTTTTTGTTTTGTAGATTTGGTAATTAACGTGTCTTGATATATGGTTGATCAGTCAGAATATGATTCAGTTAGATGATTCGGATAGCAAATCTTTTCTCTGCTGTTGTCTAAGTATTTACTTTTTCTCAAATCAAACAGCGAAGTTTTTGCTTGTTTTTGATACTTTACTTTTAGTTTTGTTATACAATAACCACCTACGTTTCCTCTTCCTTCTTTAAACTGTCCAGTTGGCACTGACATCTCTTGTTCATTTTCAACAGAATAAGTTTAGATTTTCTCTCTATTTCAAAGTTTTCTAAGTAAATTAGTAAGTAAGTATGGAAAAGCAAAAATGACTTATTTTACCTTACTTTTATCGTAAACGCGCATCAAATCACTGCAGCCTTCAAAGTATGTAGAGGATTTCAAATGGCTATTCATTTGAGCGCAAAAAGCTGTAATTAGTTTTTGTTGAGCAACTTGTCCATGATTAAAATGTGTTTCAGACATCTTTCGAACAATAAAATATTCCCTTCCCAACCAGTCTCTGAATGGCTGCATATTACACAGAAACAACTCACATAAACCAATCATTTTGTTTTCCTTACGTGTTTTATTATATTCTATGACAGTGTTCTGTATTACTATATGACCTATAAATAGACGCGATCCCATTGGTTCAAAGCGCAGCCGGCGACCAACAATATATCGTTATATTCCTGCATTCTGGGCTTTCCCATGTTAAATTTTAGCTTTAAAAATAGATTGCTGCTGATACTCGTAGTAGTGCTGTCTGGTGCCCCGCACTCAGTTAACAAAAATACTCTAATGCCGGGAAATAAACAAAATACATCCGGAAACTTGGACTTTTTCTAAGAAATGGCGTCTGGTGTGTGTTTTTTTTATTTTTTGATGTTATATTGGATTTCAAATTCACCTGTCAGACTTCTGAGTATTATTGTAATGTGAGAATATGTATAAACAGTCCTACACAAATTAACACAATGTAATGAATGTAAAATCAGTCTGGAAGGAAACTTAGTAGAAACAATTGTACATGTATGAAGTCATATAATAAAACAGTTATTGACTATTGTGCCATAGAATATGATGTGATATTCAGCGGCCAAATGTTATATTGACCTTGGCTTCGCCTCGGTCAATATAACATTTAGCCGGTGGATATCACATCATATTCAATGGCACACTAGTGTTAAATGTGTGGTTAAATGTTATATTGACCGAGGCGAAGCCGAGGTCAATATAACATTTGGCCGCTGAATATCACATCAAATTCTATGGCACACTAGTCAATAATTCTATAATATTGTCCTAGGATCTAAGTTATCACGAAGCACTTGAGGTTTGTACACATGATATCCTGTACAATGCTTTTCTCAATACCTGATTCCATAATTAAACTTCTGTCAGTCATAGTAGTACAGTCATCGTCATCATTGTCGTCATCATAGTCCTCGTCAATACCAGTGTTTTCATCGTTATTGTTTTCAACAACATCACACAAATTTTCAAAATCAAAAGGGACAAACGGTTCTTCCTTGCTGTATTGAGAGATATATTCACCTCTACAGCAACGTAAATCATCAGCATTTGGTACAGACGTACCGTTATAACATTTTGAGCTGAGGCAGGATGTTGAGGTATAAGTGACCTTTTAAAATTAATTATACGCAAATGTTCAGCAGAAGTTCGACGGCCAAGGGCTACTCTTATCTGACCAGGTATTCTATCATCCTCGCAATCAATAACTACTGAATCAAGATTTATACCCTGGGCTTTATGTATAGTGATAAGGAACGACAACGTTAAAGGTATCTATTTTCTAGATGTCAAACTACAATAGGTAATAATTCTATTTTGTGGAATAAGCGAGGTTCTTCTTTTAAGTTTATATCGACTTTAGGAAAGTAAACATTGACAAAATCCTCTCCCAGTTCCCTGGCAGTACCAGTAAGTCCATGGCAACTAAATGGTTGCTGAGATTAACAACAAGCATAAATTTACATTTTACTTTAACGCCTAAAATTGCCGGAGCTTGAATAATGACTAAATAATAATGTTTAAATAATGACTGTCACCCAAATCTTCAGCCTTGGATAATTTTACATCACCGGGCACTTAAGATACAATGTGGTCTATCTGATTATACAACATAGTTTTAAAGTTGGCTGCAAACAAATTAACGGTCTGTTCAGAGATATCAATTGTTCTTTTCAAAGAGTTTATGTAGTTCATGGATTGATCAGATGGTTCACCGCTTTCAATTTCATTTACAAATTGTTCGCCCATCTACAAATTGCGTTGCAGCAATACCAGTTGTAGAGGTAAAATATACATGTTTTCCATCGTTCTTGAGTTCTCGCGCTATTAACTGTATAACATATGTTTTGCCCGAACCACCCTGACCAGTGAGAAAAACGTTATGCGTTAACCTGACAGACGTCGAAAAAATCAATTTGTTCGACATTTAACATGGCAATGAATGGAAGGAAAAACTTAACAATAATTTCTAGTTTTCATAATAACACGCAGAATACACAAAATGAAAACACTACTACTACTACTACTACTACTACTACTACTAAAATATTACTGATTAGTTTTGTTTCCTGTTTTATCAGTTTTTAAAATGGCAAATATGTGCCATAATTGCTTGTTATGTGTTAGGCATTGTGATCTTACTTATGTCGATAAAAGATGGCAACACAAAATAATAACAAATAGAATATTTTGCTGATTAAGGGGAGTAACCGTGCATTAGCACATCGAGTGGGACATGAAGGTGAATTATCTCCCCTTCATGTGCTTGTATTTCAGGTTTTGATAAGTTTGAATTATCAAGCATACGCAGTACATTATATATCGAATTGAATTAAGAACTGAATAGATTGTACCTTTACTACTTACTAGTTCTTTTGCTTATGTGATATATGATTTAATGTTATTGGTTTCGGAACAATGATTTAGAAAAAAACGCATTTGTTCAGCTTTCTCTTTATAGTTGAGAGTTGTGGTAATGCCAAATAACATAGGAATGTTTTGTCAATATAAATAACGCACAGCTTTTTAAGAAATAGTGTGATCACACTATTACTAGCCCGGGATGAAAATTTTAAAATCTTGCTTTTCTGGTAATTAGCATTTACACAAAGATTTGTAATTTACCTTTTTTCACTTTACAATGCTATTATTTTTTTATGTTATATGTGTTTGTGAGATTTTGCATGTAACATTGTCGAGTCGATTGGTGGGTTGGATTTAATTCACCGAGGCAACTTGTTCTTGTCTGTTCTTCTGATAACGTGTTGGGGGCAAGTGTGAGGTTGGGACACACTAGAACCTGGTTTAACCCCCAGTGGCAAATGTTCCACGGCGAAAACCCCACGGTTCTCATTTTTTTAATTATCTGTGGTGTACTTTTTTAAATGAATTTATGCTATCTTTTCCTCTACTTTTTCACTTTTTTAAAAAGTTTTCCAAACTATCTAATGTGTATTACTTCAGTATGTTAAGTATCTAAAAGAATATCTCTTAGTATATTAAAAATGACTATTCCTATTCCTATTCCTTTTCCTGTTATTGTCACGAAGGACTTTTCCATAATTTTAATTGTAAATATGCCTATACTCGCATTACACTTCTAACAAAAATAACTGAACGTTTTCTGCAAATAACTCAAAACTTAAATCGTAGAAAAAGTTTACTTAATTTTGGAGAAATTTTGATAAGTAAGTAAGTAATTTTTTTTATAGTGACTTGTGTAAACATTTTTGGACTAAACCTTTTCGATCATTTATCTTTAAATACAAAAGACATCATTTGAAAATTTAGTAATCATCACAGTTTGCTCAAATTTTCAGGCATGCTGTTACAAATTACGAGTTTGGTACTGAAAAGGACATCAAAATCACAAAAATCCATTTTGTAAACAACAGATACGACAAAGAAATTCTCTGAATAACCTTTTTATTCAAATATCTACGAATTTGAAATAGAAACATGAGAAACGCTTTTAAACGGTAGATTTAAAATGTTGTAGTCAATTGTCAGAGCAAAAAACTGTTGCTACTAATAGCATTATGATGCAAACATCGTCAAAATACAAAAAAAATTCATATGCCTATGGATTCCACATTAGTTCTTTATGTAGAGTTAGAGTTTATTATATAATATTGTTAGAAATCGCTGATAGATTCAAGAGTAAGTTTCAGAAAAAAGGGATAAATCGCTTGATTGACTGTAACTAAAAAAAGCTCGGTCATATGGCTTTTGCCGGCACCGAGGGTAAACAATCTAAAAAACCATACCAACTAAAAGAAAGATTTATACAAATATTTAAATCTTATCCTATTAAAAACAGCGAGTACACTTATGAATATGTACACTTCTGAATATTAAGTGCCTTTTACTCTTTTTCTTTTTTTCTTAGATTAAAAAAAAGAACTATTTTTCCTCGCACTGTGTTAGGGCCAAGAATGTACGAATATATTAAAAACGTTTTAGATAAAACAGGAAAATCCTTAAAAAATTCTATTTTTCTAGAAAGACACCTTATCAAAAAAAAAAAGAACAAATACTGGTTTTTGCTTACATCCTGTTGTACTGTTACATAAGAAATTCCGTTAAGATTTTATCTTTCAAACATGACGTTAGCATAAAAATGATTTTAGATAAAGAGACCGACATTTCTTCTTCTTCAGAAAATAGCATTTAACAGTATTCCTACTACAAATACCTCTCTCTTCAGATGTTAGTATTGGTTTGTTCTATGCATTCTTATAGCTTTTTGGCAGAAAAGGGTAAAACCTTAAGTTATACATTTCCTACAACGATGGATTCAGAAAAATGTTTTTCCCCGAGGATGTGTTCTCTAGAGAGATTGTATTGTCATCCAGTTAAATAATGTATCATGATGAAAAAAAGTCTTATTTGCATAGTGTTTTTACTCAAGAATATAGTTAAAGTGCTGATCTAATTTTTGTTATATAGATATTCTGTTAATAAAATGATTCTAGCTGTATAAAGCTCTTATTACGTTGACCAAGCTATTTTGAACATTTTGATAAATCCAGCTTTAGCAAATTTTCCCTCAGCATAAGACACATACAACGTGCGTTCTTCTTTTGAGTAGCATATAGCTCGTGGATCAAAATTCCCAAATTTCTCCTGACCTGTAACCTTGCATTTCTTACCACTGCTTGACATTCTTACAATATTGTTGTTGTTGTTCATATTTAAGCACACAAGAAATGTTCCATCATCTAATTCCTGTAATCCTTCTGGTTGTTGATGCCGTTTTTCTCTGAAGCTTCCTTTAACCCTACCCTGCCAGTCAAGTTTGTATACAGCACATTTGTCGTAACCCCAGTCACTTACGTATATGTACCTCTCTTCTCTATCAACAGCAACGTACTCAGGGAAGCTGAACAGATCTTCTGAAAAAGTATTTATTAATTTGCCACTTAAATCAATTATAACAACTTTTCCTGGATTATTATTACAAGATACAATCAGTTTATTTTGACCGTAAGCAATTCCCCGGCATGTTTCACCGATATCAAGACTACGATCAATGGCAATGCAAGTGTCTACAGAGGAAAGAATGAAGATGCACTTTTCGTCTGGTGCTGTAACGGCAAGTTTGTTTTGTGCAATTACTGCAACGCCAAATGGACGGGAACTTAACTCAATTTTGGATTCCAGTTTGTTTTCTTGTGTATTGAACCACTTCACTGTGCAATTATTATTGTCACAGACAACAACTTTGTTCGGCGGTATTACTGCCATTCCAGTAATATTGCATTTTTTTCCATCTGAAGCACATGCAACATTGATACCTCCAAAATGCTCTAATACAACACTCTTATCTTGTGAAGGTACATTCGTATCTACAGACAGCCGTCCTTTCGTTGCACCTGTCGACACCAGTTTTCCTATCTCGACCGACTCCTTAAGTACGTCAAGGATTGCCTGATTCTTTACGAATTTGACTAATTGTAAATCGTCTTCTGTTTGAAGCTGACTTTCAGTAGCTACTAATTCGTCGTATTTCGGCTTTGCTTTTTTCACTTCAATAAAAAGACGGTTAAATTGTTTTCTCTGAAGTAGTGTGTCCAGCGATGACTCGAGATGTTCAGTCCTTTTCCTCACTTCCTCACAGGATTTCAGTACGTCCCCAAGTCTTTTCTGCTCGGCATTCATTATACTGTTAGCTTCTTCCTTCACTTTGCGTTCCATTTCATCCAAACGAACATTTATTTCTTTGCGAAATGTTTGGATATCTGCCAGGACTTTGGCATGTGCTTTGGACACATTATTTTTACTTTTTTCCGTTGATTTGACTTTAGTATTGCATTTATCTTCCAATGCCTTTAGTTCTGTCATCATTCTTTGAAGCTCGTCGTCTTCTTCTAAGTGTTTGGAAAGTTTGGGTATGTAGTCAATCTTGCAAACCCTGTGATCAATTGTCACACAAATATTACAGACAATTGAATTATGATCCCTACAATAGAATTTAAGTTCGTCTTCGTGGTCGGGACAAGTGTCGAAATCACCTGGCACAGTTGGTTCAATTAGTGTCTGTGGCATAGTATCTTTATTCAGCAATACATGATTACGACATGGTGCTGGTTTTCTGTGGTTCTTGTAGCAGGTTTCACAGAGGTGTTCATTGCAGTTCTTGCAATAACCAAATACTGGTATCCGGATATCATATCTCTCACAAGGGAGACAATGCAGCTCGAAGTCGTCTGCAGAATCACGCGACGCCGAGAATTTTTCTTCCTTCGTTCTTTTACCAGAAACCTCCATTTCTGATGATAAAAAATTAAAAAACATATTAAACATAAGCAACACGTTTTATATAAAACAGTTATTTTTAGTTTTACGTGTATGTTTTTAAGTTTAATAACTTTAACGAAAGCGACCACATAAAATTAATACCACAGAATAATTATGTACAATTACTTGAATTATCTTTAAGCAGACATCCTCATAAAATAAATATCAAAGGTCTTTCGATTTTGAAATGAAATTTACAACAAAACTTGGTATTTAAAAATGTGTCGTCTTGTCACCCACACCTGTATCCCCGACTCACTCCCTCCCTTCCCAACCTCTGGCTTTGCACTAGTTCACTTCACTACTATAATTAATAAAAACGTTTATTTACTGTTTCTATGACTCTGACATACATTAACATTAAACGACAATATGCCATTATACCCATACAGATAACTGGGGGCGTTTCGTAAGGGTCGTGTTAAAATACGTTTTAAATGAAGCTTTGATTACCTTATATCCTTTTATTTCGTTAAATCCGTGATATAAGCTACTGAAGTTAAAACAAATTTTGGAAATTCACCGTAGGAAACATTTTCGCCAGCCATTTGGCATTCACCCAATTTGTTAACTCCCTCTAACCGTGCAATATCGTAAGGATAATACTTTTAACTCAAGAAATATTTCATTCATACATAACAAAGCTGATGACATTCTTTAAGAGACGCCTTTATTTAAAACAAAAGTTTTTATATAAATATTCTTACCTTAAAAAAGTATTCTTTTCTTCTGCAATTCCCCTCATTTCAGGAACGCGGAAGTAAAACTAAAACCTTAACTAGGTCGACTGGATTTCGAAAAATTGAACATTGGACCTTATATTAAGTCAACTAATTTAAATAGAAAACAAGATAAAATCATGCAGGTGTGTGTGTTTTGTTATGTTTTGTTTTGTTGTTGTTGTGTTGATTTTAAATGCCGTTTGTCTGTTTTTTTGTTTTTGTTTTTTTCTTTGGGTCTTAATTATTTTTCAGTTACAAATTTAACTATATCATAAACTAATCTTTCGAAAGAGATATAAAATTAATGATATGTGTTATTTATATCTTTAAAAGTAAAAACAATTGCGACCAACATCATAATTAAAAAAAAATCTTCTCGATTAGGTTATAACAAAGTTACGCTTTATGCACTGCTATCACAAAGAAATCAGGTGACCATGAGAGAGGAACATTTTCCAGCTTCTATGGTCTCTCTCTCTCTCTCTCTCTCTTCATAACTTGATTGTGGCCATATGGGAATGCTGATTACTGTGAAAACAGAAAAGTAAATTGACTTTCATCTTAAAACTTTCACCTTTCACCGAGAAGTAGCGAAGGTCAAGGGGTTAGAGCGTCGGACTCCCGATCCGGAGGTTGCTGGTTCGAATCCCACCAGAGGTGAAAGTCTCCAGTGACATTCCACAGTCCTCACTTTCGGCGCGAGTACTGGTAAGAACCCAGGAAGCAGTTGTAAGAACTTGCCTGCCTTGTATAGTCAGTATTGACAGTATTGGCAGTAATAAGTTGAACTTGAACTTAAACTTTAAATAACTAAATTGGCATCAATAAACAATTGAATTTCTTGAACACTTAGTTAAACGCATTTTTTTCACGTATACGTTTATTATGTCCATTTAATGATAGATTGAGTGTACAGAACTGGAAGTATGATTTGAGAAGTAATAATGTATTGAAGGTATATAAGATAACATGATTGCCAATATGAACTTTATTTGAACATGATAAGAAATTAAAGGTATAGAAGTATTTTGACTAAATTTAGAATTTGTACTCATAAATTGGAAATAGAAAGTGGTAGATACGGACAAAACAGAATAGAATGAAATGGAAGACTATCTGAAGTATGTCAAAATGGAGATATCGAGGATGAATACCATCTGATATTGATGTGACAGATACAACAGCATGAGAAATCGTTATATTGACGAATATTTTTTCGAGAGACCAAACATGTTAAAGCTAGTTCAGCTGATGACATCGCAACGCCGGAAACCCACGTTTGATCTATTCCGTTTCACTCTATTCATCGACCTTGGGACAATTGTTTGGTAAAATTTTGTACTCATGAATAATTCATTACCTAGTTTCATTGGTTTCCAAAACATTTCCATTGTGCAATATCAGCCAACGAAATTAGTCGTTACAATATGCCTTTCGCGGCTATGTTTAAATCCTGGGAAATGCGTCTATTTTAAGTAACATGTCGTTATGCCTACTCTCCACATTGAAGAGTATCTATTGTAATGCGGAATCCCATTTGACGAAGATTTACTTGATATTCGTGAAAACGAATAATCTGCACTCAATTCTCCCACGGTATATAATGTTGTTGTGCGGAACATGTACCGGAGGTAACCGACGATGATGACATCGACGGATTGTTACATTTGAAATAAGTTAGATTATGATACAATTATAAATATTTGTTAAAATGTAAATTATTGACTGATAAGCTAAAATGACCTTTTTGTTTCATTTTCACGTGGGGAATGAATAGCGGGGTAAACGGAATAGCCTGCCAGGGACAATGACCGTTAAAAAGGACATGATAAGAAGTGCACATAATTGTGTCCTTCATAACCATACATGTATATGTGTTTTCATCTGTTACACACTTCATTGTTCATCAAGATATGAAGTAATGTTTAGTAAACAGTGCACCATTTCTACGAAGTGGTTGTCGCATTATTTACGGAACACTTCTCGTACTTATACATACACATTTGGTGAATGATTGTTGCATCACATGTATCTTCGTCGCGAAAAGTCAAATTTCCCTACATCCCTAAGGATAGCGTTAACAGTAAGGTTTATAACATTTTCATAACAAAAGTTTTTAAATAGAACAGAAAAGAACACTTATTTTATTGAGATTCCAGCTAATAGCTTCCCCTCTACAACAAACAATTTACACATATCAAGGTCAGTAACTTAACATATAACAAATAATAAGTATATTATGCATAAAGAACAGTGCTAATCATATGTATATGTTAAAGGCATATATGCATGGTTAACATGAAGGTATATATTTTTTAAATATCTAACTTAGCAATGATTACGTATATTCATCGAACAATCTATACTGTAATAAATCTATGCAAGATGTATACCGTATTTGTTGACTATATTCCTTAAAGTCCATGTTTTCAACAGCAATGTGTGAAACTTTTGAAAATGTATCCGAAAAAACGTGTAAAACCTTTTTCAAATTTAGATAACGGGTGACAAAAGGTAGCTTTATTGCACTAAGCATTATCAAAATAAGCAACCGCAGCTGACACAAAGGCGAAAACGCCTGCATAACGCATGGAAAGTTTTAAGAAAGTTCTGCCATACTGACGGCGGTTCTAAACAGGGCAGTTTATAAAAAAAACAGTATAAAACAATTGAGGAATTACTACATTGGCGCCGAAACAGGTCTAATGTATGATTGTATTCTGCACGACTACGAAAGCCCGTACTGTGACGGACCTTTTGGAGTCAGAGAGGGTCACCGTTCTTCCACAATGTTGTTAGATCTACCTCAAGGTGACTATTTTCCTTTCCTGAGATTGTGTTAACACAATACAGGTCAGCTGTTGACCAGTATCTTTTTTTCCATCTGTTCAAAATACGATAAAAGTTTCCAGAATTGTATTTTCGCGGGTCAAAAAAAATGTATCTAGGAATAAAAAAGGGGTAGGGGTTATTTTGATGAAAATCGCAAAAAGCTATTTATCAGAAAAAAAAGTGTTCAAGTAATAATACTAATCGCATTATTTAAGAAACATTCCTCGTATGTTTATCATTTTTGCTACATTTGACATTTATCGCGTAGCTTGGAAACCAAATTTCTTTGACTTTTGGAAGTTTCTGTAATTGCTTGAAACGTCATTATACCTAAGGTTTTCGTATACGGAAGAAACTATTACTGCATTTTAGTGTGTCTCTCTATACATGTTAACACTCGCCAGGACAAAATCAGTCTCATTAAGTCGAAGAGTATCACTATGTGGTATATACTTTAAAGATGTCCTTCCATATAAACAATACTCGGGGAATCTAATTACAAGAAAGGGTGAACTTTTTTCTATGAACTGTATCTGTGTGCGTAGTCCTTTGCAGTCTTTCTTCTGTAAAACGTAATTGCGCGGCCTATCAGGGCCGTGCGTACTGTTATGGGTTTAGAAACATGCTATTACATGATTTTTTTCCTCTCGATCAACTATTATTTGACGATTTTGAGCCCATTGCTTATGGGCTTCGCACAAAATGTATAAGCAGAAGTTGTGCTGTGAAAAAAGGAATGATAACAGGCAAAGTAGCAAAGCAACTGCTTTTTTAGGAGCTAAAGTATTATATTTTTCTCAACACTTCGAATCCGAAATGTCCTTAAGGACAACATATGGCTACTGGTAAGTACTGATATTGTCGGATATGAAACATTTAGTCTTTTCCATTAAATGGCTAGCACAAACTTATAGACAAAATGCAGAAACTATCATGGTATCTGTATCGGTAGACAAATCGTCTGAAAATACTAATAATAACGGCCAAAACACTAACGAAAGACGTCTGTATAGAATTGTGTGTATTATTTTTTTTTTGCACCTTTGGTCGGAAGTGAAAAGTCCCTTCGGTCGACAATCCGGTAACATATTTTGACCGTGCTCGATTCGCTGTCGAGAACATATTCCCCTCATGTTCCAGAACACCTATGAGGTGTGAAACCACCAAATAGATTCCTTCTTTATTCTATATAAAATTCATAAAGTTCACAGGGCTGTAAAACATAGCAAAACCTTTTTTAAATAGCTTTAACTTACATATTCTTGTAGATCTATATCTGTACTCATGAAAAATAGCAAGAAAAGTGGGGGTTGTGTTTCAAACAAGAAAGATATTTCTGCTCATGTAAACTTACCCATAAAATTAACAAAAAATTTGAGCTAATTTTCAGATTGGGGTATGTGAAACAATTTCACATTGTGAATTCTATTCTGAATGCATATGAGCATAAAATTGCTACCACACTATCAGAAATAGTCAAACAAAATGATTCCAGCAAAAAGAATACACAGATTAGGGCAAAAATATTAAAAATAGCCAAGAAAACTGAGAACTATTTCTAGCCGCCATTATGCGGGTACCATTTTTTTGAGCTGAATTGGTGGTTTCATACCTATGAATGGAATGACGTGGAATTTAAACTGGCTTATAATTCGAATGATTATCTAGTCGATTATTTATTAGACAACAGCATAATGATGATAAACCTGTAAACTGACAATTGTGTCGCAAAGCTTGAGCATAAGTTTCTAAGACGGTATTGCACTTCTCGCATGTGGCATATCTGCGATATTCGTTTAACGTGTATTTTAAATAAATTGCGTTTTAAATGTCGTGTTTATTGTAATATGTACTACAGATTTATGCTAATTAAATCTACAGGGCCGAATCGTTGGAAAACCTTACTTACAGTCTTGAGATCACATTTTTCACCCAAACTTAATGAAACTGGTCAGAATATTTACTTTGATGAAATCTTTGAAGAGTTCATAACTCAGTCACATCAGATCAAAAAACTAGGAAACGGGACAAATGATAATAAAACTGTCACATGGGATCATAGATCACTACGTCAAAAAAAAAAAAAAAAAAAGAAAAAAACTCGTAGCATATGCTCAAATGGGCCAACCAAGACCATTTGGTCTCTTGTTTTGGTGTTGGTGTCAGTTCCAAGACACATTTTGAAATAGATCTTATATTTTCAGCACATTTCCTGTCATGCTGAAAACATACCGAAATGATTAAATCATCTCATGTATAACACAGTCACATGTATAACACCACCCATTCTGCACTGGGATGCTGTACATACATCAGTTTGCTAATGTTTTCTGTCTTGCGGTAAAGTTTCCGTATTAAGACCAGTAAAGTTTCTGCTCTTCATAGTCCTCAATATTAACTTTGCCTTTTCATAAAGGCTTTCTCGGCGTTCAGTATAATTCGTTGCTTTCAAAATAGACAGCAGAAATGTCTTCCTCCTTAAAGAATAATTGTCTTAATAGGGGAAGTTTACTGTACTGTCGTGTTCGTCTTTTTATTTCATACCAGATACATGACCTGCATCATTTCCATCATGTCTGCAATGCGCAAGAACATCCGTTCCAGCTCGTATTCTATGGTATTGTACGTTGAACCACTAATTCACTAAAATATTCCCATCTTTGCAATTTCATATAACAGCAGCTAACTGTCAGTGTACTGCATTCAGGCTCAGCAATGCTTTCAGAGCTTTCTATCATCTAAAACATTATGAAAATGATGCATCTGTATAATACATGCTGTTTACGTTGTTTTGGCAATGAAAATTATTTTTTCTCAGAGACTTCTTCGTATTTACACCTTTTGTCCCTACCACTCCTTTTTCGAAGGCTGCGCTCTCCCCTTTGCAGCATTGATGCAGCAATTTTGTACTTGCAGTAACATGTCTTACAAACTAGCGAAAAGAAGTTAGAAAAAAGAGTTAGAAACAAAGATTTATTACTTTCGTTGCACAGAGCTAATTTGATCTGCATACCATAGACACACTTAAAAAGATCCGAGCTTATGTGAAAATGTATATAGTAATAGCTATAATTTAGAACCGACCGTGACCTTTAATTTCAGGTCAACTGTAATAATTGTGTTTTTATCAGAACTTAAAACATGAAATTCCAGGCAGCGGTTTTAATCGTTCTCCTCCTTCTCATTATCATCATTGTTCTGTATCATGAAATAATATTCCATAATTCAAAATTGTATCAACCACCGAAACAATACTTTCAGCTCAGTTGTTATACGGCTCGGGTTAAAATATTTCAAATCCGTAATTTTTGTAATGTAAATTGGATGGTTTATGTTGCGGGCTATATGACAAGATACAGAGTTTACATGCAACGGTAACTGGCAAATGGCAGCAAGATGTCAACTGTCAGTTGGTAGCCAGATGCCAATTCGATATAATAATAATGAATTGACAGCTTGCAACTGGCAAATGGCAGCTAACTTCATGCATATGTATACCTAAGGTCTACTGCACTCCATTTAATCCTTTTGTATGCAATAAATCGGGGCTGACTGATATCAACACGTTCAGTTTACTAGTCCGGATTATCTGCGCGATAGAAGCTAGATACCAGACTATCACTAGTCCGGATTACCTGCGCGATAGAAGCTAGGTACCAGACTATCACTAGTCCGGATTATCTGTGCGACAGAAGCTAGGTACCAGGCTATTAGTTTTTCTGCTGTACTTACTGCTTGACAGGAATGCCTTTCTTATCAGGGAAGGTAGATTGATTGTGTTTACTTTCATGCATTAACATTATCAAATTAAAATAAATATCATTAAATGTCCCTTGACGTAATTCATAGCATCGAACCTATCAAGTATCTGTATCGATTTGACTGGATAAATCGATAACCCGTGAATATGTAAAAACACATTAGTTATACCAATTTACTGGCTTTGGAAAACCGGAATTTTGGGGGATTTTTTTGTGCTACTCATTACGAAAATGTATACAACTGAACATAGGAAAATCTAAAAATTAACATGTAAACCATTGTGAAAATATTTTTGTGCGAAATGGATACAACTCATGAAGGAATTTACAGGAAAAAGAAATTAATTGGCAAAGGGACATTTGGAAAAATTTTCAAAGCGCAACGAACTGGGACTGGGGTAAGAGATTGCATTTCTTATTTCATTATGTACGTTCATTGGGCTGATAAGCAAACGACGCTAGCGTAATACATATCTAAGACAGACTGTTCACTGTTTTTGTGTTTCTTTGTTACAAAGAAAACGAAACCATAAGCGATTGCCTATTGTTAGATGTTTATTTCAGAAAAATCACCCATTCTATAAATCACATAACACATATGGCAGGTTGTGACGACCTTCAACAAATAAAGTGTGCTCCTTTTTTCCCCTTTAATCAAAAACCATACACTTAAAATCCTAGTTTACTTGACAGAATCTGAAGAAGTTTATATAGATATATCTTAACTTCTGAGAGTCCTTATCATGACACGTTTATAGTTTATTCATTATTTTCCATTCAGAATATTTACATCGAGGACGATCTTTTATAACAGTGATCAAAGGTCAGGGTCAAATTACATCAATGCTAGCTTTTTCTATATATAGATAAATAAAAACAAAACACATAATGGCACTTCTCATCATCATGCTTAAACGAATTACAATAAAATGATTAAAAATCGGGTTTTGTAAAACTGTACCATTTTATTCCAACCTTTACCCCAGTTCTCGCCTTTCATCCAATCAGATTTTCGGACAAATAAAAGATGTTTACGCCGATTCGCATCTAATTTATAACATTTAAGAATCATTATCCGTTATGTCTCAAGTTATATTAAAAATCGATCGAATATTTAAAGCGACTGACTCAAAGATGGGCCGACGATGAAAAAAAAAAAAACAAAAGAAAAAAAATGTTATACATCTGGAAATTCTAGATGTAATTGTGAAAAACATATCTAAGTTATTGACTCATTTTTTGTTACAGGAAATCATCAAAATATAAAGTTTTACACACTTTAATCGGTGAAAAAATACCCTGTCAGTCAAGTATGTCTGTTGGTAATTTGAGTGAATTACCAAATGAGTAACGTGATCAGCTCAGCAGATTGAATGCAGCACTACTATTATTTTGTTAATGTACTAATTACTTCTATATTTATTTATGAAATGATAAGACAACTATAGAATATATAAGTATAGTTCTATACTTAGATTATAAGTAATATTTTTTTCAAAGTCGGATGTAGAACGTGGTTTGAGATTCGAGCAAATTCCAAGGGGAATAACATAGCGTAGACAGTGCCATTTTTTAGGAATTATTTTCATTAATATCTTAACTTGATATATAGTTCTTCACATTGTCTGCGATTCGACCAAATTACTGTGTTACCTAATCATCCCAGCGGGGCACAGACAGTGCTGTTTTATAAAAAAGTATAAACATTATTCATATTTCTAAATTAAGTACTTGTAATATTTTTCCGAAGTCCGAATAACCAACTACCATCTGAAAGGTAATAGGAGATTCGAGCGAGTTACCTATTGAGTCACGTGATCATCCAAGCGTGACTATTCTGTAGTGCCATATAGACACCAATACTGTATTAAGGTATTTATTTCGTTAATTTAACTGTAGAATTTATGTATATTTATCCAGTCGTGACTGACAATAATTATTTCAATGTCTGTATTAAAAACTGCTTTCTTGGATTCGAATAACCAACTGCCAACTTTTAACTAGATTGACAGTCATACAACATTTACAAAAATACAGTTGAAATATAATATAAAATAATATCCTCATGCCGTTTTAAAGGATGTAGAATTTCCAGAGCGTTGTAATCATCCCCACAAAAATATGTTCAGTGAATATATATATTAATCTATCTTTTTTTATTTCATTTATTGTCAATACTGATTGCCCATATGTCCGACAATCGTAAGCATCTAGTCCCTGGTTCTGTTATATTCACAGTGTATCAAACCGATTTATCTGGACATTAAAGGACATTTATTACAGACTTTCTTTCAGCTGTAACAGAACTTTGATTATTCAAGTCCACTAAGAGAAATGACCACTTAAGAATATTTTATGGGAAAAACAAGCGCAACACATATCGACTACATACCAAGTTGCCTTTAGAGATTAAACCTACTGCCTTTTATTTGGTTGATAAATGAAATAGCTGTAAGTCAACGAGTTACCTCCTTCGACGAAAATAGCATGTACTCTTTTACGCGAAAAAATGCCAAGTTGTATAATTGAAAAATATATATATATAGGAAACAGGAAAAGAGGGTTAGATTGTTATTAAAACTTTACCAATACATATGATAAATCCGTTTTATTTGTATCACTAAAGGATGATTTTTTTGTACTTCAAACTTTCAAAACAGCGAATTCAAAAGAGGTCTGAACTGAACACTTAGTATTTATATTGTGTTCACTAAAGAGAAAAAAAAATCTATTTATTCTCTTTGAAATGGCAGATAACGGAATCTAATAGCTGTTTGCTTCAGAACTTAAGGGCCGAACAATTATCAACAACAAACGCTTTGATTAATTATCACGCTTTAATTACCGTTCAGTCATATACGTGAAATAAGCGCCAAATTTTCAGTTTCAAGTTGCCAGTTCAAATGGCAACTAGCAAATGGCACCCAGCTTTATGACAGCGGCAAATTCAAATTTATATGAAATGGTAGCAAAGTGCCAGTTCGTCAGAAGTGGCAAATTGTCAATTGGCAATCAGCAGCAAGATGCTAATTTGATAAGTAGCACGAATTCTGAACACTGAATGAAATGTGAATTGGCAACAGGCAACCTATGTCCAGTTCGTCAAAATTCGCGAATCGTCAATTGGCAGTTGGTAGACAGATGCCAATTCGATATGTTTCGGGAATTTTTAATGTTAAATGAATTTGCAAATAGCAGCCAGGTGCCAGTTTGTCAAAGATCGCGAATTGTCAACTGGCAACTTGCAGTTTATTGTCAATTTGTAACGAGATACCAATTAGATATGTTACATGAATTGTTAACATTAAGTAAAGTGACAACTGGAAATGGCTGCCAGAAGTTTTACAAAATTCTCGAATAGACAGTCAGTCTGTAGCCAGATGAATTTTAATGTGTTTAATGAATTGTTAGAATTAAGTGAATTGGCAACTGGCAAATAACAGCAAGATGCCAATCCATCAAAGATAGCAAATTAGCAACTGGCAACTGGCAGCCTTATGCTAATTCTATTAGTAACACGAATTCTGAAAATTGAGTGAATTGGCAAATGGCAACTGGCAGCCAGGTGCCAGTTCGTCAAAATTCCCGAATTGTCAACTGTCAGTTGGTAGCCAGATGTAGTTCGATATGTTTCATGATTCCTTAGTATTAAGTGAATTGCAGTGGCGAATGGCAGCCCAAGACACAATGCCCGAATTGTAAACTGGAAACTGGCAGCAAGATGCTTATTCAATTTTGAACATTAAGGGAATTGGCAAATGGCAGCTAGGTGCCAGATCGTCAAAATCCGTGAATCGACTAATTCGATAAGTATCATGAATTCTGACCATTTAGTGAATTTGCAACTGGCAAGTGGCAGCCAGATACTAGTTGGTCAGAATAAGCGAACCGTCAACTGTAAATTGGTAGTCTGATACCAATTCGAAAATTATCATAATTTTTGAGTGAATTGGCAACTGGCAACTGACACCTAGTTTTGCAATTTGTCGACTGTCAACTTGTAGCCGGATGACATTCAATAATAATAATGAATTGATAATATTTATCAAACTGGCAAATGGCAAATGGCAGACAGATGCTAATTCATCAAAGATCTCGAATTTTTAATCGGCAATTGATGGAAAGATTACAATTCGATAAGTTTTATGGATTCTTAAAAGTGAGTGAATTGGGAACTGGCAACTTGCAGCCAGACGCCAATTCGTTAAAATTCGCGAATCATAAACTGTCAGTTGGTAGCCAGATGTCAATTCGATAAGTGGGATGAATCTGAACATTGGATGAATTGGCAGTTGCAGCCAGATGCCAATTAATTAAAAATTGAGAATTATTAACTTTTAATCGGAAGCCAGATACCAGTTTGAGAAGTATCATGAATTCTGAACAATCAGTGAATTGGTCACTGGCAGCAAGATGCTAATTTGTGAGGATTCGCGAATCGTCAACTGTCGGTTTGTAGCCAGAATCCAAAATCATAAATTATCATGCATTTTGAATGTTGAGTAATAAACTGGCAACTGGCAATTAGCAGGCAGATGCCATTTCGTAAAGATATGCGAATAGCCAACTGTCATTCGCGGGCAGATGCCAGTTCAAAAAGTTTCATGAATTGTTAATATTTGGTAAATTCGCAAATGGCAGCCAAATGCCATTTTGTAAAGAATTGTGAATAGCAAACTTTCATAAATAGCCAGAAACCAGTTCGAAAAGTTTCATGAATTGTTTATATTTGGCAAATTTGCTACTGGCAGCCAGACGCCAATTCGTAAAGAATTGTGAATACACAACTGTCATTTGTAGCCAGATACTAGTTCGAAAAGTTTTTCATGAATTGTGAATATTTGGTGAATAGGCAAACTGGCAGCCAGATGCTTATTCGTCAAAAGTGCGAGTCGTCAACATTTAATTGGTAGTTATATGCCAGTTCGATAAGTATTATAGGTTCTGAACATTGAGTAAATTGGCAACTTGCAGCTTTTGATGCCAATGCGTCAAAATTTGCAAATTGTTACAAAATTAGCGAACTGCCAACTGTAAATAGATGCCAGTCCGATACAAATCTTGGATTCAGAACATTTAGTAAATTGGCAACCGGCAACAGGCTGGCAATTGACAGTTGACGATTCACGATCAATGTACTCAATGTTTATAATTCATGCTACGATCTCTGACGAATAAGCATCTGGCTGCCATTTGCCAATTAACTTTGTATAATCAATTCATAAAATATATCAAATTGGCATCTGGCTCCCAACTGACAGTTGGCGATTCGCGAATTTTGACAAAAATTGCACCTGCCAGTGCCTATTCACTCAATGTTCAGAATTCATGCTACTTATCGGATTCACATCTTGCTGCCAGTTGCCAGTTGAAAAATCGGGATCTTCCTCGAATTGGCATCTGGCTGTCGTTTTCAAGTTGCAAATTCACTTAATATAAACAATTCACAAAACATATCGAATTGACAATTGACCATTCCTAAATTTTGAGAACTGGTACCTGGCTACCAGTTGCAAGTTGCCATTTCATTTAATATTTTGAGTTCATGAAACATATTCAATTGGCTTCTAGCCACAAACTGGACGTTAACGATTCGCAATATTTGACGAATTGGCATCTAGGTGCCATTTGCCAGGTACCAATTCACTTAATATTAATAGTTCATGAAACATATCGAATTGGCATCCGGCTACCAACTAACAGTTAATGATTCGCGAATTTTGACGAACTGGTACCTAGCTGCAGTCGCCAATTCACTCAATGTTCTAAATTCATAACACTTATCGAATTGGCATCTGGTTGTAATTTGCCAGTTGGCAATTCACTCAATGTTCTAAATTCATAACACTTATCGAATTGGTATCTGGTTGCTATTTTCAAGTTGCCAATTCACTCAATGTTCTAAATTCATAATACTTATAGAATTGGCATCTGGTTGCTATTTGCCAGTGGCCAATTCACTCAATGTTCTAAATCCATAACACTTATCGACTTGGCATCTGGTTGCTATTTGCCAGTTGCCAATTCACTCAATGTTCTTAATTCATAACACTTATCGAATTGGCATCTGGTTGCTATTTGCCAGCTGCCAATTCACACAATGTTCTAAATCCATAACACTTATCGAATTGGCATCTGGTTGCCATTTGCCAGTTGCCAATTAACTCAATGTTCTAAACTCATAACACTTATCGAATTGGCATCTGGTTGCCATTCGCCAGTGGCTAATTCAGTCAATGTTCAGAATTCATGCTAGTAATCGACCAGTTGGCAGTTGACTATTCGCCACTTCTGATTATCTGGAATCTGGCTGCCATTACATTATAAATTTGAATCGGCCGCTGGACCAGTTGGATGCAAGTTGCCAACAGAATTGGCAACTGTCAAATGGCAGCTAACTTCACGCACATTTCAAAGTCTATAGAGTTTGCATCCATATTGCCAAAATAATTTATATCAGGCATATCATGAAAAAGTTTTCATAAGGTTTTAAACTTTCTACCGACAAAGGACTTAAAAAAATCAAACTCTGAGTGCAATTTTCCCGAACGATAGTGATAACTCGGGGTTTCCAGTTTTAGCGGAATCAAGACAGATGTTGTGTTATCTTAAATTTAAAACGTGTTCATATTTTTTATGCAGGATGTGGTTGCGCTTAAAGAAATCGACACAAGCAAGTGTCATAGGAAGGACAAAGAGCACGTGCAAAGCGAGGTTGAACTCTTACAAACATGCCGACACAAGAACCTCGTGCAGTTCATAGAGTCCTTCAGTAATGTATGCCCTTACAACTCACATTTATTATTCCTCACATATGTTTTGTTTCTTAGATGCAAAAATAGATGGCCATAAATCTTTGTGGTGAATGACTGATTATGTTATTTTTATTCTTTGCCAGAGGTTGTATATTTTTGTATTTTAGTTTATAGAAAATTCCCTTTGAGCATTACATTTTCCAGCATGTTTTAACACCTGATTTGATTGAAACACATCAGCGCTGTCAAAATCAACTAGGTGTCTTTATACATTCTATGTTTCTAAGAGAAAATTAAGAACTAATATGCAGTATGATCTAATAAAAAGGATGACATCACTTTCTGGCATTATAATGACCATCCAATCAGACACAGACATTGAACGGATATCAGCCTCCGGCTTCGGTGAAGCAAATGTTTGTTGGCTTTCTGGACGGTCACCGTGAAATAAATATTTTTTTTTCAACTGGTCGGTCTATCCGCAGGACAAGCTCATATGTATAGTAATGGAGCTGTGTAATGGAGGCAACTTGAGGGAATACATCCAAAGCAACAATGGACTTTCAGAAGAAGAATGTATCTGTGTTTTACAACAAATATGCGATGGATTAAAGGTAACTTCAGACTTACAGTTTTTGGCTCATTTTTTGTGTGTAATTTCTGCTTGATTAGGTATTTGAAAAATAACAGGACGATTGTTATTGTGTTTTTTGTATATCATACACAAAAAATCTCAGATGTACACCGATTTTCGAACAGATTGCACCGTGATGTTAAACATGCGAGATTTTTTTCTCTCAGGTACATGTTTTAATGCAATCTGTAATGCTGTTAAAATTATTCTCATTCCCTCCACATCCGCCATAGGTAAAAGTTGGACATTTTCCTGTTCTATTGAAATATTCTTCATCAAAGTAGTATCGTTTGAAATATGCTTGACACATCCCCGTTTCTGGCAGAGCTTTGCAACCACATGCTTTCCTGCACTCTTCAATTGTCCGGAAGTTGTTAACGTTTCCCCAACATCCGCCGTAAATAAAGAGTTTACACAATCCTGATCGCTGGTCGAAATAGTATCTTTGAAAATTCGCTCGACATGGCCCTGTCTTCATTTCTAAACTACAAGCTGAAATGTAAAAAGCCCAATAAAAGTTTAGGTTATGTTAAGCGATACAGATGGTCCATCACTTACGACGCAAGGTGATCGTGAATTCTATTCTATCGTTTTAAGTTAAATTATGATTTTCAGTACATATAAACAAAAATAACCCACAGATAAAAAAATAATCAAATTATTGATAAAAGTTATGAATAAAATGTATGGCCTATTTTTTTCTTTTAATCGGAAAGCTGAAAAATAACTAAATGTATTTCACTTGTGCGTGACAATTAAAAAGTTCTGTTACGACAATCTGCCTTTATCTCAGAAAATCTCTATTTCGGAAAAGACGTATCATCGCATCACAAAAGCACGTGGAATTTACAACAAACAAAATTCATAAAAGGGCTTTCTATTAACTTAACATTCTCCAATCCGATATTCATCTTACTCGACCAAAGAAAATTTTATGTTTACATTAAGTTAATTTATGACAAGAGTAATTTAAATTCCACACGAGATTATCCGGTAAAAACATTGATATACTTTGAGATACGATGTAATAAGTGGTGAAAGACTTGTGATATTAATATGATAGATTTTGAAGAAAATCTTCAGAAAAGCTACTGAAATGGTTTTTCTTTCAAGCTGGATAAATCACTGATCAAACGTTAAGAATAAATTAGAATAAGAATTGCATCACTTTGACTCATATAGACAAAGCTTTGATTATAAAACGAATGTAAATTATAACAATTTGTCTATAAAGTCTAAGGTCCATGAAACAAGAAGAATATACTTACTGTCACTTTGCTGATCCAAAAGAGAAAGAACTGTTTGAAAAATCCAAAACAAAAGAAAATACCGAATGAAAATGCAAGCCATCTTGTTTTTGAGTGTGTACGTGTAGGTACACCTCGAGGTGATTTCAGGTGTTCATGTTGTGAGGAAAACAATAATTGTATTGTTTGCGTGCGAAATGAAATGACAAACAAGGAATCATTTTTCTTAATTAACCAGCTGGAATACATGTAGCACAAACGACACAGACTGCATCATTAGAATTTCTTCATCTACTGATTCTAGTAGGAACAGTCACAGCGTGTTATTTATTTGAAACGTTCTGTTTTACACTTTTTTATTATAATTGTTATAAGCAGTGGCAAATGCGATTTTTTGTGTTTCCTCTGGTATCAGTGGTAGAATTTTTGTTTTCTCTTGTTGAAATGTCTATGCCAATGTTTCATTATGTGTTCGAATAAACCCTATTAAAAGTGACGAGGCAGGGAGGGGTTACTTATTTTCTTTAGAAATGATCAAAATTTTCAAAAAAACCCAAAATATTTGGAGCGGGAGGTGGGGGGGGGGGTGAGGGGGAAGACACTAAACTTCTTATCTTTAGAAATAATCAAAATGATAAAGGGAAATAAAAAATGAGAGGGTGGTATTTTTTCTACTTTACTCTCACCCATGTCCCCTCCCTATCCTGTTTTTGTACGCGATTTATCAACCTGAATTCATCTTAATTGCAATTTGCACTTCTTTTACACACTGCTACTGCTGTCTGCTCCTACTGCCAACATCACGCTTTACCTATTGCTCCTGCTATCTACTGCTACTGCCAACTTCACGTTTTTTCTGCTGTTGCTGCTGTCTGCTCCTTCTACCAACATCACGTTTTACCTACTGCCCCTGCTTTCTACTGCTACTGCCAACTTCACGTTTTTTTACTGTTACTGCTGTCTGCTCCTAAATCCAACATCACGGTTTTTCTACTGCCCCTGCTATCTACTGCTACTGTCCACTGCATGGTTTAACTTCCACTACTGCCAACATTATGGTTTACCTATTTCCTCTACCATCTACTGTTACTGCCAACATCACTTTTTACCTACTGCTACTGCCATGAGCTGCTACTGCCAATTTCACGTTTAACGTTTTACCTACTGCTACTGTCAACTACTGCTACCGCCATCTACTGCTACTGCTAACTACTGCTACTGCCACCTAAACGATTAATGTTTTACCTACTGCAACCACCAACTATTGCTACAGCGAATTTCATGTTTTATGCTTTACCTACTGCTACTGCCAACGTCTTGAACTGCCAACTTCACGTTTACGTTTTACCTACTGTTAGTGCCAACTACTGCTACTGCCATCCATAGCTACTGCCAACCTCATGTTTTACTTTTTACCAACTGCTACTGCAAACTACTGCTACTGTCAACTACTGCTACTGCCAACCACTCCTATAGCAAACTTTAAGTTTTACGTTTAACTGTAAGCTACTGCCAAAAAAACTGCTACTGACAACTTACCAACTTCGTGTTTTTCGTTTTACGTACTACTGCCAATTGCTGCTAGTGCCAGCTACTGCTACTGCAAACTACTTTTACTATCAACTTCATTATTTACGCTTTACTTACTGTTTCTTCAATTACTGCTACTTCCAACCTAATGTTTTATTCGATTGCTACTGCCAACTTCTGCAACTGCCAACTTTACCTTTTTGTCGACTGCGACTGCTTACTGTTGCTACTGCCAACTTTTTGTTTATCCTATTGCTACTGCCAACTACATGTTTTACTTACTGCTACTGCCTATTAAATGTTTTACCAACTGCTACTGCCTATTTTTCATGTTTAACCTAATGCTACTGGTTACTTCATGTTTTCCCTATTGCTTCTGTTTACTTGTTGTTTTACCTACTGATACTGCCTATTTCATGTTTTACCTACTGCTGCTGCCTATTTCATGTTTTAACTACTGTTACTGCCTACTTCATTGTTTACCTATTGCTACTGCCTACTTTATGTTTAAGCTACTGCTGCTTACTTCACGTTTTACCTACTGTTTATTTTATGTTTTAGTTACTACTACTTCCAACCTCATACTTTACCTACTGCTACTGCCTACTTCATATTTTACCTACTGCCACTGCCAACTTCAAACTTTACCTACTGATACTGCCTATTTCATGTTTTACCTATTGCTACAGTCTACTTCATGTTTTCGTTACTGCTACTGCCAACTTCATATTTTATCTCCTGCTACTGCCAATTTTATGTTGAAGTTACTGCTAGTACCAAATTCATCTTTTAGTTACTGCTACTGCAAACTTCAAGTTTTAGTTATTGCTACTGCCAACTTCATGTTTTATCTACTGCTACTGCCTTTTTTATGTTTTACCTGCTGCTACTGCCTATTTCATGTTTTCGTTACTGCTACCGCCAGCTTCATGTTTTACCTACTGCTACTGCCAACTTCATATTTTACCTACTGCTATTGCCAATTTTATGTTTTAGTTACTGCTAGTGCCAACTTCATCTTTTAGTTACTGCTACTGCCAACTTCATGTTTTACCTACTGCTACTGCCTATCTCATGTTTTACCTACTATTACTTCCTTTTTCATGTTTTCGTTACTGCTACCGCCAACTTCATGTTTCAGTTACTGCTACTATCATGATTTAGTTACTGCTACTGCAACCTTCATGCTGTATCTACTACTACTGCCTATTTCATGTTTTACCTACTGCTACTGCCTACTTCATGTTAACCTACTGTTACTGCCTACTCCATTGTTTATCTACTCATACTGCCTACTTCATGTTACATACTGCTTCTGCCTATTTCATGTTTTAATTACTGCTACTTCCAAAGTCATACTTTACCTTCTGCTACTGCCAACTTCATAAGACAGTTGCTGTCACTGCCAACTTCATACTTTACCTACTGCTACTGCTTATTTCATGTTTTACCTTCTGCTCCTGTCTACTTCATGTTTTCGTTACTGCTACTGCCAACTTCATGTTTTAGTTACTGCTACTGCCATCTTCATATTTTACCTACTGCTACTGCCAATTTTATGTTTTAGTAACTGCTACTGCCAAATCCATGTTTCAGTTATTGCTACTGCCAACTTCATATTTTACTTACTGCTACTGCCTATTATATGCTTTACCTACTGCTTCTGCCTATCTCATGTTTTACCTACTGCTACCGCCAACTTCATGTTTCAGTTACTCTACTATCATGATTTAGTTACTGCTACCGCTACCTTCATGCTTCATCTACTACTACTGCCTATTTCATGTTTTACCTACTGCTACTGCCTACTTCATGTTTACCTACTGTTACTGCCTATCTCATGTTTTACCTACTGCAACTGCCTTTTTCATGTTTGCGTTACTTCTACTGCTACATTCATGTTTCAGTTACTGCTACGGCCATGTTTTAGTTACTGCCACTGCCAACTTTATGTTTTACCTACTGCTACTGCCTATTTCATGTTTTACCTCCTCCAACTGCCTATTTCTTGTTTTACCTACTGCTAATGCCTACTTCATGTTTTACCTACTGCTTCTGCCTAGTTCATATTTTTATTTACTGCTTCTGCCTATTTCATGTTTTAGCTACTGTTACAGCCTACTACATAATATACCTGCTATTGCAAACTTCATGTTTCACCTACTGTTACTGCCTATTTCATGTTTAACCGCCTGCTCATGCCTATTTCATGTTTTACCTGCTGCTACTGCCTACTTCATGTTTTACTTACTGCTACTGTCAACTTCATGTTTTATCTTCTGCTTCTGCTTGCTTCATGTTTTTCCTACTGCTACAGCTACTGCCAAATTCGTGTTTTACCTACCGCTACCGCCTACTCATGTTTCAGTTACTGCTGTTGCCAACTTCATGTTTTAGTTACTGCTTTTGCCTATTTCGTTTTTTTTTTTGTAACTGCTACCGCCTATTTCATGTTTTAGCTACTGCTACTGCCTGTTTTATGTTTGAGCTACTTCTACTGCGAACTTCGTGTTTTAGTTCTTGCCACTACAAACTTCATGTTTTAGTTCCTGCTACCTCCTTTTTCATGTTTTAGTTACCGCTACTGCCAACTTAATGTTTTACCTTCTGCTTACTTTATGTTTTAGTTACTGCTACAGCTTCTGCCAACGTCATGTTTTACCTACAGCTACTGCCAACTTCATGTTTTAGCTTCTGCTATTGCCTTTTTCATGTTTAAGCCACTGCTACTGCCTACTTCATGTTTAAGTAGCTACTACTACTACCAACTTCATGTTTTAGTAACTGCTACCACCTATTTCATGTTTGCGTTACTGCTACTGCCAACTTAATGTTTTAGTTACTGCTACAGCCAACTTCATGTTTTACCTACTGCTGCTGCCAACTTAATGTTTTAGTTACTGCTACTGCCAACTTCATTTTTTTACCTACTGCTTCTGCCAACTTCATGTTTTAGTTACTGCTGCTGCCTACTTCATTTTTTACCTATTGCTACTGCCAACTTCATTTTTTACCTTTTCCTACTGCCAACTTCATTTTTTTACCTACTGCTTCTGCCAACTTCATGTTTTAGTTACTGCTACTGCCAACTTCATTTTTTACCTACTGCTTCTGCCAACTTCATGTTTTACCTACTGCTGCTACCAACTTCATGTTTTACCTACTGCTACTGCCAACTTTATTTTTTACCTACTGCTACTGCCAACATCATGTTTTACCTACTGCTGCTGCCAACTCCGTATTTTACCTACTGCTAATGCCTACTTCATGTTTTACCTACTGCTGCTGCCAACTCCATGTTTTACCTACTGCTAATGCCTATTTCATGTTTTAGTTACTGCTACTAACTGCTACTGTGTAGCTGTGCTATATTATTGTAAAGAAAAGTTTTTCATGCCTACTTTGCGCGTTGTGCAGTTTTTTGTATATTGTGTCATGCAAATAGTAAATTTAACTCTTTTATGTCAAAATTTGTTTACAAACTGAGACAGACCTGTAACTGAAAGCATTATTTAACAGATGTCATGTTTTCTTTTCCAGTATCTACACGAGAAAAACATAGCTCACCGGGATGTGAAAACCACAAATATTCTGTTACAGAAACACAATGATGAACTTTTAATAAAAATAGGGGATTTTGGTCTTGCAAGGTAAGTTAAGAATGTATGTTAGAACCATCACTAGTAATATTAACTGTAGCTTTTGAAAACAATTGTTTACTTGTTGTTGTTTCCTGAAGGAGCAAACATACAAACAACATCAACAACAGCACTGTTTGCTTTGAATGGTTACGTTGCATTGTCTGTCCTTGTAAAATCTACCGATCAGCACTCAGGTATACCACTGGCTCTTTACTCAAGCAACTGGTTCCATCTAGGTTCCATCTAAGTTAGTGTCTCGAGAGAGATTGAAAAGAAAAATGGATTGTATTTATATTGCAATCAAGCTTAAATGAATAAGTATAAATAAAGTATCAAATGTGAGTTGATAAAATCATTAGACCAGAATAAAAGATCAATGAAACTATGAGTTGATAAAAACATTCGACCAGAATCTTAGCAAAACAAACAAACTCAAAAAAAGCTCTACGTATTTCTCTAACTCAAAATCTGTCAAAACGAGTAAACAGACACCCAGTTTTTGATTCAAAGATGAAGAAAAATTGGTATTTGAAATCAAGGACATTTGTTCTCTTGCACCACATACAAACATGAACTATAAATCTTATTTTTATCAATTTCAGGATAATGGACATGATAGGACCCGCGACCAACCTCACCACTTGTGTCGGGTCTCCTTATTTTATGAGTCCTGAGATGATACAGGGGAAAGCATATAATATAAGTGTAATCATTAAAATTATTTAGATTCTTTTTTTGCTGAGAAAGGGTTACTTTTAGATTTTGTTTTTGTCTTTTTCGCCTTGATAGAATCCGTAGAAGTAGAGTAAACTGGTAACCCTGAACTTTTTGTTTCTTACAAATTCTCTTACACATTACACACTTATTTTTGGGTCTAAATTTAATGAATCAGATGAATTGCCAGAATTAACAGTTTTGTTTTCAAATTGTCCTCATTCTAGAAAAAAATGTTTGTTTATTCTAACATAAGACTATAAGTGCTGTAGCCAGACCTAAAAACCAACAACAAAAAAACAACAAAACAAAACCAAACAAACAAACAACAAAAAGAAAAACACCGAGGCAGAACGTATCTAGGTCGGTCCGGGGGCATGGTGCCCCGGACATCTGTTTTTGCTAGGAGCAATTTCCTACATTCGGAGTAGTTTTTGACGGAATTAAGGCAAAGTAGAAAGATTACTGGGAGTTACTATTAGAGCTATCGAAAATGATATATGCCCCGAAAAAACAAACTCCGAGGCAGCTTCCTCGAAGCGCCTCAAAGTCGCTACGGCACTGCAGTATAACTTTTTTTATATTAATACATAAAACATGTTAAAAGAGGTGCACAAATCTAAAATTAAATATAGATTTTAAGATTTACAGATATCCAAGAGAAGTACGTTACCCTATGATTGAATAACCAGAGTTAAAAATATTGTTTTTATTTGTGATCTATAGACTGATATATGGAGCCTTGGGTGTTGTGCGTACGAAATGGCAACAACAGACGTTCCCTACGTAGCCAAGGAAATGGATGGTCTAAAAGACAGAATACAGAAAGATCAAGTGGGTATAACACTAGACTGTATACATTATACTAACTGTACCAAATAGTGCGCCGTATACATAGCAAACTTGCTGTTCAAAATTATCAGTTCATTGTGATCAACAAAAGAAATTAAATACGATAGATGCTTAAAAAAGGTTTGTGAAAAAAAGTTACTTTGAAGCTGGTGTGTCACGGTAAATAAGCATATGTAAAGATGCCATTTAGTACATTGTACTTTTACTTAATGAATAATATTTCCTTGTAAAAAAAAAGACGATGAAATTTAACAAAACTCACTCATCAATATTTAGGGGTTAACTGGACAATATTTGATCTTCATTACTTTGAAAATATGCAGTTGTTAAAATGTAAGTAAGGCATTTTATCATCCGTTACAGGTAGACGTTTCAAAGATACCATACTGTCAAGAGATGCAAAAACTTATCATGAAAATGATGGACAAGGAAAGTGCAAAACGACCTCGTGTTCAAGACATATTAACATTCTTACATCAACACACCCACACAAAGAAGAGTTCTGGTACAATACCTGTTCTTCATAGATCTCCATTTTTTTGATAGAGCAAGAAATACTTTTAAACGAGTACTATGTCCTGTAACAGAATTATTGTATCTTTCCTCAAAGAAATTTATTAGCAGCGTATTGAATTGAAAACACAAATTTTGTATGGTTGGAAGTGTTAATACATTGTAATTAATTATTGCAATTCCTAATTATCTTCAGGGTAAACAAGCACTTGCTGTACTGAGTGACGTAGCCAGTTTACCAGACTGATGTTTCTTTAAGCACTATGGTCTCGAGAATACCAAATATCTCATACAGAAGCAAAGATATTTCGTTGCTATGAATACGGATTTTTAAAATTCTATTTGAACATTTTTTGCCATCGATTTGTGTATTTGAATAAATAAAAGAATGATTCAAAATCTTAGTACAGAGGTAAATATGTATAACTAAACTTTATTATACTTTTTATAACGTCACTTTGTACTTCAGAAGGCAAACTCCGGCGGAAAACAGACAAATTTGCCAGCACGTGGTCCCCGGGAATAAAGTTTTATACATATGGAGACACTCCAAACTATCGTCGATTGGATGAATCGAGTGGATATGACTCTTGTGTAGAGAAAAGTATTTTTTATGACAGTTCTTGCTGTTTTTTCTTTATATCTGTCTGCTTGTTTTCCCTCAAGGTCGCTGAAAGCTGATAGTTTTTGTCCAAGCAATCGTCAACCACTTACTCGATAGTATTAAATGAAACAAAACAATGGCAAAATCTTATTAAAGGGATAGAAATGGAAAGTATTTCATTAACCTCCCTCAACAATAGCATTATGTCATCGAAATATACCGTTTAAAAAATAAAAAGGAGTTTTTTTAAATATCAAAATTATTGCGCAGTAGAAGGAACCAGGGCGCAGCCATTATTGTGATTTCTAATCTTGCGAGACTGAGGCCGTGACGTCAGTTACTCACTTCCGGTAGTAGGTTTATCGCTCGAGTAAGAGTCAGTGATGCAGAATTACCTTGCTGAAAGATACGCAATTTAACGCATCAGTTGGTTTTTTTTTAAATACAAAAATAACAATGAACAACATGTGCAAGAAACAGAAAGCAAACATGTTAATTTCAAAATGTTTACAAATTGTAAATTTAAAAAATAATAATAATGCGGTTACTACTCGATTTTTTAAAGTAAATTCAGCTTTAGTGCCGATAGAATTGGCTGAAATTTTACTTTGCCAGTTGACAAATATTCATTGTTTTTCCCATAATTGATTCTAAAATATTAACAATGTTTTCCTCTCAACATTGAACATGTTGCATTACACTTCCCCACGTGCGTCATTAACAATGCATTGTCATGTAAGTGTAGTCTAAATCTATTGAATTGAGGTGCACTAATTTTTTAACTTTATTTTGACTGGGATGGAAATTTACCCGATTTTCAGATAACATGTACATTAAGCAGGAATTTTTATCTGCTTAAAAAATAACATGCTATGAAATAGCAAAGATCACGCTTCATACTATGGGCTTTGTGCAAAATAACCTACGCTTACGGACCCTTGTGTATTCCACAGCTGTCAAAACTAAGCGGTTAATCATTCCTTTATGGTCCAAACATTGTTAAAGTTGAGACAATTAGCAAACTTTTGCGGTGAGAGCTTTAGCAAATTGACTACATGTCCTTTTGATCAGTAACTCTTGTGAAAACTTTACTTAATGCTTGCTTCCAGAAGTGATCTTTACTTAAGTAATTTACTTCTCTGCAGTTAAATATTAAATTTAATTTTATGCTTATGATGAGAATAGAAAATCATTTGACTTTTAAATAATGATAAAAAAATATCAAAAATATTTTTAACAGAGTTTCAAGGCTTTTTTATATTGTTTTATATGATGCGTTCATTTAAACTTTTCTTTGTTTTCAAACTTCTTTTTTTTGCTGAAATAGATGATCTTTGTTGTATTGAAAAAAAAAGAAAAAAAAGAATCATACGCAAGAAGTCCAACAGATTCATTTCGCTCCGTTTATCAGAACTGTACCATAATTTGTACTGACGTGCTTCTAGATCATTACGTCATTAACAATACCTGCGCACCTGTATTCAATAAGTAAATTTTTAAAATGGCGGCACACCTGCACATAGTCAATCGAAAACAGCAATTCATATTTCGATATATAGCTTACATGCCATTCCTTTTACGCTGTATCATAAGTTTTTCTAATATTATCATTATTTCTCACCATCGCCTTTCCCTTTAAGTAAGTAAGCCCTGCTAAAAAATTGTTTTAAAGAATCGCAACATTAATTTAAAAACAAACTTTTTCTGGGATCGCACGAAATAAAGGTGTCTTGACATATTCTTGACTAATTCAGTTTTCAGTCTTAAAAGGAAAATATTGAAAATACAAGACGTCTGAATAAGCTCCATTTATGACTGAATACAAATCAGAGATTCACTAACTGCAGTATAGATATTTTTCTTTCTTTCAGAGGATCGAGGCGAAATTGTCCACGTGCCAGGTAAAATTGCTATGACTATTCATTTTCCATTGATTTCGTTCTTATGCTCAGATAAGCATTGACCTTAACCCCTGTTGCACTACAGATTCCGGGGGCTGTTGGTGTAAATCAGGCGATAACAAGTACGAGATTAAGAATCTTCGATCACATAGCAGTTACTCTAACGTATCTACAAAAGTTGGCTTGTAAGTTCGGGAGAAGTGCCGAATAATACCATTACTACATACACGTTCTCTTTCTCAGAATTCGTTCTTAAATTATTGGAGTACTAAATGTCTGTGGACCGTCTAAGGGTGTCATCACATCTACGTACGCGATTTATTTCTGCAGGGCTCGAATCGTTACTCGAAAAAATCCACTTGTATCGTAGAGGATTTGAATTCTGAGTAGCACTGGCATCGTTTCTAAAGGGGAATAACCGAGGCGTCCTTCTTTACAAGGTTTCTTCGCAGTTGCTGTTCTTGAAGCAAATTTTTAGACTGTCGGCGACAGCCGGCAGTTTTAAGAACGCAAATCAAACTCAGGCGTCGAGGGACATGTCCACTTTAACATTGATAAATTACTGTGCCAACACTGGCGCATCCACATTTTCGAACCATATACAGGGGTGATCTCGTAATTACATGCTATCCGAATGTAAATGTATTTTGGTATTTTTTCGCTTTATCATGACTTATTTCATACATTGTCCTTATGTCAGGTGTAGACTTTAAATGTGGAAAATATATTTTAATTCTGAGATACGGTGAACAGGAGCCTAAAATTTGATTTAATAGGAATAATATGTACGCGCCTCCTTTTCCTACGCCACTAAATATTTGGATCATAAAGAAATACGGATTGAAATCTGTGTTATGCCAACTGTACAAAATTTTAAACGTATTTATATTTGTTGGTTTGTTCGTTTCAAAGTAGGTACTTGGGAAAACAAATCAAGGAAGACTTATATCGTACTTCTAAAGGGAACGGGTTGACCAGAACACTATGATGTAATGCGACGGTCGAGGAAGATCATTGCAATCTTAAACTCTCTATATATATTTCTTTTGTGGACAGGAAGCAACGAACAGTGGTTTAACTTGTTTGTTTGTTATTTTTTTCTTTCATGCTAGTTTCTTAAAGCCTTTAATACTTTTTATGATGATGATGATGATGATGATGATGACGAACCAGTAAAACATATCGGTGAGCGAGCAAAAAGACAAATATATAAATTGAATTATTTTCATACCATAGCCGTTTGAATGTAAATGCCAACTAATGCATGCATCAAAAATTAACATTCCGCTGATAAGAAGACTCTTTTGATTCTAAATAGAGGGATGATCACGACAGCAAAATATCTGCATCAGCATGAACCTTCGTCTCTTATCCAGCCGATAGTCTTTCAGCGCTTTAAACGCTTTGATTTCTCTTGTTGTAGATTACTTTTGTAATGTTGACTGTTATATTATTTTGTTTAAGTGAGAATGACGGAAGATGACAAAGAAAATCTAGCCAAAGCTGAACAATTACAAAAGTAAGATTTTTATCACAGTCACCACAAATTTGACTTTGAGCCTCAATTCGCCTTAAATTATTTCAAAAATTATGTTATACAATTATGTATTTATATGTTCTGGTTGTTGATGTTTTTTTTTATCTTCCAGAGATATCCTTAGAAAAATAGGCGACACTGGTGTTCTTGAAAAAATCAACGCTGCAATTGAACGTACCAAGCACATGGACACGTACAGTTTGTTTATGGTAGGACTTTTTTTATAATCTTTATAATTTTTAAGAGAAACAATTCTGGCAATTAGCCGTTTTTATCTTTTCAGTTGAACTACCCTGTTAATGAAAAGAAAATCTAACTGTCGTTTGATATTTGCCGAAAATGAGGATGATTAACTGCTAGGTGCTTTTGGAAACCATCTCTCGGGCTTTCTGTCTCCAGGCGGGAGAGAATCACAATACTCGAGCACCATTTATGATATTAAATGTAGATATTCTCTTTGCAAGGTTAAAATCTACGGGAAAAAAAGAAAAAGGGAAAAAATGTAAAATTTGGATATGACTTTTCGAAATCGACATTTGTTTTTAGCTTTTGAAATTTTCTTGATAATTATACCTTCCAGTCATGTGAAGGTATCGGTTGCACGTGCAGTTGTGCATAAGCATAACATGTATGACTATTTGTGTGTAAGTTAAATATTCATCTTCATGAAAGTAAATGTATCTTATTTTACAGAAATTATGTGTTGTTTAGAAGCGAAAGCAATCACATGACCGCCTCTTATCCATACATTCGCGTTGAAAAATAGTACTGCAGGTTGTACGAGTTTTCATTGCAGTTTTGATAAAAGTGCTTTGATATAGCAGAATTCTGTTGCTTTTGAAAGTCTGAGGTATAATTTCATTTTTTTTTTTTGGCATATCAAACTGTAAAACTAACAAATTTAATAATTTAGTATTCATCCGCAAAAGTTTCTTTCATCAAATTTACTAAGCGTTGAAACAATCGCAACTTCTCGGCTCAGCTAATCGGCGAGGTATTCCGAATGCATGCAAAGAGATTACGTACCAAATACGAAAACGTACACGAACAACCAATCACGCGTTTGACTCTGTTGATAATACTTTTTTGTTGTTTTGTTGTCAAATCAATCAGAATAACTCAGATATTTTCCTCTGCTAAATGTGCTTAAAATATTTTTAACATCCTTGCTTTTAGTTTGCAGGTTGATTGAATTATCAATAGCAACATATTGATCTGTTTTCCCGAATCTTCACCGAAAGATAAACAACCCTTGCTATATTATCAAGTGTCCGTATTTATGGCGATAATTGACGTTTTAAGGAGAGGAATATATTGTGTTTATGCCAGTCACAAAAAAAGTATTTTAGGCTTCCATTAAACAAGCCATGTCTTGATTATACACAGCAGTTACCAGAACCACGTTAGTCTGAACGAAAACCGTTAAACAGTACCTATATTCGGATACCGAAATTCGGATAACTGATCGAACGTCCGAAAATCGAAAATTCGAATATTTTCTAATATGGCAAACCAAATATTCGAATATTGATATAGTATTGTTCCAATCCCTACTTTTTGATAACCTTTTAATTGTATATAATGTATATAATAATGTATATATTTTAATGTTTTTTCTTGAAACACCTTCAGTTGATTATTGATAAGCACAGATCGCCAAATATCTTGGTCATAAAGAATGTTTCTATAGTTATGCCCCTTTTTCACATGGAAAATAATTAAACTTTTGTATAAATACTAATATCTTGAACATTTACAATCACAATGTTATTCGTCTTAAGTGAAGTGCATAACAGCAATTATTGAATAGACCATAACACTCTAGAAATTAATTTTATTAAGTCGTTGCTCTTAACATACGAGCGTTGGCATCGCATGTAACTGTTAAAATAGTCTATGACTACGAATATGTTTTCTTATTACAGATCGAGATGGAAAAAATTCTCGGCGACAGAATTTTCGCAAAATGCAAATGTGACCTCGGAGCCCTGTGGACATACAGAACAGAACTTTTAAAAAAGAACTTCAGACTCGCTTGGAGTTAGTGTTATTTTCCTGTCATGTGCTCTCTTAGTGACAAAGTCATTGTTTTGACAGACTCATGAAGATTTCTAAAAATACCTTAGAATACGCGCTATCAAATCGTTATTGAATTTTGAAAATGGACAGGCAAGGCTGATACCGATTTTAATTTTTAATTAAGAATGAAAATTTAAATGATATTCCGGGATAAGAATTCATAGGTCTTATTTCATTGCCCTTCTACTCCGTTAATTATAGACATCTACGAAATGGCGTCAAACTTATATGAATATATATGTAAAATATGCTCGTGAAGTTAGCTGCCAGCTGCCAGTTGTCCATTCAAATGGCAACTGGCAAATGGCGGCCAACTTAATAGTCCAGTTGCGAATTCAAATTTATTTGAAATCGTAGCTAGTTGCCAGTTCCTCAAAATTTGCAAATCGTCAACTTTCAATTGGCAGCCGGATGCCAATTTGATAAATTTCATGAATTATTAATATCAACCGAATTGGTAACTGGCAACTGGCAGCCAGATGCGACTTTGTCATAGATCGCGAATTGGCAATTGGCAACTGGCGGCTAAATGCTTATTCGACAAACATTATGGCAGTTGACGATTCGCAAATTTTGAGGAACCGGCAGCTAGCTTCGATTTAAATAAATTTGAATTGGCAGCTGGACTATGAAGTTGGCAACTGGCAACAGGCAGCTAACTTCACGCACACATGTAAAATACGGGTTGTAGATAATTTACATACAAGTTTATGCAAGTTCTAACCGGATGGGTGTCATTTTGTTTGGCTGTGGGTTTTTTTTGTGAACTACGCACTTTGAAAAGAACTTGTTTACAAAGTTATGAACAACTGGAATAGCAATTAAATGTATGACAAAGTTTGGTTTTCAGTGGTAATTCTATGTATCGTTTTTATAAAATTTAGATGTTTTGTTCGCGGATGTATATGAGTAAGTTGTCAACAGGTTTCATTACTCAATATAATATATGTATGATCTGGACCTGAAATCTAAATGAAAGAATAGAACTTGTCTTGTATTGTGGGCCCATGCTATCCGGCGATTTTAAATGGATTTTACTCTGAATCACGTGACCACTTGACGTCAGATTGTCCTCAGTCAATGAATATATTACAAGGAATTAATATTGAATGCAAAAAATATAGTTCAAGTATTTAAAGTTCGGATCAGATGATCCTTTTCGTTAGCATTTTCACTCTGCCAAGGTTTTGCCAAATGCGGTTGCCCTACTGCACTTCCGATTTGTCCGATTTTGTAAAGCATGATATATTATAACCATAGGACGTTGGCAGTAGCAGTACGCGATAGCAGTTGGCATTAGAAATTAAATCAAACGTGAAGTTGGCAGTAGCAGTAGCAGTAGGCAAAACGTGAAGTTGGCAGTAGCAGTGCGCGGTAGCAGTTGGCAGTAGAAATTAAATCAAACGTGAAGTTGGCAGTAGCAGTAACAGCAATAACAGTAGGCAAAACGTGAAATTGGCAGTAGCATTAACAGCATTAGCAGTAAGCAAAACGCGAAGTTGGCAGTAGCAGTAACAGCAGTAAATATTAAATGTATGTAATAACGACATTTTGCCTGATGGCTATGATGTAGATATTAATACTGAACTACATTCACAAGATAAAAGTCACGTGAATAGTAACGGTTGATTATTTTTAGACTTTTGAAAACAGACGGGGTTGTAAATGGTAGAAAGGGAAATGATAAAAACAGCGGAAAATACACGTGTGTAACAAGTCGAGGAAGCAGTGTTGTTTAGTACTTTTTGTGCTAATATGATATGTCCCAGAATATAACTTCCTTTGAAATAGGAGATCCAAATATTGTCTCTGATCATTGTGACATTGTGATGTTCAAAATATTCAAGATGCTTTACGCTGATGACATAGTTATATTTGCTAATACTGCCGAGGAATTACAACAAAGTTTAGATTTATTGTATGATTATTGCAGTACTATGAAATTAAAAGTCTATGTTGGTAAACAAAAGTTATGATATTCAAATGAAAGGTGGTTCTATACCTAGAAATACAACTTTTTATTATAATGGTCAGGTAGTTGAAATAGTCAGTAAATTTTTTTACCTTGGTATTGTATTCACATCTGGTGGATCTCTTTAAAATGCTCAGGATTTGTTATCTGGCCAAGCTTTAAATGCTGTATACAAATTAAATAAATATCTTTATAAGTTCACTTACATACCACCAAAACATCAGTTAGAGTTATTTGATAAACTAGTGTCACCCATTCTTAATTATTGCTGTGCGGTTACGCATTTTTCAAAAAATACTACAATTGAAAAAAGTTCATAAGCAGTTTTGTAAGAAATTACTCGGGGTTAAGAAGACAACTCAAAATGATTTCATTTATGGTGAGTTGGGGCATTTTCCTTTTAATACTGTTCACATGTTTCAAGCAATTAAGAAGTGGTTAGGGATCTTAAAGTTGAGTAAAGACAAATAAGTATATATCATTTACCAGTTAATGAGAAATAATATAGAAATATATCCAAATAAAACGAACTGGTGTACTCGAATGAAATATTTATTTTGTTCACTTGGACTGGCAGAACCTTGGATTTTTCGAGGTGTAGGAAATACAAATATATTCCTTTCTTTAGTTAAACAACGATTAAAAATTAATGACCATTTTTACAAAACTGGAATGGAAGGTTAGATAACTCTAGTAGATCCTTTTTTATAGTTCTTTTTCTTCTTTCAAATTTCAAACTTATCTAGAAGGTTAAAACGTAAGTAAATTTTGTAAAGCGTTCTCCCGTTTAAGAGTTTCCTCGCATACATTACAAACAGAAGCCGGCAGATGGATACAGCCAAAATGTACACCAATGTCCAATCTGACTGAAGTTTACAATCTTCCTACGGTAATAGCGATGTTTCGGATATGATTTTAATCAGATTGACCAATGTCTGAAAGAAAATGTATCCTATGTGACAAATAGGAGGATGAATTTCATTTTATTGTCGTTTGGTCTTTATATCACGATATTAGAAGTAGATATATACCTTAACGAATTTGGACAATACCAAATATATGTTAAAATTCGCAGAAAGGTAGACAACATGGTATTTACATTATTTGTATATATTAAATGCTTGTAAGATCAGAAACTCTGTCATGCATAGATAAGGTTTTTTTTTTTTTCTGTCTGAGTGTGTTTTGTGAACTATTTACTTTAAGTAATATCTTTTGTTTGCTTTTGTGCAATATCTGATTTTATGTATATCACGGTGTATTTCGTTTCTCGACAAGATCATATATCTTCTTCTGAGATATAATTACGTTCTAGACACTTGCTGTACCTAGGTTTCATTTTCATTCAAGGTTCAGCAAAGTAGCGAGGTAGCCTAAATATTCAGTGACAGCTTATGAATTTGTTAAACGTTTATTCAAATAACATAAAAAGGATAACATGTAGTATATCAAAAAAGTAAAGAAGAAACAAAAGTTTTTTCTCTGGTTTACTTCACCTTCTCCGTTTCTATCAATTTTCTGTCGAAAATCTAAATAAGTGTACACAGACATTCAACATTTGTTTGTACTAAAAATAAAGAATACTGTATATTTTGTGAAAGAGTATATCTATATAAAAACTTTCTAATACATTGATAAATGTTTGCATTGTTCGAGGATTATGACGGCATTATGTCATCACGGGCTTATTAGCCCAATTAACGGAAATTGTCTGTCTGTCTAAGCTGTAAATATAATCAACACTTCAGTCGTGACTATGCCATTTCATTGTTTAAAATTGCCCAAAGGCTAAACGAAATGCAACCACCATTCAAGCCCAGTTTATATGATAAGATGATTAAAACCTTCTAATTGTTTGTTTGCATGTTATGTACGTTTACTTCCTGTCATCTGATAGCGTCACCATGTCCAAGTCACCATTACATTTTAAGAAAAAAAAAGTAAAAGCAGTAACATTCTTTGTGAAAAGAATCTTCCGCAATATCACTACCACGGAAAAATAATAATGCTATATTTTTCAGGTGTGAAAACACCAAAAAACGTTCCTTCTTTGTTCTATATAAAATTCTTGTGCAAAACATAACAACATTCATTATAAATGACCTTAGTGTGCATATTCTTGTAGATCTGTATCTGTAATCCTGAAAAGTACAAGAAAAGTAGGGGCTATTTTCTACCCATGTGAATTTGCCAATAAAATTAACAAAACAATCGGAGCCTACTTTCAGACTGGGGTATGTGAAACAACTTCCTTTCATTCTTACGAACATGGAAATCCGTAACAGAAAGATGCAATACATTTGAGAATACTAGTATACACAACCCAGAACGGGATTCGAACTCTGAATTCTCCAGCGTGACACGCTAACGCTCTAACCTCTGAGCAAAAAAATTCGATTTTCTAACACATTTGTCAGAGGTTGTATTTATACAATTATCGAAGGTGTGCACTAGACCGTAACATCATGAATTCTTTATTATCATGCACATTCAGCAAACAACTACTAGCATCATGTGTCCGTCAATAAACACCCGATTAGTTATGAACGTAATTTGACAGTGGCTGAGGGGTAGAACGCTCGTTCACCGTTCTGAAACCTGCCAAAGATAGGAATCTCCAGCACCTGTTATCTTCAACACCTTCTACGCGAGCAATGCTGCGAACCAAGGAAGTCATCATCGAGCGGAATTATCTTAAGCTTCAAGAACTTATTTGCCCAACGATGAAAAATAAGCCTTTTACTACGATCGCAAAGATGAGACCAGGAATACATGTGGTAAATTGCACTGTATGTGTAGTGAGTGTTAATATGCTGTGTAGATCTCGGATGTGCTTTTGATACGTGTTTAGACATATCATTATGTGTCATTTGTTGCTCTACCCGGGCGTGTTCTAGTTCTTCGTGGAAGAAAATAATTTCAGTTATAATATTGGTAGTTGCAGTTTTCTTTTACTAATTTTAGAAGTAATGATTGTTGGTACAACGTCAGAGAAATCCTTTACTCTTGAAAATTGAATAGTTGCAAACCTCAATAATTTTTTTGTTTTGTTTACTTCCAAGATTTCCGATGAGGAACGGTCGTTGTCGTTAAATTAATCTTAATTTATGCATAGACAAATTTGAAGGCAATATTTGACGACGCATTAATAAATAATTACACTATTGAATATCTTATTTGTTTTTTTAAATTTTTTCTCGAATGACGTCATACGTTTATGAGCAGCAACGAAGTCTAGCGGGCCGTCAATCGTAACAACTCGGCCTTTTCCGACAACTTCGTATAAAGACCTCGTATGTAAGTGTATATTCGCTCCGGCTTTATTAAAAATATAAACAAACATGACAGAACTCAAGCAGTGTCTTAAAAATGCATTAGAAAAATGAAAATAAATGTTAATTTAAAGTAGAGGCTTTAAGAAATGTTTTCAATTTAGCAGACATCACCTGTATTATAAAATAGTCCAATAAGGTGCCTCATTATTTCCAAGGTGACTTATTGAAGTCGCCCGAGGTGTTCCGAATGACGGACCGTCCTCGAAAACGCTCGTTGATTTCAAATGTATTAGCACATCCATTCACTTTCATATCGCGTAATTTAGAGGTCAGATATAAAGTATTTATTGTTTTTTGTTTTTCTACATTCTCACAAGACTACGAGGCCTGCTTGAAATTTTAGAATAATACCATTATTTATAAATAATGGAATACTAACTTAAGAAGAAATAAGTCATATAATACAGTCACAAAGGAACATTTCGTGTCTTCCACTGTTCCATTGTTATGGTTTTTATTCAGTTTGATATTGTGTTTCATACGCAAAAAGTAGCTTCATTAAATTCAAAATTTATGTAACGTCAGTCGACACTGTTCAAATTTATTCTAAAGAGTTATCTTGTTTGAACATCAGAATTATTATTTACTTTCGTAGTTTAAACTTAATTTCAATATTCTGTCATAAATGTGTTTGACACTGCATACAACGCCATTAATTAACCATCAGTGCTAAATTCCAGAGTAGACTTTTCCTTCAAACAATTTGGTCTAACCAATCTTTCATCTATAGGAATAACTTCTGGAAACTTAATGCACATATATTGCACCGGTCGAAAAGGCAAAAGCAACTATGGCTAGGCAGATAAATGTCTGCCTTCTGGCAAATTTGTCTGCATTTCATTGTCGTCTGCTTATAGACTGCATGCAAACGCTGAGGTCAAATGGTACAAGTATTGAAAAATAAACTCAAGATAATGTTGTTGTTTTACACTTGCAATGTCAAGGTTTTTTTGCGCTATTTAAGTTCTCTTTAAGTCCTATGAGAATAATATGATAGCCAATAAATGTCTTAAAAAGGATACTTTCCTATAATAATGCATCTGGAATAAAGGGCAGAAGGATCCGGTTAAAAGATTGGTATGGTAAATAGTAAAAAACCGGATTATTTTCAAGACGTAGTTTAATTAAACTTAAATATATTGTACTGAATACAGTATTTTTATTCTCAGTCCACAGTAGGGTTTAGTTTAACAATTGTTATGTAAAGTTGGTAAACATGCCTTGAAAGAGTTATATAAGTATTTCAATAAACCATAAAATACATACTTAAAAGGAGGGTTTTTGAAACGGTTGTATGAATAATTGAAACATTAAGATTCGCATTTGCTTATAAATATCTTAATACGTCACTTCAATTGGGAATTTACTGAAGCAACATTCGGTATGTTGATTTTTTTTACGTGTAGAGTTATGAAAACATTGATTAACCTGTCTTTAAGGCGTATTTTTTCCCATTATCTCATATTTACGAAAACAAAAGTACGTATAAATGAACTGACTTAACGAGCATATATGTGGATAAATTCTAAATGGCCTTGACTGTAGATTGCACATTAATTTTATATATATATATACAACATAAAGAAAACAACAACAACGAATAAGCGAGTATATTCGTCTTTGCTTCATAATCTAGTGAAGATATATAGACTGGAGATTGAAGTGTAGAAAAAAAAAACTTTTTGTATCTTTGTAAATTTATTGATACGCAAATGTGCAATGCAAAATCAAATTTGGAGCCCTTAAATGATACTTATGACGTACATGAGACAAGAAAAATATACAAACATGACTTAACGTGGTTTCATTTAGTTATAAGCATAGTATGAAACGTGAAATGTGTCACTTTTCTAACACCTGAGCATAAATAAATTTGTAGAAACATGTACTGTCTCACTAAGTTGAAATGTATTATACACTTCATTTATCTATATGAGGCACATATTCCATTTGACTTGAGGCAATAATAATAAGAACCTTTGCTTTTATATGTGGAAGTTATTTAATAATGTGCAGTGCAAAAATATGTGTTTACAGTAGCATAACCATTATAATATCATGTTGTACTAACAAAGTTTTATATCTTAAGGATGTATGAGCGGTTTCGTTCTTCCATTAAGAATTTGAAAATATTTTGCTGTCACAGAGAACACTTCAAGACATGACCAAAAACAACAAAAAATGGTAGGTCACCGAAATTGTCTTTTGTCTTGGGAGTTTTAAGTTGATACATCAACAATTTTGTCTGATTCAGGGAAATTTCTAAACAACAAATCAGGGTAGTTGACAATGAACTAATGTAATTGAAATCTGTTTGAAGCTAAGGATATAGCGCGTTAATATATGAGCATAATGCTGGAAACTCTAATCTTGTTTAATTTTATTGATCACGAAACAAACTAAACATTTGAATCATAATTACCCCACCCACATTTTGTAAAAAGAACATTATATTTGTGGTCATGTAATGCGGGTTTTTTACACTCGTTATTAGAAAACGATAAAAAGTTTTTGTCGTTTTCAAACAACTCGTGCAATAAATCCCTATTTACAAAAACGTCCTATACTGTAAGTTTTTCGATACATGAGGCGGTATTTTGATTATGCAGCAGTTGTGCGTTTAAATGTTGTTAAGCAGGTGCTATGGGTATCTAAACGTTTGTTTCATTGAAAAATTGACTCATTACATATTATATGATAATCAACCATTATTTGTGGTGTGCACATGGCAATATACATAGTGTCAATAAATTAGTATCTTCCTTTTAATTAGTTTAGTCCAGATAACAATTATAAGCTGTGATGCTGATACTGAAATACAGTCTCTACACTCTCGGCGGAAACTAAATCATCCTAAATCAAATGTAAATAGAAAGTTGTTGGTTGTATATTAAAACCACATTTACAGAATAAGTGTTATAATGCTATTCTGAAAAGTTGCAAAATGTCCAAGATAAGTAATTCAAATGGCGAAAAAAGGCCGCCATATTTAAAATGTTCACTGTTTGTAGTGACCTCATCGTACGCCATCATTGCGTAATTTTAAAAATATTTGGAAGGGCTGCAGTAGTAATAATCTTCACTGAAAAGCCTCCTCACCTCACCTTAATTTTCATGCAACATGCAAATCAAGTTAGCTGCTAAAAATACCCCATAACCGACACTGAATGCAAGTAATCAGTTGAAAATGGCAATCGGAATTTTCTGCTTTTTTGCATAGGCTTTTTATATAATAAACATACTAGTGGTATTCGTTGAGTTCTGTTTTCTTATGAAAAGTTAAGCTAATTTAATACATAAAAAAAGTTCTGTTAGCAAAAAACTGCATAAATTCAATTGGCATTATAATGATTTAAAGGATATTAAGTGGAAACGGTAATTATAATACGTATAATACAATCATACATGATAAGACAGTAAAGACGTTCCATAAATACCCTTATTTTTTCAGTTGCGTTTACATTTTCATGAGCAAGGGTAACACGATATTTTAAACACTTGAAATATGAAAAAGAATGAAATAATAGTTGGCGTCCTCGTAATTTGTTCACGCAGTAGAAAGGTGAAGGGAACTAATAAACTTTGTAAAACCTTGACCCTGACTTTTATTACAAACAGGTGTCTATTTTCTACATTCAAACGCATAAAGAAAGGGTTGTAAATAGGCCACTGTCAAAAATAGCTGTTTTGTGTCAAACCAGTTTTATCTCTTTTTTGATTTCTGCTTGAAGGCATTCGTCATAATTTCACATTTTTCGAACATGTACACACAGTTTCATTGTACCGCCCTCCAGCAAAGACATAACGCTAGTAGACAGTGATATTTGCGAAAGAAACCAAAATGCATTAATTTGAAGTTATATTTTTCCAGCGTGGAAAATAATCTAGATAAACCGTTTTTCTTCTTTTTTTATGTTTCAACAACCTGAAATTGACTTTTACATCACTGCTTTAAGTACTTATAAAGAATATATACTCCCAAAACCTATAAAAGTGTATGATTATAAGTTCTGTTGATTTTTATTTTTAACGAAACGTGACTACAAGTTGACGGTCGGTTGATTTCGGACTAGCCCCCAAAGGTTAAAGTCAAATTATACCGGGTATCAGCATTACATGCAAATTTATAGTCATTAAATAAGCGTTATCTAAAGATGTTCTTGTGAACAACGACAACATTTTTAAATAAAAAATAAGTGGATAAGTATTGTTGTACAAGAAGGTATCGTCACTTCAACAGTGAAAAAGTATGTTGCGTTTCTTTTTCGTTAATTAACATTAGTTTCTTAAACGTAGATTTATCAATCACAAACAAGCTTTCCATTTAGATTTAACATATGAAACGATTTAGTACATCAGTCAACTTTAAAGTATGCGTTGGTAGTTATTGAAACTGTGTTCAATGGTGGATGTCCTTATTGAAGTCAGCAGCGCGATGAATTTTTTTTTTATAAACTTTGAATAACGAATATGGCTGAAGTCGTAAATCTCTTTAAAAATAAATCACTGTTAAACATTCTTGTTATTTATTTTTTGCGTAGTTTGAGCACGATCACATATTATCAGAACTATATCTTCAAAAACATATTTTATTGAAATCGTATTTAAAGGTTTTATCATATATACATTATATTCATGTCAATCCCATTATAATCATGTCAATCCCATTATAATTATGTCAGTCCCACTATAATCATGTCAAACCCACGTTAATTGTTTTATTGTATTCATATATTCTTGTGTTCATCATTTTTGACACAATGAGCTGTAAATGTTTCAGTCGTAATAAACATTTGTTTTGTTCTGTTCTGTTCATAAACATAACTGTTTACATACAAAGACTTCAACAGACATAAAAGATATCAAAGGAAATTGAAGTCTATTTAAAGAAAACTAGGTAAAAATCCTTGAATGTCAGAAGTTAATGCCTATATGACAGGTTTTATTGTTTTATACTGTTATGAACAATTAGGCAAAATATGAAAGAGGTGTATCAGGAACCTTTGAAGTAAACATAACACTAGCGGATGCAGGGGGGTGGGGGCGGGGGCGCACCCGGCGCGCGCCCCCTAACATTCCCGGACCATAGGTGTTATTGTAGGTCTATTTTGAATATGTCTTTAAATAATGTATCATTTGTTGTTCAACATTGAATTGAATAATCAGAGGCCCTTGTGATATTACCAAATCAGTATACTCTAGCATAAACACAACCATTAAAATGAGGTAGAAAACGGACACAAATTGGGCCGAACACTTTGCACCCCCCTAACCTGAAATCCTGGATCCGCCCTTGCATAAAACGTAAACATGTTAATTTGATTAAACGCCTATTTCTATAAATACATTATATTCAATGGCATTTTTCAATACATATACATACATCTTAAAACATGGTTTACATATGAATGTAAAATGTAGTTAAAAAATAGATTATAGTGGAAATCAGTAAAACAGCGTACAGTTAAATTTTTAACTTAAAACTTCTTAAAGATAAATAAAGTGGTATGATTGTAGAAGTAAGTCCTTTATTAAAGTCATAATTGATCTAAGACAAGGTTATATGCAATAACAGCGTCAATTTTAAAACAAATCATGAAACTGTGTAAAAAGTACGTTTTGAGATTTTTCTTAAAAGCATTTATTGAAACCGACTGCTTAATATAAGAAGGCAGTTAAACATTTCTGTCAGTATCTTGAAATTGCTTCTAGCCTTAACTGGCAGCCTACGTAGGACAAACAGCGCTTGTTTAGAACAGTCTAATTTGCCACGATTTAAAACTAATCTTGCACATATATTTTGAATGCGCTATATTTTGCGCAACTCTTTCTCAGAAATACCATATAACGTTACAGTCCAAGTAGGAAACAACGATTGAAAGTACTAGAATTTCAGTCGCAGCTCTGGTTAAATATTTTATAATAAACTTAATCCTTAAAAAAATCCAACATTGCAGAGTGACACGCTTTACATGTAGAAGTAATTTATAACTGAAATCACCAATAAGATTTTTTCAGTTTGTATACTGTGTGAATCTTATTTGGGCTAGAATCTAGTGACCTCTGGAATATGGCTGTATTTTAATTTCTTTTCTGTAACTCTTACAGGAAAATTATCTTGAATTTTCATGCAAAACAATACACATGATCCTTTTTTTTGTTGCAGCACCGTCAACAGAAAAGTGATCATTGGGCCGAGATCATGGTTGGCCAATGTGAACCTTGAAATGGAAAGTTAATCAGGCAGATCCAGTTTCATTTTTTTTATGAATGTAATACCTTAGTTGCGCACTCTGCTCACTGGATAGCAATGTTATTAATATACAATACAATAGAGGAGATTTTAGCTGAACGAACGATTGTTTAATTACAAACTTACGGTTTTATCAATTATTGCTCTCAAAATGATTTGTTTTCACTATCATAATATTCGTAACAATGCATATGCTATCATCACAGTTGAAAACCAAAGGTAACTATAACTACACGCATGTCTGATTTTCATGAATCGTTGATTTTTTTCACATATATTTAGAAGACTTCATAACCAAATCTCATAAAGGTAACTTTAACAGTAGACGAAAGGTCACATATCAATACTTCTACATTTAAAATCAACAGATAACTGAAAAAAAAGTTTCATAAGGACATCTCATGCCGACAAATTCACAAAACCCAATACTACAAAGCGTTTGCCATTTTATTTATATGGCGTTTGAAATTTGATGCAAGTTTGCAAATTAAACTTGACGTAGTTTATATTTCCCCCTTATATCACGGTGCATAAAAGATTGAGGATCGCGAATTTACGTGGTCTTATCAACAACATACTGTTTGGTTTCATTCACATTACTTGAAATTCCTATTTCCTCGACACGACCATAATATCTCATAACTCATTTTACCTCAAGACTTATATTTCCCCGAAACACGCATTTTATCTCATAATTCATTTTTATCTCTAGACTCATATTTCCTCAAGTTTCATTTAGGGAATGTTCCTTTGTTTTATGTACTATTTAAGGTATTTTACATGAAAATATCGTAAATGAAATAATGATATTGACAATTGTATATGAACTTATTGTTTAACCTTTGTCATGTTTGTGCTCATTTTACTCATATCTATTATATAATGATGTTTTGTGTATAGACTGGAGGTCTGAACCACAGTCAAGAATTTTAATTTTAATTTGAACATTTTTAAGACTCACATTACCTCAAAGAATTCGAATTGTTTTCAGTGACCTTATATTCTAGAGCATACATCGTATTTTGTTTCAGCATTTCAATAAACTCTTGAAACATATTATCAGGAATCTCCACATTTTTCTTTCAGCCAAAATGTTGGAGTCAACTCGTGTCTGTATCTTGGTTCTGTTGTATTTGACTGTTTCTAATGAAGCTAAGGAGTGTACCATGTACGATCGAGAATGCGAATTCTATTTTGAGGTGGAGCACAAGCTTACGATGATGCATAAAAAGACCCTGGTGTATCCACATAACGGCAATATCTACAGTTATGACGTAACAAATACATCAGAAGCCGAACCAATGGCAATAGACGACGTGATTACAGCAGACGGATGGGAGGTGCCAAGATTAGTCGCTGTTGTAAATGGTCAGTTTCCAGGCCCTGATATAGTTGTGTATGAGGGTCAGACTGTTATAGTACGAGTGAAAAACCTCTTACGAAGTCATGGCGTGACAATTCATTGGCATGGTCTACACCAGCCGGAAACACCTTGGATGGACGGTGTACCGTATGTGACACAGTGCCCAATTCAACCTCATCAAACATTTGAGTATCGGTTCAAGGCGTATCCTAAGGGAACGTTCTGGTGGCATTCTCATGTTGGAGCTCAGAGATCGATGGGGTTATTCGGTGCTTTCATCATAAAAGACAGACATGAGACAAGAGTAGAAGATCGTATCCTTCAGATTCAGGACTGGAACCATGATGATGATTCTGATACGGGTCATATGAAAATGCTGTACGGAGTTTATGATGGAAGAGAGAAGTGGGGTGGAGCTCAGTCTTTAGATGGAAGTTTCTTTAGTTTGTTCAGAATTCAATCCGGTCTGATAAATGGCAGAGGGAGATACTATGACCCAGAAACAGGGACTCACAACCAGGCACCATTGACTGTTTTCCAAGTAAGCGAGGGAAAGACGTACAGGTTCAGGGTCATTAGTACTGGAGCCTTGTATCCTTTTCGTATATCTGTAGACAACCATACGATTTCTGTCATTGCCTCAGATGGATATGACCTGGAACCTGTCGTTGCCGAATCATTTATCATTAATCCTGGTGAAAGATTTGATTTTGAAATAACGGCTGATCAGCCGATAGGAAACTACTGGGTACGAGGAGTAACAATTGAAAAAGAGAAGCCACACGTAGCGGAAGCTATCCTAAGATATGTTGGTGCACCTAACGAAGAGCCATTAACGTCTAGACAAGTCTGCACAACGAGCAAGCCTTGTTTAGTATTAAACTGTCCATTCACATATTATCCGGAACCGAATACGGTGTGTAAAACATTTGATGAACTAAAAGCCGCAGCAACAGACGATCCTGCCCCTGAATATCAGGAAGGAAAATTTGAAGAATATTTTTTGAACTTCGCTTTTCCAGGAATCACTTCTTACCCTGGGTCAGTGAACGGGAAAACTTTTGATACACCGGATGTTAACCCCCTCACTCAGCCAAAAGAGTGGTATTCACCTTGTACATATCCAGAATGTGCAGATGACAGACATTGTAAATGTACACACGCGCTTCAAATTGGTAATGGTGACACAGTGCAAATGGTGTTTATGAATATGGGAATAGGTAAAGGCTGGTCACATCCGATACATATGCACGGACATTCGTTCTATGTGGTTAAAATGGGATACGGTCAATATGACCCTGTTACTGGACAAATCGGGGCTGACAACCTTGACGTTGACTGCAGGGGTCACCCTGATCGAGCGAAATCATTCTGTAATGACGCTACGTGGAGCAATAGTACTTGGCGAAATGGTAATGTTCCCGGTTTAGAACTTGCACGTCCTCCGCGAAAGGATACAATAATTGTTCCGACTGGTGGTTACGTTGTATTAAGAATAAGAGCCAACAATCCCGGTTTATGGAACATGCACTGTCATATTGAGCTACATAACTTGGACGGAATGCAGATGCTAATAAACGAATCTTTTAATGAAGTTCCAACACCTCCCCGTGGTTTCCCTGAATGTCATTCGTATCCACCAAGTGAGTACAGACTTCAATCCAAAGGTAAGTTTTAAGGTTTTTTTTTTAAATAGTGATATTTTAAGAAAAGTTCTGTTTTATTTTTGAGGGTTGCATTAAATTTGGACTCAGATCCCTGTAAAGTTAAATGTAAACAGTATATATGTATCAACTGTATTAATTTAAATTACAACAGAGCTAAAATGGTCCAAAATCAGAAAAGCTATATGACAATTTAATACATGAGGTTTGCTCTAAGTATAGTAAATACATGTCAAATACAATTTAAACTGCATTATTCAACTCCGTGTATCGTGACAATGCTTTTTTCATTTGCTTTCATAGAAGAAATTTGTCAACATAGCCTAACATAATATCTTTGTTTTCAAATATCAAACAAAAACTCCGATATCTATTTCAGACGAAAACGGAGAAGGTAGTTCAACCAACACAGAGCAGACGACAGAGCAGACGACAATGAAACCTAACACCGCTACAGGTTGGTTATGAATAAAGAAATGCATGTCTTTACAAAAATTACAAAAACAACCGTGTAATATATTATGACTTAGCAAATTGCCAGTCTTAGCTTTAAATGCTCGTCAATGGTTAGAATCTGGGTCCAAATATACAAAGTAAGAACTTAGCGTTCTGTCCGGTAGAATACGAGATTTAAATGAAAAGAAATGCGACGGTGTATGCCAGAGATGTAGACACAATCTTTTCTTCTTACAGAATATATAATAATTTTATACACAACTCCGCAACATATGTCTTGGAGTTGCTAGACATGTACTGGTGAAGAATTAAAAGCAAGAGAGGAATGATGATAACTATGATAACGACAGTAATTTTTTTGTTTTCAATTTCTGTGTAAGGATAACCAAGGAACCGTGTAGAATTTGAGAACAAGATAACTGAAAAAATAAATGAAAACGATAAGTACAAAATTGATTTGAAATATCAGAGCGTGACAAAAGGCAAACAAGGAATACACCCGATCTACCTTTATTCGTATACTACCAGGTATTACTAACCGTTAAATATCGTCTTTTGTGAATATATATATATATATATATATATATATATATATATATATATATATATATATATATAGACATGGGGATAAAACATAAATATCATATTTCAGATGGAGATTCAGACATGAATAACCAGAAGCAAACTATGGATACAGGTATAACTGTCTTTGCTATTTCAGAATTAATAATAAACAGGCGCTACGTTTGAATGAACTCCATGCCCCGGGGGTCATTGACCTTTGACCCCGTGACCTCTAAGTTGGTCTGGCGGGTAGAGCTCATCAAGTTGCATGCACCTGTGAATTTTAGAGACTGTAGGTGGAAGGACTTCCCTGTTATAGTCAAGGTTAAAGTTTTGTGACAAACAAACAATCAGCCAAACAAACAGACAGACAGACAGACAGATCAGTACCAAACTGTACCCTCTGGGGGCATAAAGGTGTCTGCATAATTGTCTTTTGGGTCGTGACTATTAAGAACGTATGTTATAAGAAAGCAAACTATGAGTGAAGGATAGCTAACGTGTAACCTGGGTTATTTTTTTAAACAGCGCCGTATTTTTATATTGACGTATTTCTCGTTTAAAAATAGAAAAAAAGTCTTGTTACAACATTGCAAATTATACACCGAGAATATAAAAGTGTATGTCAATGAGTTGACGCTTTTAACGTTTTTTTTCCTTAGTCAATGAAATAAGCCTTAATTTAACGTTATTTACGCAAAATTCAAATAAACACTTAAAATCTTATCTTTACAATGTGTTTCCAGTTTTGGTTATCCTGACTCACCATTGGTCTAAATCTATGGATCGCCACTAGCTACATCAGAGACTGGTCTAGATCTGTATGTACATGTTTTCGTTTTATTTTCAGATGTTTTCATGAAGGAGATGCATTACAACGTACTACTTGGCCTGTTGATAGCTGTTGTTTCCATACAGGTCATTCTTGGTATTGGCCTCTGCTGTGCCTTCAAATCGAAACATAATTCATCTTCGACAAAGTATACAATGGGCCAGTCTAATTCTGGCTTTGATGGCAGGCATTGAGAACCCGTCTTCCATTATTTTTTTTATTATTCTGCGGTTGTGAATTACACAGAAGCTACCCCGACATTTTAAGTATCTAAGTAGCTTATTTTCTTACTATGGTTACTTTTTCCCAGATGGGTCCAATTGTATATATTAGTAGAAAGATTCTTTTTATATTGAAAACGTAGACAGACGTATAAGATTTTATAAATTTAGATATATATATTATCGTTTTATACACAACGTGGCAAATTCGACACAGTGAGAGACACGTCCCTTGTTGATACGTTCAACAGTTATATGTAATGGCTTCTTTAACATTTTTACATATTTTTAATTTGATGTTTTTTTTTATTGTTAAAAGAATTTTTTACTGAAGGGTTTCTGATATGAGGCTTCATTTTATTTGAAATATATGGCTTCAGTTGGTGAAGATATTGTGCGATCCGTCTCATTTTTATTCCTAACATTTCTACTTACGCTGCCAGCTTGGTTAGATTTAGGTTCCTTGTATCGGTAGATTGTGTATTTTGCTTATTTTATATGAAAGAGGAATCGGGTTTGTTAAACATATCCTTAAATCTGATGAAAATTTTGTTATTATAGATTTTCTAGAAAAAAAAACAGGAAAAAGGGTAAACATTGTCCAATTTTATGGTTTAAAACGGGCACTTAAAAAGGTTATGGAAAGCAGTGCATTTAGATTTAACAATAGCACAAATATTGACTCATATCTAAACCTATATTTACCCCTTACTGTCAAAAAGTAATTACAGGAAATCTGTTTATGAATCATTTATAATTATGTAACACAAATACTTCAACAAGCAAACCAAAATGGCAAGACTTATTGAAAAACATTGATATCAACTGGAAGAATGTTTTTACTTTATTATTTGTGTTTGTTTGTACGAAAAATTCCTATATAATACTGTGGATACAAACTAGAATTGTACATAGAATTTTACCTTCAAAGTCATTATTGTATAAAAGTAAAATTGTTAGTGATAATTTATGTTCATTTTGTCATGAAACGGAAGACACTTAAGTAAATCTTTTTTAGCATTGTTGTAAAATTAAGCCAGTTCTGTCTTTTATCGTAATCAAATGTGCTGAAATAGAGAGCACAGTGAAAATAGATTGTTTTTCAGTCATATAAGGTACTCACAATTATGACTACAAAGTGGATATTGTATTTTTAGAATTTAAGATATACATTTTTCTTTGTGAAAGAAACAAAATAATTTCAACAGTAAATGGTCTGATAAATAGTTTCAAATTAGCTTGGGAAATAAATCAGTGTACAGAAAGTAAATTAAAAGAATATTGGACACTTGTTAGATCAATTATTTCTGATAAACTTTTTTCTAAAATTTTATATCCAGAATAACAGTGTTATATGTATTTAAATGCATCATCTAGCCATAATTCAAATCGAATATACATGTACATGCTTTTCAGACTTCACTTACACATTTTTTCCATTATCATTTTTCTTCTTTTTGTAAATATACTGGTATGTAAACTTCCAGGTCCTTTTGCTTTATTTTGGTATTTTGATATTCATATCATCCATAAATATACGCTCTTGCAGAAGACATATTTTTGGGAGAGCAGGTTTTTTACATTCTTGGAATAATTAAACCTTGTATCTCTACCTATTCATGTGTCTAATGTTAAAATAATAATACAGTATAATACATCTACTGTTTAAATGTAATGTGATGGTGGCTGTCTTTTTTGTTCTTACATATATTATATTAATATAATATTATACATTCATATTTGTAAGGTATTTTTGGGATGCCCTGGACGGACACATACCATCAATAGTAGGATACTACGTCATCGCGCTCCTGTTTTATGCTCTCTCGCGGATCAACAACCCCTCGCTTGAAAGGTAAAATGGTCTTTTTTAATAAGAAATCTATAGAGTTACAAAAAATCATCTTGTGCACCGAAGATTGACTGGTGTGCTTTGTATTTAAGTAAAGAATTTTTATAATGTAAATATCTAGTTTAGGCCTGAAAACGGGTGAAAGTTTTTTCAGCATTCATGCAGAAAAAAAACTCACCCGTTTTCAGGCCCCAACTAGAATTTTACATTATAAAGCGACGGATTGTTAACAAAAAAGGTCCGCGGGAGAGCATAAACAGGTATCGTACTATTGTACCACGTTACGAGGAAAATACATGGGGGCCTGGTGGAAAATCCCTTGTATCGGCGCTATTCATCAAGTGTGTACGTGTGTAATTGTGTTTTAGAGGACTTCGGTCATATCGGCAATAAGTTCTGACGATAATATAAACTCATATACACTGTAGATAGACTGATGCAGATTAAAAGTCTACATATTATTTTAAAGGCGCTCTGTTAAAGGTGTGCATTGCCAGTACGTCTGCTTCAGAAACATTTATTCAGATATTAATTCAAAAACAGAAATACTGTCATGTATTCCTATCTTTAGACAGCCAGACAGGCAATCCGTAACCATTCTTTAACTAGCTTGCGACTCACCAACAAGCCCCTGACAGGACTCGAACCTTCGACCTCCCGCTCCGTAAGCGGATGCCTTAACCACTAAGTCACGGAGACGGTTTTATAATGAAAATGTGTCAATATTTATGAGCTGGGGACCGACACAATCTTGTATTAGGAAGAAACACAAAATCATTGTCAAGGCTAATAATATAGGGAAGTTTGATCAAATTTCTGTTAGTAACAGACATACTTTATCGATATTCTTTAAACTTTTCCTTGCTAATTTCCCTGGAAAATCTTTGCAAAACCTTTATCTACGTTAGCTACATGAATACATTATTATAAATTTCAGGTGTGTTTAACAGGTCGAATCATAAAAAATTTATAATGCATCACACAGTAAACTTTTAGGAACTACCTTTGATCAATTCATGAAAAACCACAAATATACTGCTGCAATATAAGCTGTGTCTAATTGCACTTTCATATGACACTAATCAAAACACTACTTATTTATTGTATGTCAAGTAGCACACTGGCTCTGATGAGTTCTGGCTAATTTATAGGTCTCCCTTCGAAGAAGAAGGGGTATATTAGTCGGTAAGTCGGGCGTTCGGTAGACCACATCGCTTCCATTCAAAAACTCGTGTACCATTTGACCTACACTATTCTAACCTCATAGGGCGGTTGCCCTATTGTTTTAGGGGTGTGTAATAATGCACTTTGGCGTCAAAGTGCGTTACACAGGTGCATATGCAATTTTTAACATCAGACAAACGACCGCACTTTTGGGGCATTAAAATTTAATCAATAAAAAATAATTTTAGTGATATTTTAAAGTAATATTTTGTAGTTAATGCCAATGGTAAACTAAAAACAAGGAATGAAGTAGGCGAAATGTATTATGTCAGATAACAATAGCAGACGATAGTTTATCTTATTTTGTTAAATCTAAGGGTTGCAATTTGCATTTTATTATATTTCTTAATTTTTATTATAGATTTTCTAGAAAAAAAAAACAGGAAAAAGGGTAAACATTGTCCAATTTTATGGTTTAAAACGGGCACTTAAAAAGGTTATGGAAAGCAGTGCATTTAGATTTAACAATAGCACAAATATTGACTCATATCTAAACCTATATTTACCCCTTACTGTCAAAAAGTAATTACAGGAAATCTGTTTATGAATCATTTATAATTATGTAACACAAATACTTCAACAAGCAAACCAAAATGGCAAGACTTATTGAAAAACATTGATATCAACTGGAAGAATGTTTTTACTTTATTATTTGTGTTTGTTTGTACGAAAAATTCCTATATAATACTGTGGATACAAACTAGAATTGTACATAGAATTTTACCTTCAAAGTCATTATTGTATAAAAGTAAAATTGTTAGTGATAATTTATGTTCATTTTGTCATGAAACGGAAGACACTTAAGTAAATCTTTTTTAGCATTGTTGTAAAATTAAGCCAGTTCTGTCTTTTATCGTAATCAAATGTGCTGAAATAGAGAGCACAGTGAAAATAGATTGTTTTTCAGTCATATAAGGTACTCACAATTATGACTACAAAGTGGATATTGTATTTTTAGAATTTAAGATATACATTTTTCTTTGTGAAAGAAACAAAATAATTTCAACAGTAAATGGTCTGATAAATAGTTTCAAATTAGCTTGGGAAATAAATCAGTGTACAGAAAGTAAATTAAAAGAATATTGGACACTTGTTTGATCAATTATTTCTGATAAACTTTTTTCTAAAATTTTATATCCAGAATAACAGTGTTATATGTATTTAAATGCATCATCTAGCCATAATTCAAATCGAATATACATGTACATGCTTTTCAGACTTCACTTACACATTTTTTCCATTATCATTTTTCTTCTTTTTGTAAATATACTGGTATGTAAACTTCCAGGTCCTTTTGCTTTATTTTGGTATTTTGATATTCATATCATCCATAAATATACGCTCTTGCAGAAGACATATTTTTGGGAGAGCAGGTTTTTTACATTCTTGGAATAATTAAACCTTGTATCTCTACCTATTCATGTGTCTAATGTTAAAATAATAATACAGTATAATACATCTACTGTTTAAATGTAATGTGATGGTGGCTGTCTTTTTTGTTCTTACATATATTATATTAATATAATATTATACATTCATATTTGTAAGGTATTTTTGGGATGCCCTGGACGGACACATACCATCAATAGTAGGATACTACGTCATCGCGCTCCTGTTTTATGCTCTCTCGCGGATCAACAACCCCTCGCTTGAAAGGTAAAATGGTCTTTTTTAATAAGAAATCTATAGAGTTACAAAAAATCATCTTGTGCACCGAAGATTGACTGGTGTGCTTTGTATTTAAGTAAAGAATTTTTATAATGTAAATATCTAGTTTAGGCCTGAAAACGGGTGAAAGTTTTTTCAGCATTCATGCAGAAAAAAAACTTTCACCCGTTTTCAGGCCCCAACTAGAATTTTACATTATAAAGCGACGGATTGTTAACAAAAAAGGTCCGCGGGAGAGCATAAACAGGTATCGTACTATTGTACCACGTTACGAGGAAAATACATGGGGGCCTGGTGGAAAATCCCTTGTATCGGCGCTATTCATCAAGTGTGTACGTGTGTAATTGTGTTTTAGAGGACTTCGGTCATATCGGCAATAAGTTCTGACGATAATATAAACTCATATACACTGTAGATAGACTGATGCAGATTAAAAGTCTACATATTATTTTAAAGGCGCTCTGTTAAAGGTGTGCATTGCCAGTACGTCTGCTTCAGAAAACATTTATTCAGATATTAATTCAAAAACAGAAATACTGTCATGTATTCCTATCTTTAGACAGCCAGACAGGCAATCCGTAACCATTCTTTAACTAGCTTGCGACTCACCAACAAGCCCCTGACAGGACTCGAACCTTCGACCTCCCGCTCCGTAAGCGGATGCCTTAACCACTAAGTCACGGAGACGGTTTTATAATGAAAATGTGTCAATATTTATGAGCTGGGGACCGACACAATCTTGTATTAGGAAGAAACACAAAATCATTGTCAAGGCTAATAATATAGGGAAGTTTGATCAAATTTCTGTTAGTAACAGACATACTTTATCGATATTCTTTAAACTTTTCCTTGCTAATTTCCCTGGAAAATCTTTGCAAAACCTTTATCTACGTTAGCTACATGAATACATTATTATAAATTTCAGGTGTGTTTAACAGGTCGAATCATAAAAAAATTATAATGCATCACACAGTAAACTTTTAGGAACTACCTTTGATCAATTCATGAAAAACCACAAATATACTGCTGCAATATAAGCTGTGTCTAATTGCACTTTCATATGACACTAATCAAAACACTACTTATTTATTGTATGTCAAGTAGCACACTGGCTCTGATGAGTTCTGGCTAATTTATAGGTCTCCCTTCGAAGAAGAAGGGGTATATTAGTCGGTAAGTCGGGCGTTCGGTAGACCACATCGCTTCCATTCAAAAACTCGTGTACCATTTGACCTACACTATTCTAAACCTCATAGGGCGGTTGCCCTATTGTTTAGGGGTGTGTAATAATGCACTTTGGCGTCAAAGTGCGTTACACAGGTGCATATGCAATTTTTAACATCAGACAAACGACCGCACTTTTGGGGCATTAAAATTTAATCAATAAAAAATAATTTTAGTGATATTTTAAAGTAATATTTTGTAGTTAATGCCAATGGTAAACTAAAAACAAGGAATGAAGTAGGCGAAATGTATTATGTCAGATAACAATAGCAGACGATAGTTTATCTTATTTTGTTAAATCTAAGGGTTGCAATTTGCATTTTATTATATTTCTTATATTCAATTACGTGTTTCAAAGAATAAAGGACTTAAAGTAAGATAATATAAAAATAACACATGTCTCTCACGGAAATAGTGCATATTAGCAACGGGAGAACTGAAATAACACCCGAGGCGGAGCCAGAATATGCACTATAACCATGAAAGACATGTGTTTTTTTTATTATACCAAACCAACATTTTTATGTAATTTTTCACCGTTATGCATTTTAACTCCGAGAGCCATTCATCATTGATTTTTATCATACCAAAATGTACTTTATGCTCAGCTAAAAATTGTTAGTCTGTGTTATCAAGACGTTTGGTCAGCTAGTCTGTATTGCAAGACGCTTTATACAATCAGGTCACATTGTATGTGTCTGAGGCACGCAGAGCAGAGCGGGCAGGAGAGAAGACAAGAACATTACGTTTTCTTAAGTCTATATAGATAACTCGCCCCTGGGGAATATTATATTATATATATATATATATATATATATATATATATATATATATATATATATATATATATATATATATATTATATTATATATAATTCCGAAAATTAAGGTGTCAGAGTCGAATGTCAAGTTTGATATTCCGACTATCAAGTTTGACATACCAATGTCGAGCAATGCATACTGAAGGTCGAGCTAAGCATATCGAATGTCGAGCTGTACATACCGAATGTCGAAATATGCACACCTTATGTCCAGATCTGCATACCTAATGTCGAGCTGTACATACCGAATGTTGAGCTATGCATACCACATATCGAGTTAAGCATACCTAATGTCGAGATATGCATACCTAATGTCCAGATATGCATACCTAATGTCGAGCTATGTACACAGAACCTAATGACGAGATATGCATACCTAATGTCCAGATATGCATACCTTATGTTGAGCTGTACATAGCAAATGTCGAGCTCTGCATGCCTAATATAGAGCTAAGCATACCTAATGTCGAGATATCCATACCTAATGTAAAGCTAAGCATACCTAATGTCGAGCTATGCATACCTAATGTCGAGCTATGTACACCTAATGTCGAGCTATGCACACCTAATGTCGAGCTATGCACACCTAATGTCGAACTATGCACACCTAATGTCGAGCTATGCATACCTAATGTCGAGCTAAGAATACCTAATGTAAAGCTAAGCATACCTAATATCGAGCTATGCACACCTAATGTCGAGCTATGCATACCTAATGTTAAGCTAAGCATACTTTATGTCGACCTATGCATACCTAATGTAAAGCTAAGCATACCTAATGTCGAGTTATGCACACCTAATGTCGAGCTAAGCATACCAAATATCGAGCTATGCACACCTAATGTCGAGCTATGCACAACTTATGTCGAGCTAAGCATACCTGATGTCGAGTTATGCATACCTAATGTCTAGCTTAGCACACCTCATGTCGAGCTGAGCATACCAAATATCGAGCTATGCACACCTAATATCGAGCTATGCATACCTAATGTCGAGCTATGCACACCTAATGTCGAGCTATGCACACCTAATGTTAACTATGCATACCTAATGTCGAGCTATGCATACTTAATGTCGAGCTATGTACACCTAATGTCGTGCTATGCATACCTAATGTCGATCTATGCATACCTAATGTAAAACTATGCATACCTAATGTCGAGCTATGCATACCTAATGTCGAGCTATGCACACCTTATGTCGAGCTATGCACACCAAATGTCGAGCTATGCATACCCAATGTAAAGCTATGCATACCTAATGTTGAGCTATGCAAAACTAATGTCGAGCTATGCACACCTAATGTCGAGCTATGCATACCTAATGTCGAGTTATGCATACCGAACCTAATGTCCAGCTATGCACACCTAATGTCGAGCTAATCATACCGAACCTAATGACGATATATGCATACATAATGTCGAGAGCTTTGCATGCCCAAATTTCGAATCTGTACATACCGAATGTCGAGTTATGCATAGCCTACCTAATGTCAAGCTATGCAAAACTAATGTCGAGATGCCACGTTTTATAAAAAAAAGAATTAGGTTCTATCGTTAATTTTTTTCAGTTTCACAGGAAAAACGTCTTTCATATTTAAGAATGATAAAGGTCAATATGGATTTTTCTTGAAATCTAATCAAATGTAAATAAATACGCTACATAATACAAGTTAAAGTAACTCAGAAAAGTTGTTATTTTTGCTTATCACATAGTTTTGCCTTAAAGGGGCTGTGCTCCAGATGACAAATAAAAAAAGTTTTCTTGTATTTTAAATTTCTTGTAATATTTATGACTAATGCTTAAAAAATAACTTACTGACAAAAAATAAGTCAAATAATTACATTATAAATTGATTTTTTCCCTTTCAAAGTGCTATACCGTAACGCGACGGTATAACTATATCGTATAAGATTTAAAGTAAATATCTGTAATATCACATGCGGCGATGGTGGTGACAGTAAAAGCGTTGGAAATATTTTGTTAACATGAGGGTCCAGAGTCAAATCAGACTGGAGCGAAAACATTTTTTTTTTATTCTATTTTTGACTTTTATATTCAGTTTTGAAGTAGAATATTATGTTGTTATAATCTCACGGCATCTAAATATATTTATTTATGAAAAATTTCTTTTTTTTATGTCAAATCTGGAGTACAGTCTCTTTAAAAGATACGTTTACATTTTTTTTTGCCAGACTTTCTACAATTGTGCATCAAGAAGAAAGTATATTACCTTGCGCCTCAGTCTTAATAATATCGGCACATCTGTTAATCGAAGTACATATTGAACACAGTGAGTAAATAGATCGATAACTGTGTAAATCGAGTGCTGTTTAATTGTTAGCCAGCGTAGCTAAAACGATTATGTTATACAAATTTTTGTTGGACAAGTTTTACATATTTAAAGAGGAAAATGTTTTCTGCATTTAAATATGTAAAACCATTTTATGACATCGACGCAAATGAAAGTAATCGCGAGTGACCGTAATATTGCCATTCAGAGATTTATATTTCTATCATACCTGGACTAATAACTGAGTAGCGTCCCTTAGATTAATTGCACCCATTTGTGCACAGGTAAATAAATAGGTTAGGAAAAGAAGATAATGCGATATTTGGAACATAAGGTACGATTTTTTTGCTTCTTTCACGTCTGTATGCACAACTACTGCATGTTTTATAATTTGTCAAAAATTGACCTGTTGCTC